>VZRZ01002575.1:0-86297 GCA_013398175.1 Climacteris rufus
ATTATTTTTATTTTTATTTTTATGTTTATAATTAGACATGCACTTGCCACTTGAAGCACAAGGTAGCAAGGGTTGCAGTGGTCTGTGATTTCTCTGAGCATTTATTCCACATTCCTGTTAGACTGCTGAGTGAGCCCAGTAAAGACGATGTTCCATGATCACATGAATGAATAGATACCTCCTTAGGCAGCCTCAACCTTCATAAAAAATGTTGCAACACATCTGCTGACACTGAAACCTGAAAGGCCTCATTGTGAAGCACAGACTGTCCACATGCAGCCTTGCTGGAGACAGGGAGCAGAGTGAGTCTCAGAGAGAGATGTTTTCATCACCCTGCAGTAGCACAGAGCCCAGGGTTTCTCACACCAGTGCTGTCCATGAGCATTTGTATTTCAGTCCAGATAAGCCCTTTAAAGTCAGTGTGGAAAGTCACATCAGATTTGCATTGTATTCACTTTATTTCCACACTTAATTTTATATATATTTTTTTCTTTTTGTAATGAACCATGGTAGTAAATGTACCAAATTATTCTGAAGAGACTGGCCCTTTTTTTTTCTTCTTCTTTTTTATTCTCTCAATGAGATAATTGAATGGCAAGAGTCCGATTACATGAACCCATTTTTCAGCATTATCGTACAATTTTGAAAAACAATTTGGAAAGTCAACAGGAAAAATTACTATCAAAAGTTCCAACTAAGGACAGAAAAAACATTTCTTCATTCAAAGAAGAAAAAAGGCAAATAAGCATCTTACAGATGCCTTAAAAAAAAAAAAAAAGAAAAAAGAAGGAAAGCAGTAAGGAAGTTATTTAGAAATACACTATTTCTGTTTTGTTTTGTCAGTAAAATGACAAGCTTTCCCTTCACATTCCCTGCAGAACTCTGCCAGTTCCACATCCTTGTATTTCATTCACAGACAGTGATTATGTTTACATGGTCTTAAAATGTCGTGACTGAAGTTGGAGCCAGTCATGCAGTTAATTTAAAAACTGACAGATTGTATAAACTTTATTAAACAAAAATAAGGTTTGCAACAGCAATGCAGGAGATTTTGTTGCTGTGAGCAAGTCATGCTGAAATACATGGGAATTTTATGTTCAATCAATTCAGTGTTTATTTCTTCAGCATTTTCTTTCTTTCCTTCCTTGACTTTTTTCTCATAAATGATTAACACTAAAACCAAATCAAAACAGATTAATAGTTAATAAAACAGAACCAAGAAGCCTGGTTCATGAAATTTTACTGCAAAATTTCTTTTCCTCCAAATATTTTTTGCCATATGTCCACTTGATGTGCAAAATTATTGTTTTAATAAACTAGAATTCAGAGTTTAGACATCAGGAAATTTTTAGATGTCAGGAAAAAATTATTTATTGAGAGAGTGATTGGGCACTGGAATTGTCTGCCCAGAGAGGGAGTGGAGTCACTGTCCCTTGATGTATTTTAAAAAAAGATTGGATGTGGCATTCAGTGCCATGGCTTAGTTGATGAAGAGGTGTTAGGTTATAGGTTGGACTTGGTGATATCAAAGGTTTCGTCCAACCTGGTTTATTCTGTGATTCTTTAATTTGAAATCCTTTGGCAGCCAAGGCCATTTAAATTCTCTTGCTGTCCCTCAGTCCCAAGAGAGAGTGGCCTGAAGATTTAGGAAACCTGGGTTCTGGTGATGACCTAGTCACTAAATTTTACATCAGTTTGGGTAAATCACTTATTTGAGGCTGATTTTCCTTTCTCTTTCTTCATCTGTCTTATGCAATCCATTTGAGCTGTTTTTCTATTCAGCAGTGTCTGCTTTGGAACCCAGAGCTCAGGGGCTCATACATATCTGGGCACTCCACTCCCTTTCACCAGACAGTCTGACAAATCCTGCCCTCAGTCTGGCCCAGCACCTTGCCTGTGCCAACCTTCATCCTGGCCTCCAGTCACAAGGAACTGAATTCACAGCCCCAACATGGCTGTTTCTTTTATGCACATAAATGTTTGTGTGTCTCCACACAAATAAATATACACAGAGATAAAATCCAGTATTTTAAATAGCATTTAGTAAGTATTTTACAAAGCATTTAGTATTTTCCTCACCTTGCCCAATATTAATATTCAAAATTAATAGTGAGTTTTACTATTAAAACGTATTAAATGTTAATGTTAATATTAATCTGGATCAAATTAAGAGTGCAATGGGAAGGGGCATAAATGAACATCAAGTGTTATTGTGGTAGTGCACTACAAGACACTGCATCATTTGGAGATGTGCTCGAGGGATACCTCCAGAATTCTTTCATCATGAGATAGGTTCAGTTTCATTGAGGGCTGAGGCAAAACATCTTGCTCAGGATGAGAGTGGAGAGTGCACAAATGGACTGTTACCATGCACAGGAAATTGGTTATTATTAAACTCACAAAGAATCACACCAAATGAAACTGGGTTTGCTTGGGGTTTTTTTGAGACAGGCATTATCTGTATCCAACTATAAAGAGAGATTCATTCCATGCCCCAATTTGGAAAACATATTATAAGGAGAAAACAGGGCAAATTATATGGAAGAAGCTGTTAACAGCAATGGGAACACAAAGGTATTTGGCCAAGCATTAGAATGTGGGTTGTCGCTGTGGGATGTCACTATAAAGGCGGAAATAAGCACATGACCAGCTCAGTGAAGGCAGCAGGAGAGAGATTTTATTGTCCTATTCCCTTTTTATATGGTAGGAACCCAATTAGATGATTCATCAATATCCATCCACCCCCTGATATGATTGGCTGGGTTCTACACCACCTAAATCAAAACATATCATGCCTGGACTCACAAGAGCTGTGGAAAACAGCAGGTGTTTATCTTATTGTTTTTCACAGCTTGCTTGAGAAAGACATCTTTCTCAAGGAAAGCCCTGGGCACCCGGCCCTGGGCAGCTACAGTGGGTGCATGCTTCTCTGAGCAAACCACAGCCTTCCCAAAGTGCTGCTGCAAATACAATCCTCTTCTTATTGTTGCATGTTTTCCAAGCAATATACCACCATAATGCTCAGCATCATAAACCTTTTTATTGCTCCAGGTCCTGGTGAAATCTATGATACCAAAGCCCTGCTTATTGCACTTGGACCTTGTGCATTATGGAATTGCTGCCTCTGTTGGTCATAAAACAGGGTTCCGGTCACAGAATATATACCAGCAGCCATTTGAGCCTTAGTCTGCTGCACCTTCTTGGGCAGTATTACCACAATTTATCCTTACTCTGCAAAATTCTATTAAAATCAATAATGCAAGCTCCTCACTCACCAAACAGAGTGTGCCTCGTAAAGATTGCCTGCAAAAGCCTTCTATATATTACCCAGCAAGTTGCTTTTATGAAATATACATGTGACCAAATTGCAGACTTAATGTTCTATGTCTCTTTTATCTCCTTTCTGTAAAAAGCAGAGAGAAATGAAGCATACAAGCAGGCTTTCTGTTTACCTATTGAAAGCTGGAAATCCAGAGTATTTATAGGACCTAAAAGTAAACTGGTAAATAAGGTAAAAACTGATAAATCAGGTAAGAACTGATAAATCAGGTAAAAAGCCTATATGGATAGATCTGGTCTTTGTACCACAGTTTTTTAACAAAAACCTTATTTTCAGAACTATGAAAAACAGCCAATGGAATCCAGCTTTGGTGAGCAAACTAGAATTTAGGATGGAGGAGATTTTGAGAATTCATGCAGATCACCTACACACATGTTCACATATCTTTAGAACAGAATATACTTTATTTATGCTAAAATTGACACTTTCCCCCTAGATTTTGCTTAAAAATCCCCATAGATAGGAATAGTCTCTCTGAAATCTATTCCAGTGCTACATTACCCTTAAAGTTATAAAGGCTTTTCCTAATGCTCAGACTAAATATCCCCTGCTTTAATTTAAGCCTGTTAAAACTTGCATTCTGTGGAGCAGACATGGAGAATTTATGGCCTCCTTCTTCTCAACCACCTCTTATGTACTGGAAGATAATTACCACATCTCCCTTTGGACTTCTGTACCTCAGATTAAGAAAATCCAAATCTTTCAGGCTGGCAATGAGGCAATTAAGAATTCATGCAGCTGAGGAAGCTCTTAGCACAGGTGCCTGAAGATTTGGTTACGTTAATTTTCAAAGAGGAAAGTTCCTTTGGAAGAAAAAGAGTACCATGGTGTGAACATCATGAAGATGATCCGGGGTACCAGGGCCTTGAAGGAACTGAGTGAAGTGTGTATAGCAAAGCCTAAATAGATTGTTGCTGCTGTCATCCTGCAAATGAGGAGAATTTTTATGTCGAACCAGCTCTGCAGAAGGAAAGGAAAGGATGGAGAGCTGTGGTCTTTGGATGCAGTTTGCCCTTCTCCTTAAACTTTCCTCCACACTGGGATTTTGCCCTCCAGAACAGTGCTGTGATTACTCCTGGCAATGTGAGGTCACAAGGAGAGTTTACACAATTCTCCAGCAACCTCCCATTCCCCAAATATTTTAAATATTTCATGTGTGTGGGGAGCCAAAGAACCACGGAACTTACCTGCTGAGCGTAGATACCAATGCAGACAAAAATTGACATTTGCAGCACTTAGCAACAGGTTTTCCTCCTTCCTAAACCCCCAGAATTTGGCTTCACATCCTTGAGCACCATCTGCTGGCTTCCCCTCTGCCGCCTTGGTGCATCTAAACCACCAGACATCATGTTTGTCCCACCAGCACATTGCAGGAGCTCGGGGTGCTGAATAACAGACAGCTTGAGACCAGCCCCTACGTTGGACTCTGTTTCTATAAAATGTTTGTCAAACAATTTTGAGTAATTAACAATTTCATAATAATCAAAGTCTGTGTCTGGACAATTTTCAAAGAGATAATAAGGCTTAACTGAGCCAGTAAATTATTTGCTGTGAACAGTTCAACCAGCTGTATGCTGTGTATTGCAGATTCTATCCTTTCTGTTTCCTCAACTCAAGCAACAGTTCTTGTGTTAAAATGACGAAATAAAGCCTAAATCCCTAAAAATAATAATTAAGCACTAGGGAGCAGTAAATAAGCATAATAAAGTTGTCAGTAAACAGTTAGTTTCTAGAGCTGTAAGAAAAGGGTGTAGCTCAATTTTCAAGCCTTTTTCATAGTTTGCTTTCATTGGGTGGTTTCCAGATTCTCTGTATTTTTCTCGCAGATAATCACTGACAAGCTGGAGATCCTGTCTTATTTTACTGATCCTGTTCTACAGAATCTACAAGTAAAGCATCATACTGGAATTACATGGACAAAAACCCACGGTAGAAACAGAGAGTGAAATAATTGAAGAAACACTGAGAGTTTTACACCAAAGCTTCTCTTTTCATTGTCCCACAATCACAGAGGTTTTTCCATGTGTCTGGTCTTCCATTTCTATTTGTGACCCTGCAGAGTTCAATATGGAACCCACTGCAGCAACAGAGACAGATTTCCAAATGAGATGGAAATGCAAGGCTGAAATAGCATCTTTGAATTTTGTCTGTAGTGACACTTCCATGTTCTTACTCTACAGATTAGATTCAGAGGCAAATTCTGCATTTTCTGATCTGCAAAGCACTTCAAGTTATTCTTCAGCCCTCGCTAATTTCTAGAGCTTAAATTCACTTCCAAATCAAAGATGTAAGGAAGGAAAAACTACCACAAAACACTCATATCTGTCATTTTTATACCTTAGGAAAGGGAAATTACCATAAGATATATGAATAAAGTTAAGCAATCTATCCATTTCAAAAACATGGTTTGGCAGCTTGACTCATGAAACTTGCACAAAACTGATTATTTTTATTTCTACACAGCCCTGTTCAGGCAGATGCTTTGTCAAGCTATGTGCACAATGTAGAGAAACACTGAATTAATTTTTTTTTGTGATAAAATTACATACACAGCCATAAAGGAAAGTTAGTGGGTCTAAATATTTGTCAGAACTCAAGTGTTGGGCTGTTCAACATGGAATGAATTAGCATTGATACATACATATATTTTTTTTTCAAAACTCAAAATTTCACCCCACACAAAGTGAAGAAAAGTGAGCAGAGGGAAGCAGACTAACCATGTAGAATCATAAAGATTGGAAAAGCCCTCCAAGATCAGCAAGGACACCACATATTCTCTATGTTGGAATCTTGACAAAAGGTTTCTAAAGGGTAAATAACTGAAGGGCTGTAGGCCTTGAAAAAGACGGTGAATTTAATGTTTCATTAGCGTGATTTAGCATGGTCTCATTTGTGCCTCACAGAGCTGACAGTGGGGCAGCAGGAGAAGCTGGACTGCCCCTCCTCTGCCTCAGAGAGGCTCCTCAGCCACAGAGCCTTTCAGCTGACAGGGGAAGAGAGAAGCCTTTATGCATTTCACTCCTCTTCCAACTTCATAAGCCTGAAAATTCAATTAGAATTAGCACTCATGGTACATTGCTCTTATTGTCACAGACAGGACCTGGGCGAGGGTTTTAATTAAGCAGCAAATGAAGCCTGACATCACCTTTGACTCAGCATGGAGCGGGATGAGAGGAGGTGTCTGCATCCCTGCTAAAGGGTTTTGTTGTCCCCACACTGTCCCTTGTGCCAGCTCAGCCCCCTTCACATGGCTCACGTGTAGAAAGTGCTTGAGAGGCTGAAGGAGCAGTGGGAAAGGCAGGAGTGAAGCACTGATTTCATCTCGGGATTTAGCAGGGGATTCTGACACACTGAGACTCCCCTGCACCAGCCCCGGGAACTAAAGCTGGTTAAGTGTCTCCAGCTGTGAACTGACTCCCTCGAAGAGAAGAACCATAAAAGCCTTATCTAAGGCAACCTGGAAGCCTTCCCATCACTTCACCAGCAGTCACGACTGCCACTTTTCAGACAAGTCAGTCCACTTTGCTTACCAGCTGAAGCTGGAGTACACAGACCTGAAAGACCAGCCCAGGAGGACTGACTGTTAGCTCAGTTTTGTTGAAGGGAGAATTTTGTGTATACATTAAGTTGTTTTTAAAGGTCAGAGAAAAAATTGCAGAGATAAGAGTTACCTACTCCTTCCCCTCCCCTAACCCAAAGGAAAACTAGATTTGCACTTGCTAACATCAAAAACATGAGCTGCAGAAATAAAAGTAAAATTGCTTTGCACCAGTTACTTTTCACAGCAATAACAGCCCTTGGATCAGACTTGAATTCTTCCTCACCCCAAAAATTCACTGTACACTAAGAAATGTAGTTAAAATTGTTAAAATCTCAAAGTGTTTTCATGTTTGACCCTTTTCTATGAAGAACTGCATTCATGCAAATCAACACATGGAGAAGAAGGCTGGGGTGCAAACATCACTGTTACCAGAAAGTTTTTGGCAATTCTTCCTAATGCATCAGAAAAAAATACCCAAACCATCATATAACCATCATATAATACTCTCAGGCTGGTATTTCCCATTGTAATAATGTTTTCTCTCATTCTCCCTGTGGTTTAGTCAGGGAATCCTTGCTAAGCACTTGACAATTCCTTGCTGAGTCGTGCATCTCCCATAAGTAAGAGTGAGCACAAATTTATCACAGTGGTTGAGTCACTCAAAAGAATATTTAAAAATGGTTGCTTTGAGCTAAAAATAAGTTTGTTTTATTTTTTCAACTTTTCTAAAATTATTTGGGAAAATAGCAAAGACAATGCTTTAAAACAACTCAGCTGAGAAGCTGGTGCAGGAAATGAACTGTTTATGTAGGTCTATTTATAACAAACCTCTAAAAATAGTAATTCTTTCTTCTACATTCCAGAATAGGAGAATAGAACCTATATGAGTCCTTCAAACAAATGATGGCTTGAAAGACCAAAACCAAAATTCTTTTACTGAAATAAAGAACATCATAAATAACAATTTCTGTCTTTCAAAAAGAAAGGAAATGCAAAATTTTTTTGTCTCATTGAAACCAAATTTTCTCTATGTATGACTAATATCCCAATCTTTCCTTTCTTCCCTGAGTGCCTCACTTCAATTGGATGAATGCACCCATAAAAGCCACCTGGAAGGCAATCACAGAAGTCATGGCAAATATCCATAAAGGATCTGTTTTCTGACCCAGAGAAGAGGGAGACCTGACTGTAGAACAGCTATTGGCATCTGAGTCTGTATCTCAGGCTGTCTTTAGAGTCCAGATGCCATTCCTCTGACCTACTTTAGAGGATGCACACTCTAGGAAGAGATAAATCACCCATGAATGTCTCTCCACAACCATAAAGAGAGTTTAAGGTAATTAGCTCAGTTCTAGATAAATATGGCCGACCAGTTCTACCCAAGGGGGCTATCACATCTATGAACAAACCAAAATAAACCCAAACAAATTCACAGCATGTGCAGGTGAGTGTCAATCCTTGGAGTATTATCTGGGACTGCTGCTTCACAGACCAGTCTGAGCCAACTTTCATGACTTCCTTTCATTGTTCTGCCCTTGGAATTCAATGATTTTTTGTGCAATACCTGAACAGTTTTCTCTCTTTAACCATAAGTATTCACATTCTGCTGGGGAGACCTCAGAGAGTTTTGCCTCGCTGTGTATTCGAATCAGGTTCTCTTGTACAGAAAGTGTTGTGTTTTATAAAGACTGTTTTTTCTGTATAAACACTGAGAAGGAGTAACGATTCACTATGACATCCACCAGTTTGTCTTTGGGGCCAGAAAGAGACTGGGTAGGGCAGGGAGAAACTAAGAATTTAACACCACCTCTTCTGTATCTGCCTGTAATAGTCCTCTTACAGAAAAATATTACCAGCATTTCCAGAAAATTCAAGGAAAGGTAAACAAACAAAATAGTGAGGGCCAGGAGATGAAAGTAAAATGTTTTCCTCACAATAGACACCTAACAGGCATTTTCAGCCTCCATTATTGCCTATGTACCACTTTGTTTTTTTCCCTTCTCCACAAGTACCTTAGCAAAAAGAACAGGCTTTGACAATTGTAACAATAAAACCTTTCTTCCCAAAGGGGGAAAAAAAACCCTAACAACAAAACAAATTGATACTCTGGAGAAATATGTTGTCAAAATCCATAGCGGAGGTTTAAGACTCAAACCTGAAGGTGCATCCCTTTGTGATCAGGACTTCCTATAAGGAGTTCTACATCATTGCCTTGTAGTGTAAAGAGGGTTTTTTCATCTCCAGAATGGCAGGAAAATAAAGCTAAGCAGAGAAATAGAGCCAGGCTCTGCCATTAGAGACACTTGCCAGAGGTCCCGGCCAAAAGGGTGACTTTCATTCCCAAACCATCATTCCAAGGAGAATGGATGCACAGAGTGCAATGCACTGTGGATGCTTGTGCTGTGCTCACTGTTTACAATGCAGAGAACAAGTTTTCATCAGCTTCTACCCCTCTGATGCTGTGCTGCATCCTCAGGCTGCAACTCCTTCTTCCCAGGGACTGCCAACGGCCCAAGGTGTCTTTCCCTATTTCCTTGTACAAGGATGCAGTGCTTATAGAAGCCTGATGTTGGCTTGTATCAACATGCTGAGTTCCATCACAGTTCTGTTGTGACTGAAGTGATCAGGCACGCACACTGAGGAAATTTCTCATGGGTGGCTGATGAAGAGAGAAGGAGATGCCCTTTGAGAAGGTCAGGGGAGTTGAGGAGCAGTCAGCTTTGGTCAGAACTTTAATGGACACTCAGTGGACACTTCTTAACAGGGTCAGCTTTCCTGACTCCTCTTGAAACAAAAGGGTCAAATCCCAATAGTTTTCCCCTTTTGAAGTCTCCAGATAAACACTGGCCCCGGAATAAGAGTGAAAACCAAACTGCAACACTCTGCTGCGAGCAATGTTTGCAAGGTGTGTCCAGGCAGCTACAGGAGACAATATTTGGGATTTTCCATCTTTACAGATTGAGTTGCCTTCTTTAAACTCAATTTTCTGAGACAGAATAAAAACTGTAACATTTGATAGTGACTCCAAAAAGTAACTGCTCTATAAAAATACTCCTTGGGATATCATAAAAATAATCAGTTTTACTGGGATTTCCTATAAATAGAAATTAAACCAAGAAATAGAAGCATTCTTCTAAGTCTAAGGTGATCAAAATTTTAGAGTGGAACAGCTTTCACTGATACTTTTCATACAAAATTGTCTGACCATGATGTTCCACATGATGTCTGACAATCTCTCTTTCATGACTTAGTTATCCCTGCATCTTGTAGGAGTCTGGCCATGAACAGCATCTACTGAGCAAATATTTGAAATACAGGATGGAAAACAAATTCTGGCTTGTAGCCAGGAATCAGCAGGCAGTCAAGGCTCCAAACTACAGTGTAGGTTTATTATGAATTTAGTGTGAAGTCAATAAAAGGCTTTTAAACACTTCTGAATGATAATTAATTCAAGTTTTTGGTTTTTTGAAACTGATATTTTAACCTTGGGGATTTTTTCTACATTTTAGAAACAAAATTGTGTAATGAGCACTAACAAGAAACATGAATACTTTGCACTGAGTGCAGGGGATGAATATTTTGAAAAATATACCCAAATTGACATTGATTAAGTTGGCTGAACTAAGTGTACAAAACTAAAGTTAGATGACAGAGTTCTTTTACAGAAAAGACACTTAATGAGATAGACTGAGTACTTTTTTGTCTTAGTCTTAGACTTGATATATGATTTACTCTCAGCCTGTTTCCTTTTTTATATTCATTAATGATACATAGCTTTGCACAGGGAATGTCTCACCAGTGAAGGTCATTATGTGTCTACATCAGGTAAGGCAGGATTTAGATTTGTTCATTATGGACTACCAGAGACAGAAGTTTGCAAAAATATAAAGGTATTAAACTAAAACCAGAAAAAAATCTGCCAGGCTTTTTAAAAAGTGATTTTATCTTTGAATTTCACAACCATTAACACTGTTCATAGGGCAAGTCCCTAATTCATTCTGCCTTATTTCCACTCAGAGAAAGACATTTGATTGGAAGGAAAATCACCTTTGGGAAGAGAACGTACATTGTATTTGGGTTAACTGGTGTCCCTCTATCAATTTATGGCTTAATTTAAGCGTGCAGGTAGTCTAAGTTTGGCTGGAGAATCCCTTGTCATATCTACTTAAAATAACATTCTAGGTGAAAATTTCTTTGAAATGTATTTTTTTGTTTCATGAATACTAGAAAAAGTGCTTAAACCCTAAGTGTGTTTCAATTCATCTTCAACAGATACAAAAGCAATGGTTTTCAGTTAGTCCAAAAAATAAAAAGGGAGAGGTAAAAGTTCATTAGATTAATCAAAAAATATTTTCCGTTCCAATATTCTTTTTAATTTTCAGTGAACAGTGGTAGCAAAGTCATTTTATTTGACTCAATTTGCAGAAGAGAACAGCTCCTGTATCAGCCCCCTTTCTTCCCTTTCACATTAAAATAATTCCTTCTTGTGTCCCAGCTTTGCAAAAAATTTCACAGGTCTTCAGCTTCACGTGGGTGACCAGATCCTTTTTACCCTAAAAAGCACGAATTAAGCCCAGAAATAAGGGTTGACAGTACAGGGACTCAGCAGGGGAACTTTTGCCTTTCCAGGACTGGTTTCCAAGAACAGCTTTCTGCAATAACACACATCCAAGCAAACTGGAAGCTGTTAAGACATATTTTTCCTTTGCCTATTGATGTCTACTCTCTTTTGCCCCTCCTTTCAGTGCCTATATTTAATGACTGGATTTTTTTTTTTTTCTGAGCTAACTTCTAGAAATAGGAACTTTATATTCTCAAATAGGCAATTAGCAAATGTTCTGTAAATACAAGCCACAGAGTTCTTCTAAGACATGGAATTAAAGACTGTCTTTTGAAAAGACATTTAATCTTGTGCTGAAAAGTACACACGCAACACTTGAGAACCTTCTTGCCTCCCAAGGAAAGTTGCTTCCATGTTTAATTTCCCTCAACTTTAGGAAACCAAATCTTATTTCTAGCTGAACTCACCCCATCTGCCCCTGCACATCCACATTTCATCTCCTTTTGCAAGAGCAAGAAGCCTTCTACTGTCAGATTTCTTTACTATGTGTTAGCACTTTAGCCATACTCTTGGGTTTTCCACTAGGAAAACAATTTAGAATAGAATCTGCATTCCTGGACACCCTGATTTACCATGCTGTGCTTAAGAAGGGTTGTGAGCAGTATCTGAATGCTTATATTTCCCCATGTTTTCAAATATGATGAGCCAGATGGGGAGGTTATCTTGACACCATGTGAATACTGCATTCCTTGCACTTGTAAAATCAAGGATGATGTTTGAGGCCAAGCCACTTTTCTGGTGGGGAAAAAATTCACCTGCTTTTTCCTTGTTCATGTACTAGTTTTCAAAGGAGGTCTGAAGGACTCTCAGGGTAGGTATGGCTTCAGGAATGAAGCTGTAGGGACAGAAAACATCTTTCTCAAGGAGCCATCCTTTATTACTTTATTATCAACACAAAATTTTTCTAATGTGCATCAGAGACAACAAAAAAAATTATCCTGTAAATATCTAAACATATTTTATAACCCATATGTGCAAACATGGGTGTATAAACACATATATATATTTACTTGCACTGTGGTCAAGCCTTCTTTCTGACTTTCACTCATGAAAAGACGTGGTTTATTTTCACTTCTTCTTCTTCTCACTGGCATCTATTTGCTTCTCTAATATTATGTTTTTTCATAAAATACAGTACATTAGGATTAGATGACAGATTTGTACTCTAGTTTTGGAGCTTGTACCATTAGTACCTGGAGAATCTCTGTGCTGCCTTTAATTGTTTAAACCAGCTACAGAAAAGAGTCATTATCTGGTGTAGATTCAATGCAAACTAAGTGAATATCAACACGTGGGTGATTTCTGGGTAAGCAAAGGAGCCCAGCTCTGTCAATCAGCAGCTCAACAGCATCAGCATTTGCTATGAGTATTTAACTATAAACACCACGCTTCAAACAACAGCAAATAGACTTGTCTGGCTGAAACAGCACCAAGGTTGTGTTTGCTTGGCTGCCTTAAGAAAGGAAATACACTCAGAGACTTTCAAATTGATTATAACTTCTATTGGTTTGTTTTCATTTTCAGAAGTAGTGATCAAGTCAGCGAGCACAATTTTGCCAAAGGCATCCCATTTGTTAGGCCTTCAGTGACCTTTATGTTTTCAAATTAAGTCTCCTTGTAGCTCTTTTCAAGTTTACAATGGCATTCAGCTTAAATAAAGCAAAACAGTTTGCAAAATATCAGTTTCCATCTCACAATCCCCTGTGCCCCCCATCGTGACAAGTTAACTGATCTGGCAGCTTCAGTTCTCATAAAAGTGGAGATTTATATGGGTGATCAGAGGTACTTATGGCCTTTAGGTTACTAATGGCCAATAGAAAGGGACATTTTCTTGAGATGTAACAAAATTTATGCTTGGTTTTGCATTCCAGAGGTAGCTCCTTTTAAGTGACAAAAACAAGTTATTTCCTTTATGAAGGCTATAGGAACAAAGTCTGTTACTAAGGACAGATTTAAAGCTTTTATGATTATTTGTACCCTTCTTTCACAAGGTATATAGACATCACCTGTGACATGGACTTCGTTTTTTTCAACCATATATTACAGTTTCTGACATGTGAAGCAGTTGCTATTATAAGAACAATAAACACACGTGTAGGAAAATTTTGTTTCTCCTTCATCTTTCTGTGGGAATTCATCAAACCTAATTTGGGAGCTATTCCATAATGCTGCACTCCAGTTAGGACACAATGGCAAAGGAAAATGGCTTGAATTTCTTCTTGCAATTGTCTTGATGCATTTTAAGCACAGAGGGGATGCTTTTCACAAGAGAAAGAGATGCGAGCTTAAAAGGTTTATTAATTGGTTTGGTTTTGTGTTCCAAGTGTGGATTAAATGTTTCTTTTGTTAGAGTTTCAGTTGAGCAAAACATCTCTCTGCTCTCAGGGTCACACTCAGATCAGATCCTGCTTGGTTCATCTTCCTAAATACATGCCATTCCCTGATGGTCTTTTACTGCCAGCATGACTGGGTGTCAGAGAAATGGGTTGCAAGGTGAAATTCTGAATGATGAGACATTGCCATATCTCCTCCCTTTGACAAGGACATTTTTCAGGGGTGAGGATGTACTGAAAGGCAGAAAGGAGGAGCAAGAACTGAAAGGCAGACTGTTCCACCTCTCCCAGTTCCTGTGTCTCTGCTTGCAGCTTGGAGGTTTGATTTTCTCTGCAGTGAGGGGAGGTCTCTGCTGCAGATTCCTCAGCAGACCAAGGCACCCTTCTGTGAGCTCTTGGCTCCTGTCATTAGGCTGCTTCTCCACATCTGGGATAGCTCATTGAAAACAGCAGGTATTTTTTCATTATATACAAATTCTTCCACAATACTTGTAGATTTCTTACGTCAGAGAGTAAAACTATTATAGCATGGATATAATTTGCTATCCTGTTTAGAATCTGATTGTTCCTTGAAAATCAGCCTAACTCCAGACACCCAGACTGAGTTTTCCCTAAGACAAGCCTAGCAGAATCACACCAAGTGCAGGAACCTCAAGGTTTTTCTATTAAACTCCAAGATTCAATCCCCCCTGGCAGGATCAAGCTCAGCCACACTCAGAAAGCTGCCAGGAGGAACAGGAAAAGCACAAAAAACAAGAAGGTGCTGCTTTATTTTCCTGTGGGTCTTGTGGCTATCTACAGCCATTCAACCTTCACATCTCCATTCATGCTTCACACCTCTATTTAACAGCAGAAACCATAAATACAAATTAAGTGACACCAATCTCTTCAGACATACATGGGTGGATGCCCTTCCCCTCAGGTAACATACAAATTGCCTGCTCTGAAGAAAGGTGTTTAAGGTGAGCTGGCTTTATTGCTTCTAACCACTTGCCATTATTACACACCTCTTTTCATTTGAAAGCTATAAAAACATCCCGTTTTTCATACATTCCAGACAAAACCTCTCCCTGGACGAGCTGGCTGAAAGGAGCCATCCTTCAGTATGACAATGTAATAGTGTCTTTTCATCCCAAACAAACAGCTTTTGCCACAGAACAGTTGTGAATTCATAATAACTTCTCTGTACAGGTCTAGAGTCCTTTCAATTCTGCACATCACTGTGGCTTCAACAGTGGATTCTTCAGTGTCAGGATTCACAGAGTAGCTCATAGATACAGTTGTGCAATAGATGTGGTGCATTCATCTCTCCTGTACATTATTCCCCTGAGATTTTAGCAATAATTTATCATTGTTTTAAAGCAAGCTGGCTGGCTGAGTTGGCAGAAACACAGGTACCAATTTTTATATTTGTTCACAAATAAGCCCTGTAAGATAGGGAGATTTCTCACAGTAAATGTGTACATTGGTGACAACACACAATGTGTAAAATATCTGGTATAACAAAACTGTTGCTCTGACTTTTGCAGTTTTGGATGTTGGTTTTTTTTGTAGTTAGTTTCTCACACTTTTCTATGTAAACATGGCCATGTTATTGTAACTGTATCTTATCATTTACATTCCTTTCTCCTGGACACAGAACTTTGATGGACATTTCCTTTGACCACTGTGATTGAGGGAGGAAGAACTGATTTCCTCCAATGAATAGTGATTTCTAAATGTATATAAAATAAAAGAAGGTGGGCCTTGCCCCCCCTTCCTGCTCTCTCCTCCTTGCTGGTAACAGGTGTCTCCGTCTCTTCTTTTGTGTCGTTACTGCGACACAAAACAGCACTTGAAACAAGACTCTTTAAAATTAATTTACAAATTCAGTGCCTATCAAATACAGAGAGTCCAGTTCTTTAGATTTCAGTAGATGTTTTCTGGTAAAACACTAATTGGGAGTTCATGCCCTTGTCATCACTTGCAGCAACAGCTGAGATATTAAAAATCCCTCTATCCTTAGGGTCTTATGTTTCTGATATAGAACAGGTGGTTTCTTAGTGGTTAATGCAGTTCTGGAAATGGAAATTAATGGAAATCCCTGTGGGATCACCCAACAAAGAAGATTTTGTCTGAGGCCAAAATTTTTTGCATCTGTCATAATAGTAAGAAAATATATTATAATATATTCACTCTCTTTTATTCTCATTACAAACCACAGAATTGCAGAATGGTTGATGCTGGAGTGACCTCAGGAGGTCATCTGGTTCTATCCCCCTGCTTAAACAAGGCCACTTAACACCAGTTGCTCAATCCTGAGTATTTCCAGGGATGGACACTCCACACTCTCCTTTAAGGTTCAAAAAAATTACTTTAGCCTGATGTTCAAGACTTTTCACCAGCAAAAAAAAAACTCTATAAATGCTTCTTTAAAGCTTGCCCTCTCCTGTCCAGGCAGGGGTAGAAGGAGGATTTCTGTGCAGCTGAGAAAGAAAAGTTTCTGATGGCATCCAGCACTCTCCACTGACTCTACCAGGTCTTAATCCAAAAGGATTTTTTTCTGCAGCAATTAGGTGGAGGATTCTGATTTCTTGAGATTTTATTTTCCTCATTCTATTGATTCTGTGCAGTTAAATATTGATTCATCAATAGAATTTAGGGATAAATATTGTATTTCGCAAAGTCCTAGGGCTGTGCTTAAATTTTGAACAGCTTTATTCCTTCCTAATGTACAGATCATTAGTTATTTCAGTGAATCAGTAAATTTCTAATTGTTTGCTACCACATGTTGGGTCAGCAAACTTAAAACCCAAACACAGATGTGAAATATGCATTTTTGGCTGGGTTAGAATGGGTTTCTGTTTTGAAAAAAGAGTCTCAGACTCTTATATGGCCCGGAGCAACGATCCTTATTTAATTATGCTGTTCAGCTTGGCAAAATATTACTGCTAAAGAGGAGATGGAGACGATTCAAAAGTAGTCAAAAATGCATTTTGAGCACCTTTTAATTAAAGAGAGAATGATGAGGGTGACATACTTAAAACAATTGAAAAACCAATTTCCCTAAGAGTTTGATATGACCTAAACTTTAGCTGCACTGAGTGGCTGCTCTGAGCTCTCCCCTACTACACACATCCCAAAGTTCAGATCATTCCTCTGTGCTCTGCTCCACTGACTCCATTTCCTTGTTTCCATGATGGGAATGTGCTTTAAAAATAGCACTGTTTCGCCCTTAGATAAGACAGCTTCAGATCACCACAACAGATGCTTTGCTGAGCCAATGAGGTGAATTCCCATCACATCTTTCAGTTGATGGCATTGTATTTCAGGTTCATTTAATGAAGTTTAAGTAGCGCAAGAAAAGCCATTCCTGGGCTATTTCATGCTCCATATAATCTTCAGTGGGCTGTTTTTCACCAGCATTGAGGGAGAAGGTGAGGGGGAAAGGAGGTTTCTGTCACCACAGGTAGCAGGCAATGGGAGTGCAGTCTACCAAATTACATGGAGTCGTGCTAACAACCCTGCAGGAAAAGCCAGGGAAAGCCAAGCTCAAATAAATAAATGAATAATGTGGGATAGTGACGTAAAACAGCAAAAGTGAGTCTATGTGGCAAAGAGGTTATGGTACAGTGGGAGCTAAATTAAACAGGCACAGTGAATGCAAAAAAATTAGAGAAAAAGAAGATTTGTGACTGGATGATTAGAAAGAAAGAAAAAATAAGTGCAAGAGCACCTCTAATGCTGTTACTGCTGATGCTGCTCTAATTATCCTTCTGACATTTGGGATGTTGAACTTTCTAGACACAATTTAGTACCAACATATTCTGAGACAAAACCAAGCCAGCCACATACTAACAAGTATCAAACAAGACTGTTTCAAAATAGAGGATATCAACAAAGAGCAGATAAAAGTGAAAAAAAACAACTCTGTTCCACTCTGAGAACTATATTTTCTTCAGGATTCCACCTGGTGCACTTTAACAGCTGAACGTGTTAGGCAGCATCCAGTAACTGCCCAGTATCACATCTTGTAGCTGCTTAGGCACCACGCTCTTCTCAAAGATGAATTTTCATTTTTTTGCCTGAAGACTGCCTAGCACAATGCACCTTTAAGTATATGAGGTGCTAAGAGCAGCTAAACCCAAGTGAAAAAAAAAAAAAAAAAAGATATTTTTATTTTCCATAGCATGCCCTCATTTAAAAAAAATATGCTAGTGCTCCAAATCAGACATATGGAATGGAATTTATGTAATTTTTTCTTAGGAAAAATGTTACCCTCAAAATATAAAGATTTCATTCCCAGAGTGGAACAGTTTCTCTTCATGTTGCTTTGCTTTTATTTATATGATTTAAGAACATGTCACAGCAATGAGTAAAGCTTAATATACACTATTATCCCTTTATATTTTACTGTCTTTGTAAAATTGTTAACAATGACTTGCTACTCAATAACTGATGGAACACTACTTATGATTAAAAATATATCTTACATTGCAGTAAACTACAGTATGTATTCAGCAAGGTATGCCAATACTAAGGGTGCCAGCCCAGCAGGGGAAAACCTAGGCTAACTAATTTGGTTACACATGAAACATGCAGAGTGCACAGTACTGAAGACAAATCCCCAGAGAAGTTTAAACTGTGCTGGTGGGCTTGTCCAGAAATGTTGGAGGAGTAAGCTGAAAGATTGTCAGAACATGACCACAAACTACTGAGTAGCACTTATTTTACAAGTTTTAAAAATTATACTAATACATAAATGAATTGGTTTTCTTTTTTTTTCCCACTCATTCTTTATTTTCAACTCCTAGCATGAGGACAGTTTTTTGCCTGGATTCTGTTCTAAATCCACATAGAAAAATATGAGAGACAAGGCAGTAGCAGTGAAGGTATTGTGCTTGTGCAATAGCAAGTAATTGAAAACAAAGTAGTCAACTTAATTTTAGGTCTAATCCTGGTATAATACCAGTTTGAAAGAAGAATCAGGGTCTGCAAGTTTTCTCCTGTTTTTTTTTTCACTGTATTTTTCTGTTTGTATAGAGCAGTCTTGACTTTTAGGAGATAGGCCCCATTTAATCTTTTGTGTTCTCACCAAAATAGTTCCTTTTAAAAAACAGTGACAGTCAGGCATTGGCTGAAATCTTAGGAATATCTTGGATTTTCTGCAACCTCCTTTCTGCTCTCCCAACTAGGATAGAAGCAGAAAAATCCCCCTAAACATGTCCTGCCAGCACAGGGTAGCCAAACACCAAGCTTCACCTTCCACAGTGATGTGCTCTCTTCATTTTAAATAAAAACCTTCAGGAATTTTGTCATCTTGACACACACAGACATCCAATCCAAGCAAGTCATCATAGATTCCTGTGCCTGAATCCATGGAGAAAAACAGGTTCTTCCACAGGGTGTTTTATCAAAAGCTGTTGTCTACATTAAACTGGAGAAGTGCAATCTTTCCCCTCCTGACGCAGCAGAACGTGGGGAATTAGGAAGGGTAAAAACTTAATATGTATGTGGCTGAAATTCAGCAAAAATGCACCTCAACTGCAACAACTTCAGTTCACTTTCTCCTTCCTGTGTCTGTAACCTCTTTTTGCATTACCCTGGAGACCTTCTTTGCCTCCATGTTCTGAAGGCTCACTGGGTCTTTCTTCTCCTTTCCTCACACTATCAAATATTTTTGCTTACTTAAGGTTTAAAATACCTAGTTCATGACCTTCAAGTTAAAAGTTAGGATACATTCACCTCCTGCATCCTCAGTGAGCACATTTGTCCTACTTCAGCTAACCCTGGAGAACAGTAACAATGTCAACTCCTCAGCACATAAAGTCACTCATAAAAGAAAATATTGCAAACCCATTCACCAGCACAATAAATGTGAAAGATTATCTATTCATTACCAATATTAAATTGCCATTGTGGAGTGTTTTCTCACCCCCAAATGAGGAATTGTGATTCAAACTGGAAAGAAAAAACATTATAAAGAGGTGTCAAAAACAAATCCAGGGGTGCTACAGCCTTGTCAGTGTCCTGTCCACCATGAGTGCAAAGAAAGGAATTTTGTCTTATTTAGCCTTGTTGGCCTTGATGAGCAGAACATTCTCTCAAATCATGTTTCCCATGACAACACTTTTATATTTTTTATATTTTTTACCCCCCAAAAAGTGATCTCACTTTTAAACTTTGGAACACCTCAGGAGCACCAGATTTTGAAACCATGGTTAAGTAGTTGATTCTTAAGCTTTGAGTTTGCTATCTTCATAATAGAAACAGTAGAGGAGTTCTTTAATCTCAGAAATTTTTTTCTGTGACCATTTAGTCTGACATTCCTGTCCAACAAAGAAGATTCTCCCAATATCATCTGCCCCAAATATTTGATTTATCATCATGAAAGTCTTCCAGTCTTCACTTTATGACTTATATCATCAGCTGATGAGTTTTCACTGGGGTTTAGTTAAACCTGACATTTGGGAATAGCTCAGCCAACTAAATTAAAACTTTTTTTCTTAAAAAATGAGGGGCAGTGCAATCCTCAAATTTTAGGAACGTTCAGTGAAAATTCCATTAATATTTAAGTCAATGTTACTTTCAACTGTTTCAACACCATAAAAAGTCAGGAAAACCTCTGGAAAACTAGACTAGGACACTGTTATATCTGATGTCCCATAGAAAAAAAGAAAATAAATAAAACAAAGTTTCTTCAGATGCAAACTCTGCTCCAGTAAAAGTCTGAATTTAGGTAACAGAAATAAGTAAACCTAACCACTGTTTCTTCTTGAAGACCCCTTCTAGTTACTTCTAAATCTTGCTGAGCTGGTGGAAAGCAGGAATGCTTTATTAAGCAGGGCATAAGTGATAATTACATATTTACAAGCATTTTTATTTGGAACAATTTATATTAAGAAAGGAACATGATAAAGTCCTTTAGCAATCAAGAGTAGATTGGAGAAGATGAAAAGGGGGTGACCCTACAGTTTTTCACAGTTTAAGAACCAATGTTAATTATCAGGTTGCAAGTTCAAAATGCAGTAGAGGAAATGCAACTCAGCTGTGGAATCACTGGGCTAAAGTGCTCTGGAAGCCAATGGACTCAAAAAAGAAGTTACAAGTTTTCATGAAGGATAATTCAGTGTGGTTATTTTCCTGAACACAGGAAAACATAAATTATGCATAGGCTCCTTTTCCTCTGACTTTTTCCACTTAAAGTCATATGTAGAAAGTGCTAGAATTTTATTGCAAGGTTAATTTAGGAAAAGTGAGAACAGTCAAAGAAAGGAAGTGTGGGTTCTGCTGTGGAAAGAGCAATGTGAATTCAAAGGGAAGTAAAATGAGGAATCTAAGAGAAGAACCCTTGGGGACAAGACTGAAAGGGTTGCCATGAAACTGTGACAGGACTCTGAATTTTAACCACTGTTCAACACATACTTGACGTTTTTCTGGCTCTTTGTGTGCTTTGACCTCACAGAAAAGTGAGCACACTGTGTCAATCTCTTGTCCCTAAAAGAATCTGCCCAGGGCAATTTTCTGAATATCTGTTAAATTGGAACTTGATTTACATAGAGGCTTCATATATAATTCAGAAAACAATAGTCTAATTTTAAGTTTCTCCTGGAGCTTGTCTCATCCCCGCATGTCAAAAATCACCCTCATGCAAAATCCTTTATTCAGGACTCTGTTACCACAGGGAAATCTCATCTCCTTACCCCTTTTCCTACATCACTTTCAACAAAAGGGAATATTCTATGGTGGGTTTTTCTCTTTTTTTTTTTTTTTTTTTTTTTTTTTTTTTTAGAGTTCCANTTTTCTTTTTTTCTTTTTTTTAGAGAAAGAAGAACAAATACTAACTTACAAAACAAATTGAAATGCATAACTTCAGATACCTTTTTATCCAAGGGGAAGTGATAACAACCAGTAGCCTGTGACTTGCCTCAGGAAAACAAAAACTGTTACCTGCTTCTGTGATTTCAAACACCAGGACAGGATATACAGCTGGGAAAACCCGAGGGACACGTTTTTTGAGGGATGAAGAATTGAGCAGAGAAGCTTGAGCACATGGAGCCCTTTGTCCAATTCTGGGCTCCCTAATCCAAAAAATATATGGACATTATTATTAAGTTATATTAACACAAAAGTTATCTATTTTACAGAATTCTGCACTAGAAAAAAATGATCCACTGGCCTGTACATAGTAAATATTTTCTTGTCAGACTTTAATTAGTAGTCCTTCTTTAAGCCTTCTTCTAGGGTCTTTACAGTATGAACAAAGCTGTCAGGCCAGGTAGCAAGAATTATGAACATTGAGCCAAGAAATCTTTCAGGAGAATGCTCTGCCTGTTGAATGTGTCAATGGCATCCACAGTGTCTTCCTGCCCTGCATCAGCTTTCATTTTGGCACACTTAGACTGAGAGCTGCACACAGATGCAGTTCTGTCTTGTCCATGTTTGTGGCAGCATCCATGAGCTACAGGAAGGGCATAACACATCCCTTTAAATGTTATAATAAGGTTTCTGATTCAGAGATAGTTCATATCTGGCTAGGACAGACTGAATGTTGTCACTACACTTGTAAGTTTCTGTCCATTAAAACCTAAATTAACCTTTATTTACCATGTTCTCTCAACTTAGATTTCCCTTTCCAACTTGTTTTAAATTACACAAATGATGTTTTTACCTCCTGGTCACTCCATTTCCCCTTTCTTCTTTCCTGTCTACTCTGTAATCATCTGTCTCATCAGAGCCATATCCAAAGCATCAGGACTCATATGAATTACCATAATCCAAATAAAAGGAATATTGACAGATGTACAATATATAAAACACATCCTGGACCATTCCTAGAATGCTCATAAACTATAATGATATAAATCAAGGGTGAAAAAGATATGACCAGCCTGCTGGGATCCTCTAGAACAAAAAATCTGATATACATCTGCCCCTAGATTTTCCACCTAAGGGGAAACAATCCAGAAGCAACACTCCCCACACCTTCTCTTTTCCAAGCACAATGTGTGAAGGTGAATCCAAAATAATTTCTCTGCTGCCTTGGACACTCAGACATTGTTAATTAGATCTCCTTCCTCCTAGCAAACCCAAGCACCTCCATGACTTTTTTGTGCTATGAAGGCAAATCCTCCAGAGCTTTGTCACTCCTTCTGCAGGAATGCCAGACTGCTTAAATGAAGAAATGGCACAAGAATCTGTCCCAGCTCTCTCCCTGCAGCCAGGGACACCTCCTCTCCTGCTGTGCACAATTTAGATACCACCCTCCCGTTTCTGTGTACATCACAGCACTTAAATGGACAAGCCCATAGCACAAAGCAGTTAAGCTGCCTATAATCTCAACAAAGATTTAGCAAAGAGATCACATGCAGAGAGGCTTACTGGTACATTCTGAACAGGCTTAGGTGACAGAATCCCCTGTATAAACTGTTTGTGAAGGGAAAGACAAAAAAGCCACAAAACCTTCCTCCCCCACAGCAATGACTAGTCCTACAAAGTGAAATAAATCCCTCTGAATACACTGCACAGAATTCAGAGCTACTGAGAAAAAAAAAAAGTTCCTCAACTCAAATAAATAAAGAGCATCCCCACATTTTCCAGAGACTGCAACAGACGTTTTCAAGAGTATCTAATTGTCTTTGGCCAGGACTTAATTCAATAATGTTGGAGGCCTGAGGGGAATTCCTGGTGCTAGCAAATTAAGATCTTGGTAATTAGCAATGTCTGGGCAAGCCACCCTCTGTGATCACAGCAAATGCCTCCTACAACAGCCCAGTCTTCCCCAGCGAGCAGCACGAGGAGAAAATATGGTTAAACAACATCTTGTCATTGAATTGCTTTGTTACATAAAGTCTAAGGCCTTGAGCAATCCCAAAACATATGGTGTGGAGAACCTTGCTTGGAGCTTCACTCCCCCCTTATATCCCATTCCTTGATAACTGCAGATGTCAGGCTGGCCTGGGTCCAGCACATCCAGGGCAGGCTTTTCCCTGGGATGAGCTCATTGCAAAGCTCCCAGTGAAGTCCCAGCTATGGATGGGCTCTCCAGCCTCTCCCCCTTTGGTTCTGAAAGATTCTTGGGTGTCTCTTGCAGCTCTGGAAGCAGCAGTGCCAGCACAGATGGAAACAACTGGGCTGCTCAAACTTTTCTCCCTGCAGTCAAGCCTAGTGATGAAGCAGCTCATAAAAACCTGCCAGATGAATCTGGCTCTGTGATAACATTGTCAATACACCACTGAAGTAAATAAGACTGAAGCTCCTGCTTTGCTGTGCAGAATGAAGGGATAATGGCATAAGACTGAAAGGACCCATCTGTTTTGCAAAGAGAAAATTTCAAAGTGTTTCCTGTTCATGCCCCCCCAGTAAAATTCATAATAATTAATGGAGTAGGCCCTGAGCAATGTAAAAATCTTTATCAGACAAATGGAACTTCAAAGCTGCAAACCATTAGTAAATAAAGTCAATTTAATTCAAAATCTACCTCCAAAATACAATTCTCTTGATAATAACAAATCACTTTTCAACCCATCACATAAAAATAACCGCAGAAAAGTGATTTACAATCAAATACCTTTTCATTTCTGTATTACCTCCTCCTTAGCCCAAAGAGATATTTTATATATTAATATATTTTATCTATAATTTCTAAATATATTTGTGTACATATAGATACATAAAATTTATGTTTATATTGTGTATGTACAGGTGGCTACCAACGTGCTTATCTGCCAATAAAAGCATCCTATTTCACTAAAATCATTATCTCCAGGATCCTTATTTTTAGCCTATTTCTATGGAAATAGTCAAAACTTTATATCCAGGGAAACTGTGCAACATCCCAGTTTCAAACATTCTTTCTCAGGAATTACACAGCTCCCCTTTGACATGATAAGATCTGCATTTGCTTCTGGAGTAAAACTTGAGTTCAGGAAGTTCTTTGCATTGTAATTTTGCATTCTTTGTATTGTAACTTTCAATCACCCTCTAAATCCCCCAGGGTTATTATTTTAGGGTGAACTCTCAATTCTTTTTAATACACATAAGGGTGTCTGTACTCAGGAGGTTACAGACCACATTGTGGTATTATTCTGATTCCCATCTGTAAAGCATGGAATTAAATACTGGGTTTATTTTGTAGCCAAACCACAAACAATTTTTTTATGGTAAAGATCAAGGGAGAGATTTTCCAGAAGATGCTAAAGGGAAAATATTGCATTCTCTACTTGATGCCTCACAAGGTGATTTACTCAAGGTCACATAATAGGTTTGAAGTAGTTCAGCCCTCCCATTCCCATTTAATTATGATCCAGGGGACTCTCTGTTTCCAGTGCCCACCTGTGTAGTCTGTCTCAGTCTTAATCTGTAAGGCACTGTTCAATATATTGTATCACAGAGCATAATTGTATTATGAACAACAAACAGTTGTCAATAGGACCATCTTTTTAGTCCTTTTTAATTTCCTTAAGCACATCTGGTTTTGAGCCTCCTGTTGAATGGCCCTGATTTCAAAAGTGAAAAGGCTTTTAAGAAGTGTTGTGTAAAGTTCAGGAGCAGAACTAGAAACAGCCTGTTAAAATGAATGACTTGTGATAAACAGAAGAATGGGACAAATGAACCATTTTATCAGCTCCCAGCGTAGTCAAGTCTACTCCAATCTTTAAAGGCATTCAGAATAATTGCTCACTGTTGTGTGAAGTCCCTCAATGAAATAACTTCAGTATTGTCTGCCCTCTGTTACTCATCCAGGGTATTATCCCACAGACAGGCCATCAAAATTGTGGATGCTGGAAATGAGGAAAAGAAGAGGCCTCTCTGGGCTCATAAGTTAAATGAGAGTTGCACTTCCATCACCGTGGAGCAGAAAAGCAGACAAACCCAGACACAGGTTCTATGTGGCTTTATGAGCAGAAGCAAAAGGTGGTGATGCAGACATCCAGTGTTTCATTAATGGCTTTCTCCATCAGTCTAATGACTGTTCTGAACTAACGAACTTCACAAAGATTGCAAGTGCAATGAGGCCATTAATACCTTGCACTGAACAACAGGCTGGGATTTGATTCTTTCTGAATGCTTTCTGTCTGGGCCTTTAGTTTCATTGGGACTCTGTGAATGCAAAGTGAATTCCGGGTCTGCTCAAGAGAATGGCAGCAACGCCTCTGACCTCAGCAAGTAAATACACAGAGAAGTTCTGATTTTCCCTCTTGGGCTGATGCATAGTCCCATTTCCAGTGAGGTACTAAGCATGGGGAGTTAAGGCAAAACAATAGGTATGAAATCCATAAATCTACTTGCCATCTATAATTCTTCCAGTGGCTTGTGTTGTGGATGTGTCCTTGTATTGGGCCTGGCTGGGACAGAGTTAATTTTCTGCATAAGAGCCCATACGGTGCTATGCTTTGGATTTGTGACTAAAACAGTGCTGATATCACACCCATGGTTTAGCTACTGCCAAACAGTGCTCACACAGCTTCCAGATCCTCTCTGTTTCTCAGTCTGTCTCCCCAGCAAGTGTGCTGGGGGTGGGCAAGAGCCTGGGAAGGGACACAGAAGTGACAGCTGACCCAAGCTGATCAAAGGGGTGTTCTGTACCATGAAACATCATGCTCAGCAGTAGCACTGGGGAAGTCTTTCCAAAAGAGCCCCTGTTCAGAGACCAGCTGGGCATCAGTTTGCTGGTGGGAGGTGGTGAGTGTCTGTCTTTGCATCACCTCTTCTTTTTGTCTTTATTTCAACCCTCAGGTTTTCTTTATTCTCTTCTGATTCTCTCCCCTACCTGCTGCAGGGGGCTATGAGCAAAGAGTTGGGGGGTGCTTGGTTGTGTGACAGAACCCACCACAGTCCTGTAATCCCCTATAATACCAAACTCAGCTCCTCTAATAACATTTCAAGAATAGTAAAAACAGACTCATCCATCCCAGGCAATTCATATACCTAACTGACACTGACAGAGCCAAGCAACAAAGTGTGAGTGATTACAGGAAGCTCATTTTAGGGCAAAACTGGAGCTCTGTGTAAGGTCAGTGACCCAACCTTCAACATGGCATCCCATTAGGTGCAGATAACAGGAGGGAAGAAATCCATAATGGGTGGGACAGTCCCCAAAAATATCCTCTCTCTAAAATGGCCCAACTTAAAGAACAGGAAGTCAATACAGGGAACAATGCATTTTCATTCCCTTCCCAGCAGAAGATAAAACATGAACTTCAAAGTACTGAAATGCCAACACAGTCTTTGTGCTTGTTTACAATTAGTTCAGAGAGTGATTTTTAGAAGTGTATAGTGGATGTAGGTGTGCAGTTCTTCTCAGATTTTGCCCCTCAATGCTTCAAATTGCAGCACTCAGAAGATGCACTCAATAAACATTATCACAAAATACCTGTTACTGTATCTTATAGAAGTGTGCTCTCTCTTGACCTGGCTGTTCATTGTGGCAGCTGGATGAGACAGAGGGGAAATAATTTTGTATTTCAAAGCTTTTCTTTCTTTCTTTTTCATGCCAGAAATACACACACAAAAATCTCCTCTGGGTATTACAGAAGCTAAGCAGAACTTGAAAAGTTGATAATATAGCGGCTAGTTCTCTTCCCTGGGCCAGAGGATGAGGAAATTCAAACCATTGCTGTGTCCCAGAAACCACAGTGCACTTAGCTGAGGCTCTCTGTGAGCAGCATCTCCTTCCCTAGGGCTGGTACAAGTTTTGGAGTGCCCAGGCTGCCTGTCCAGCCCGTGGAGACTTCACTGCTGCCACAGCATCAGCAGGAGCTCCTCAGCAGGGCTCTGATACAGCCAGAGCTGGGAGTTTACCTCACACAGTCAAGCAGCAGCTTTTAAAGCTCCTCACTAAATCAGGGGTCACTCAGGACCATGTGAGCAGCAGCTCTGGGAGTTGTGAGGACATTGTCACCAAAGTCACCCATGGCATGGGTACCTGTCCTGCTACCTGTAGGCTCTTCACACAAAAGTGATGCTAAAGATCCTTCTTCTGTCCATAATACAAATATCAGGCAGCCGGAAAGCCAACAGGAGAATGTGATTTCCTCTGGCCAGTGGTACAAATTTGAGAGCCCATGAAACTGAGTTAATTAAACTGATATCTTAAAGTTTTGTTTTTCTTTTCTTTGCTTTTTAGCAGCGAATACTGAGTCCCCAAACTGTGGTTGGTTCTGTATCTCTCTTCTCCATCTCTCATCCTGAGTTCTTGCCTTAGCAACTTCCTTGGCACTTAGCTACACAATGAAATCAGATGCCATATGAAAAAATACTTCATTTTGCCAGTTTTGAACGTGCTATTTTTCAGTTTCATTCAATACCATCTCTCTCATGTTGTGAATCACAGAGGACTTAAATTCCAAATTTCTTTCCTGTATTATTCATTA
Source organism: Climacteris rufus (assembly GCA_013398175.1). NCBI lineage: Eukaryota > Metazoa > Chordata > Aves > Passeriformes > Climacteridae > Climacteris > Climacteris rufus. The sequence continues at coordinate 28,190 of VZRZ01002575.1, forward strand.
TTTTATACACTTTTATCAGGCCCCTTCTTATTCAATCTTAATAACAAACAAATCCCATCTGTTTTTTTTTTCTCCCCACATGAATCATTTCAGAGTTTATGTTGTTAAACTTTGTAGGAAAAAAAGTCTTTGTTTCTACCTCCTGTCTGGAAGAGTGAGAAGCATCACATCCTGGGAAATTCAGCTCAATCAGACTTCTGTGAGAAGTCTTCTGTTTGTAAAAAATACATCTTCCGAGTGGATGTGGGTTGTTTGCTTCTGTTGGGTTTTAGGTGGTTGTTGTTGTTGTTGTTTGTGGGTTTTTATTCTTTCTAAATTCTCCCAAACTCTTGTCCTTGAGTATCTTATTTGCCTCCTATAAAAATGAATCAACTGATGAGCACAAGGCAATAGGAAATATCTTATTCCTCATCATCAGTGGATTGTGTCATTCCCAAAGCCCAAATTCCAAATAGTATTTAGAAGACAGTGGCTCTTGAATCCAGGTAAGAACAAGTTTTGTGACCCTGATGAAGTTCTGGGATAAAAGTGTTTCAAATTGAGGTTCCAAAGTACTTTTTCACTATCTGAGCAAGGCTGTCATTCATTTTTAAATCAAAACGCTTGGACAAAAAGCAGCTTCAGAAACCAAGGCGATGCACATTTCCTCCTGCATGTACTGATCCTGGAAAACTCAGGAACACACTCAGTAAACATTGGAAATTGGCAACCTACACCAAATTCATGTGCCCTGCCCAGCTGTTGCTCCCTGAATGTTACAGATTTTGGAATTCTGAAGCAGAACTCTGCCTCTGGATGCCTAAATCCAGTCAAACTAGAAGCTTGAATCTATCTCTTCATTTAGTCTGGGACAGAAATATCCTTCCTTTATCACCTCTCCAAAGGCACCGTCTGAAGAGTCACAAGACAATCACAGCAGCATTAGCAACAGTGAGCTGAGGAGACAAGAATTTCTGGGAGCTGCTTCAGTCTGGGGATGACTGCAGCTTCCCAAGAGTCCCTCAGCAGCCCTTTGGAGACGAGACAGGACCAGGTATGCAATGAGATTCCTCAGGTATTTCAGTCACACTGATCTTGTCAGCTCTGACAATTTACCTCCTTCAGAATCCCGGGTTGTGCTTAAACAGGGGCTCAGGAAACTGAGCAGACTGCTCCATTTTGCCAGAATGAAGGACTAAGTATACTGATATCTGAAAATTGAAGGTTAATGCAGAGTGAAAAACACTACAGGAGCTGATACAAGATCTGTATGAATTGAAACCTGGACATTTACCTGACACGTGCTCTGAACAGAGCTGGAATATTCTGTGCAACAGTTATAGAGATAAAACCTTCTTCTTAAGTGTGTGAGCACGATCCCTGCTGGAGTGACATGCCCTATATGAATTATTCCAGCTGAAAACCTAAAGCATGACTTTCATTTTCATAGAGATGCTTTTGTAAACTCCATTTAGATCAAAGAAGATTTTGATGCTGGTTTTTTCCTTTAATAGAGCAGACAAAGCATATCCTAATTAGCTGATCTAACATTATAAAAATGATCCTAATCTGCTGGTATTTTGCAGAGCTGAATGTCTCTGAACAAACCCAACAGGGAAGTAGAGAAGAGTTATATAGAGGAGGATAGCAATGGGATAAGTCCTTGATATATACAAATATATAAGACAAATAAAACTGCTTGTAGCTTTCTTTAACTGTGCTTTAGAATTTCAAACACATAAATGTATGGGGACAGAATATGGCTTTCACTGAACAACACAGAGAGGAAAAAAATCTGCTAGGATTTTTACTGTAGGATCCTGTAGGATCTTTACCACCTAATCAGAAGATTTCTTCACTCCAAGAAGCAGTGTAAAAATAGCATTTACTATTTAACATGTCTATTTATTTGCTATGTATGCACATACAGAATTTTAGCTAATAAATTTGATATAGCTGTGAGTGTAAAGTGCAACCACTTCAAATTAGTTTGATCAAAGATCAGACATTAGGCTGATAAAAATTCTATGGCTTCTGGAAGAGGCTGGGGAAACAAAGATAATAACGTCCTCAGAGACCAGCACCTTGCAGTCTTTTTTAGGGCCATTTACATGTAAATAGGGTATTTATAAGCACACGTAGGTGTAAGCAGAATCTGAATTTGGAATATTGTTCTCGAATAAATAGCACGATTTGTGTTTCTGCCTCAGCTTTTTCAAACTGTTTATTTAACATTGTTACTGTTTGCATTGCACCTCCTGCTGAGATCAATATAGACCCTGTACAACTGCTCAGACCAAGGAGGCTGATAACACAGGATCTATAATCTAAATTTCAAATGTCCGTGCCATTATTGGGTAACGTGGAAAAGGCAAAACCCATTTCTGCTGCCCAGTGATCTGCTGAAAGAATCCAATTTATCCCTTTGCCAGGTTTTAAAAGGAAAGGAATGCTAAAGAATGATTTGCATTCGGGATTGATTCTGCTCAAAACTTGCTAGCACCGGTAGATGTTTACTTTGCTTAACCATAAATATTTTTTAAGGCTTAAAAGTACAAATTACACAATCAACGCAAAGGGCTTGGAAGGTTCTCAGGAATGTTTCTAAGAAAAGTTATGCTTTGAAAGAAGAAGTCTTTCTTACTTCCATGTGAATCTTCGTCAGGATTTTCAGGACGAAGTGAAGCCTTTTGAAATTTCAACCCTGAGCTATTTACAGCACAAGGAAATTTTTCAGACCAGAAATCAAATTTGCCAGTATCAGTGTTAACCACACTCTTCAAAAACTTGGGAGATACTGCTTTTTTGGGAAAGAAGCTAAGACTAAAGTTGTTGTTCTTTACAGGATGTTGTGGTTTAGCCCCGACCAAAGGCCAAGGCCCCACAAAAGGCCACTCCTCCCTCCTCCTTTGCACTGGACAGGGGGAAAGGATAGTGTTGCTGAGATAAGAACCCTGACAGAGGAGAATCACAGCCAGGCTAAAACAGGCTCAAAACTTATAAGTGATAAAGTGAATTTATTACAGACTTAAAGGAGCAAGCAAAAAACATCTTTTTAAACCCTCTTTCTCTTTTCTCTCCCTTCCAGCAGCAGCCGTCCCCCCTTCTCCCAGAAGGTAAAGGGAACCCGGGGTGGGGGTTTTCCTTCTAGCTAGTTCAGTCCTCAGATGTCTTCTTTTCTTGGCAAAATACCTGGAAGTGAGGTTGGGTTTTTTTCTTCCGTCTCTTACCCCTAGTTTGCAGATACTCCCTCTCTCTTTTGGCACCGTGGTAGGTTCGCAGAATTTGGCAGGTAGCCCACCCGGACCTGCTGCCACTTTTTTTTTCCTTCGAGGTCCAGCTGATCCAAACTTAGGGTAAGGGTGACACAAGGCTTCTTTAACTTAATTGACTCCTTCAGTCCAGTCCCCAGGAGCAAAAGCCTCATTATCTGCATCAATTCCTCACCAAAGTCCCTCCTGTAGAAGTTCACCCCCTCCTGCTCCGTAGCGGGGTGGATCTCGGCTCCATCATGGACCCTCGGGGTACAGGAAAATACTGCATTTGGTACAGTCCTTACCACAGGCCGCTGAGATGTTTCAGCTTTGATGATTTAAGGACCTCCTCCTTCTCCCTCCTTCTTCTTAGCTGGCTTTGCTGGTGTTCACATCTGTTGTTTTTTCTACATGCTGTACTCCTTGTTTCCCTGCCTATCTAAAACTACATGACTACATTGCTGTAACTACATGGCGCACACATGCCTACTTCCCAGTTTGCTTCTTAAATATGCTGTCACAGAGGCATTACCTTCCTTCCTAATTGACCCAGCAGTGGCTAACAGCCCATCCATCAGAGATAGGCCCTGGCTGGACAGCTGTGGAAGCTTCTGGCAGCTCTTTACAGGAGCCATCTTTTGGCCCCTACCAAACCCAAAAATCTAGACCCCCCTCAAACTACCACAGAGGAGAATCAATAAGAGGAAGAGGGAGAAAGGGAGGCATTTCACAGCTCTGATTGTGTTTCTGCCAGGTGTGATCACCTGGAGCAAACGGCTTTTTCTCAGCACAGTAATTAATGGGTACCCAAGGAGAAGCACCAACCATTTGTGATGCTCCTTCTCTTCTTAACCTTGCTTAGTCTAGTCTGTAACAAGGATATTTTTCAGGGAAGTTACAGTTTTTTGGGGGCAGAGGTGAAGGGTTTGAAGGTTTTGTTTGGTAGGGGGTTGGGTTTTGCTTTGGGATTTTGTGCGTATTTTGTTTGTTTTTTCACTTTTGTTTTTGTTTGGTTTTTTTTTAAAAGGCACACACTGGGGCATGACTGCACAGTGTATCAAATTGCAAATGAGACATGGGGATTGGCTGCAAATCTCAGTGCTTGCAATGTAAAAGAATATAAATGGGCACAGAGAATTTATTGATATAATATTTATTAATGTGTGTGTCCTATGCACACACAAACTGGCACTGCAGCTCTGCCCAGAATGGGACCAGGTTCCCAATTCTTTCTGCTCCATCTCTTTCAAAAACTAAACTTGGAATGTTTAAATAACAATGAGCAAGGAAACTTCAGTAGAGCAAATAACTGGAGCCACTGACTTTCAGATTGTGTTTCATCTGAGTTTTGGCAACCTGGGCTTTGGCAGAGCTCGCAGATTCAGCACACAGCCAAGCACAGACCCCCTGGGACTAACTCTAAGTATCAGTTTAGCATTACTTTTTTGTTGTTCTTTGTTGTTGGAGCTATTTTCCTACTTTATATTTTGCCTTTAATCTGTTTATTTCCCAAGCTGTGCTTGGAAGTAAATTAACACGATATAAACCCCTCCCACAAACACAAAGGCAAAACCAAACAGAAGCACCCAGGAAAGTGCCTCAAATGATACAGTAATTGTGAAACACTTCGTAATTCCAGTTGCATTTCACTTTTCAAAACAGTGTCTGCACACATCACCAATGCCTTTTTATAACACATTTATCAAGGACTGTGTATAAAATTATCAGAACATTTCCACAGGTGAGGCAGGGTGAGGCAGACAGACTAAAATCCCAAAAGGGCACGTTTCACTCAGTTCCCCTGGTACCAGTAACCTCTCTAACAGGAAAGTGTTCCCAGCCACTTCACACCCTGCTTTTAGAGTTGTCAATAGTCCCATTTGCACCTTTCCAAAAGGAAAGACAGGATGCTGTACAGCCAGTCTGATACACAAACTCCTCACCCTAAAAAATCTCCAAGAACAGTTCTGAAAAATGAATTAATTGACCTGCAATTGTATACCAAGGTAGCTTATGGTATCTATATAATTTAAGTAATTCGTGTGTGAAAAATCTAACAGGAAAATTACTCTTATTAATACTTTTACATGTCTTGTAATTAAATTTTTTTCTTTACATCTCCCCAGCATATGACAGTGACTGTTCAGGTGAAAGGTACATGTATCCCAGCAACTTTTCTCTAGGAGGCTTTTGCCTCTGATCACTAGAGAAAAATATATACACATGCCAAGTAGATATTATATTTCCCCCATCACTACTGCTGTCTCAGCCCACAAACATTTGTAGCTCAGAGCCAGGGTTGCATTTTATGTATGTAGTAGTTCTCAACGGATTTCCCTTTAACTAATTTGTCTACTTTCCTCTTGAACATTTTACTTTGTAAACCTGAGTGTCCACATTTGCTGATAAGGAGTTCTACAGCTTATTTCACAGTATAGCTTAATCATTTCTTCTTTATTTAAATCTTACTTCTAGACAGCTTTCCATCAGCTTTAGCCTCCCAGATTAAGCTGGAGGTAGGTGCCGTGTTCTCCTGTTGAAGATAAACTATTGCCTACTCATAAAGGAGGAAGATATTCTTTCTGCTTGAAATGTTTTGATTTATGGAAATGAATAGCTGCTTTACAAGGGAGAAATGGCTAATTTTCAGAAATTATCTGAGCCTTTACAGATCCTGCACTGCAGGAACACTGCAGAAACTTAACTACAACCTGTCCTCCTGTCTCACAGGAGGACTAACACTGCCAGGAGATTTTCTTTGTCCTTCACTCCAATCTCCACATGCAGAGATCCCACATACTCCTCAGCATATCCCAGGGCTTCTCTCTCCTCGTAGCTACAAAGATTCTCCTAACTTTGGATGCTGCTGGAATTCAGCAAAGGGTGAAAGGAAGTCACCAGGTTCAAGACTTTGTGCTTGAGGACAGCAACAGATGAGGTGCTGGGATTAATTCATTAGATGCCATGGCCAGTATGGGCTACACCCATCACTTGCACAAAATGAAGAAGTGAAGACGGGAGTCAAAATATAACAGAGTGATTACCCAGCTTGCCACATGAAATGGGCAAAGTGTGAAAGACTCTTGATAAGTGTAGCATTTGCAAGCTCACAATGCAAGCTGCTGCTCTTTCCCACTGGTATCCAGTGGCTGAACTGGGAGAAGTCAGGGGCTCTCGCAGGTACAGGAGCAACCACGTGAGGGACCCCACTGTGTATTTTTGCCTCCAAGAAACTGAAATCCATCCTACTCCAGAAGAAAATGTGAGGTATATAAAATCAGAATTATGTCAGGATTATCTTATACCAGGAGCAAGTCTGAAAGACCACTAAAGAAAAAAAATATTTCACTGGACATCCACCCCAGTGGAAACAGACAGATTTTCCCTTACCTCTAGAACAGCGTCCTGAAAATGTGTGCTCTGGGTCCAAACCAGAAACTGTGCTCTGAACTGTGTGCTCTGAATCCAAACTGCAAGAATCTACTATCACCCCCATCAACACATGGGGCTTGATTTTGGGATGGATCACACGGATTTGGAATTGAGTGTACACCCTCTGAAATAAGGAAAGCCTCAAGGAGAAGGACAGACTTCACCAGAGGCACCAGGAAAACAGCAGCTGTCACTTCAGGAGGTCTGCAGGACCTGTCAGAGAGAACTGTGGGGGAAGCAAATAAAGACAACACACACTTGTAAAGGTGAAAATATGGAAATTCTGTATTTCCAAATAAAGGATAAGTCACAGAATAGTTAGAGTCACACGGGGAACAGAAAACAGACTGTCATCTCCGGTGGAAAGAAGGAAATCAAACCCTCAGGGTACATTTTGCAACAAAAAGGCTGGAGGACTGAGAAATAGAAGTGAGCTGCTGGGGAGTCTCATTTGGTTTCATTTAAATTTTTGCCTTAAATAATTTCAATATACTAGGCATGCTGGAAATTTGGGAGAAGAAAGGCATTCCAATGCCAGGCTATAAAGTTCAGAAGCAAGCAAGCAGACTTTGCCAGTGTTGGGCTGAGGGAATAAAGCCATATGCTAAAGCAACCTTGGATTTAAACCAACATTACCTACACAAGCAGCATCCAGTCAAGATGATAACATTTAATAAAACATGTTGTGTGAGAAATCACACAGAAAAATGACAGCTGGAAATGCAGCAGGAGCTGGAACTTTAATAACCCACCATTAGATAGAGGAAAAACTGCATCAGGACATAACCCAAGCACTCCATGATTAACAAAAAGAGACAGCCAGGGAACCCAAAAGAGAAGATAAAATCCTTTCGTTTTACAGGATTTAGCCCAAGAGTGTTCAGTGGAAGAAACTGTACCATAGTTTGGTCTCAGTAAAGTCTTATGTTACGGTAACACACTCCCAGGGGAGTACACAAAGTACAACAAATCCACAGGACTTACATTCAACTTCAAAAACAGGAGCTACAGAAAGAAACAGAAAGCCCCTAAAAAGCAGTTCAGGTTACATAAAAGAACAAAAACCTTACAGGTGGTACTCCACAGAGTCAGCACATACCAGGTCTGAAGACAAGGTCTGGCCTAGAAACAAAGCAAAAAATGTTATTGGACATGGGAAAGGATCTGTCAAAAGCTGAAGTGTCCAAAGAAGAAACACAGAGCAGTCAAATGCTGGCAGATTAAATGTGAAAATACAGTAATGGAAGGCCCCCAAAAAGAGCTGGAGCAGCAACAAGTGAAAGGAGTAAAAAAGGAAAAAAAATTAAACAAAATAGCCTATTTCTTCAAACGCATCAGAAACAGCAGTACTGCCACAAAGCCCACAGCATCAAATGATGAGAGGGCTTGTTATGGTAAAACCCCAGCTGGCAACCAAGAATCACACAGCTGCTCATTCACCCTGCCCTAGCAGCATGAAGGGAAGAGAACTGGGAAGGTAAGAGGGAGAAAACTCATGGGCTGAGGTAAAAACCATTTAATAATTGAAATAAAATAAAATTAATGAAAATGCATTGTAATGAACAGGAAAATGACAAAAAGAGAGAAAAATTAATGAAAAAACTAAAACATCTTAATGTTAGCAACAGTGTTTTCAGCACAAAACTAAAACACAGCCCTGGTGATAAAGAAATTAATCCTATCCCAGCCAAAACCAGCACAGGACTACAAATGCGAAATTCAGGAAAGGACATGAAACTAGAACAATTCTTCGTATTAGTATTCACTGCAGAACAAGGTGCAAAGATTTCAATATTCCTCCTCCTCTTATCTTTCTGAAACTTTTGAAGGGCCTTCAAAAGATGTAATGGATAGATTGGCAAAGTGAATGGTGGCAAATCTCTGGAATTGCTAGAGGTAACCGCCATGAAACACACAAAAATTATAGCTATTCACCAAGAAATCCTGAGAAAACTCAAGGATTAACAAAGTGTTTTGCTACAATTACCAGGGTCTAGTTTCTTGCTTTTTACTAGAGGACTAAAAAATGTAGCAGAAACAATACCCAAGGGGAAAAAAATCTGAAAAAGCCTCTAAGTGACACTTAAGGAATAGGCCAAGTTAATGGAAACTGTAGTAAGGAATAGGTCAAGTGGACCTTTGTTTAAATGTGATGCACTTTGAAACAGTCACTCTGGCATTTGCAAATTGAAGTTCTGCCTTACAAACATTCTGGAGTTTCTCAAATGAGATCAACAAATCTGCAGGTAACAAAAGGTCTTTTTGGATATCGAAAAACCTTTTGAGAAAGTCACTCATCAAATGCCTTTAATGAAACACAACAACCAGAACTGAGACAAAAGGTCCCAGTAGGGATAAATTATTGAATAAAAGACAAACACAGGAGGTAGGAGGAAGTGGTGGGTTCTTACAGTAGGTAGGTCTCAAGTGGAGTTCTGCAGGGTCATGTTTAAGCTGATAGTATTTTGCTTATTTGTAAAGAACAGAAAAGGCAAAAGTACTGACATGATGAAATTTCTTAATCAGTTATTTAACACAGTCAGGATGGGGTCAGTGACAGAATTCCAGAAGAACTTTATAAGAAAAGTAACTCAACAATAGGATGACAGGTGAAATCCAATTAAAATAAATGCAAAGTGATGTTCATGGAGGAAAACCAGACTTGGCTTTACAAAAATATCCAGATTTCCTTACAAGCATCCTCTGAGTGCTTCACAGAATTTAAGAAATAAAGTTTAGTGAAGGAGTGAGAGTGGACTTGAGGGGAAGGAGAGAGTCTGTTTCATGGGCAGCCTGGAAACTTTATACTGTTCCAGCTGCCTCAGCTTGGGAAGGATAGAACAGAACTGGACACAGCTCAGAGAAGAATAAGAAGTAGGATCATAGGTGTGAAGTGATTTTCGTCTGAGGAATTAAGATTTGTAAGGAATAACCCAGGACTCCTCAGTGACACAAAAATTAAGTGAAAAATATTTTAAAAAATACTAAAGTTTGGAAGAATTATCTGACTTCTCATAGACTTCTTCTTGCCTTTCTGTGCCAATCCCACAATGAACACTGTCAGGGTTGCTGAATTAGATGAACGTTCTGTCTGACCCCTGTAGTCCTCCTTGCACAATGCACCAGCTCCCAAATTAAACCCACTACTTCACATCATCACCATGACTGACATCAGCAGATTACCAGTACCTCATGATTTGATATTTTCTACTAAAACAAGAAAAGAAGATTGAGATGAGATTGTTGAAAAGGATATTGCAGGTTAAAAATAAACAGCAACCCCTACAATATGTGCTCCTGTTCTGAGCTCAGAGCTAGCAGGAAGCAGCATTTGTAGGCTCATTGTCAAAGCAGTGCTGCCTGGTGTAGTAACAAGGTTTGTATTTGCTAGCCCTCAGCCAGCCTTCACAACTGCTTTGTAAGGCCTGCCTAAGGTGTTGGAACTTACTGTTTGCCAAAATAAAAAAATGAATAAAGAAAATAAGTTTTTCTACACAAGCAGCAGCCTGCAGCAATAATTCTGGTGTCTAAATTACACTCAGAGCTGTATTACAGCTCATCTCACTAATCTCAGACTAATCCTGTGGCCCTGTGTTTTAAACAGTAGTGATGGGTTTGCTTGACATTAACAGAAATACACAAGTCAGGCTTTCCACGTTCACAGATGTCTTTTCATTGATAAATGGATGTAACATCACATAATTTTCCTACTTAATCCTTTAAAAAGTCAGGCTGCATCTTGTACCTGCAGAGCAATGACACCTCCCACCTTCAGCACTCTGCAAATCGCTTTCAAAGATGTCAGGCACTGGCATTTCCTCCTCAGTGGAGGAAATATTGGAGCCTACAATCCACACTACCAGAGCAGTAAGCATGGAATAAAACAAAACAAAACCAAACCACAACAGAAGGAAGAAAAAATAAATAAAAAAATTTTAAACCCCTTCATATGCCTTTCTGATCTTTCACAGAAAGTTTAACCACAACTTGATTCCCTATCAAGGATCAGTTTAGCCTATATGGCATTATTCATCTGCACATTCTGTGGGTTTTCACGTAATTTTAAGCTATAACAGGTTTGGTCCAGGCTTTGCAGAGCCCACACACCTTGCAGGTACCTCTAATGCACACAGAGCTCTTCCCCCAGGACTCTGCTGCTGTTCTGCACCTCTGGTACAGGATGAGAGTAAAAAAACTAATTCCTTTTCAACTAAAGTGCTTCTGCTAAAGTGAAACTTCTCCTTCTTTTTAAAGGAGAAAAATTTCTCTCCTCTTTTAAAGGCCTTCAGTGTGTGTTAGCAAACAGTACCAGGGAGTCTTTGAACAAGTAACAAAACCCATTTACCCTTAAAATATTCCTTGCTGATGACACTGCTGTTTTTATTAATGCATCAGAGTGCTGGGTGTACTGATGTTCCATTAATGTCTGGTCATAAAAATGCTGTCCAGTGAGTGGAAAGAACTCACCTACAGGAAGCTGCAGTCAAATCAACAGAGTCAGCCTGACCCATTGCAAAAAGGAGAGTCTTTCACAGAATAAACAGCAGGCATGCAGAACAGATTCTCTTCAAGGTGAACATCACACACACAAACAGTGGCAAACACAGACCTTTCACTTGCCTTCCAAAGTCCTCCAGTACCCAAGAATAAACCAACTGCACCAACCAGACTGTCACCTGAGCAAATTGTCCACACTGGTGAAGGAAGGAAGGGAAAGTTGGAGTTCCTTCCTTAGATAGGTGTGCATCTGCAAGAACAAGGCACAGCCTTGTGTGTAATCTAGGTTCAGCTCAAGATAGCTTGAGACATCCTGGGGGAAAAATGTACAGACAGATCAGATAATTAATAACTGTTCCCTGGCAGCAGACAGGTCACAAGGAATTAATTACCATTCTATCCCTTCCGTGACTATGCACTAATAGCCTGGCTCACACACTCCTTGGCAGCCTTTATCTAGTGTTGCCTTGGATAAGGAAGCCTCCACCTCCTCACCTTTAGCCAGGCTGAGTAGAATCCAACTCTGTAAATCATCTTGTGAGCAACTTGTGGAAAAAAAGGGGTCACAAATCATCCTGCTGAGGTTCTTTTGTGAGCATCTTTGTGTCTGTGTCCATGAATTATGAGAAGCAGCAGAGCCACAGGTGAGCTTGTTGGACAAAAATGCTTTAAATGAGCAGAGGTCACCGTGTCTAAATCCTCTCAGTGCTGATGCCCAGACATGGGATGGAGCAGGCAAGAAGACAAGTTTAATAAGTGTGAAAAAAATCAGAATCATAGAAGACTGCCATTGGAAGGGAGTTTAATAAACATCTCATTACAACACCCCTGCCATGGGCAGGAACATTTTCCACTATCCCAGGTTGTTCCAAGCCTCGTCCAACCTGGCCTCAGACACTTCCAGGGATGGAGCAGCCACAGCTTCTCTGGGTAATCTGTGCCAGGACCTCACCATTTTAAAGAATTGATGGTAAGAACTTCTTTACCACCTTAGGAAGAAAAAACATAAAACTCATGGAGTATGGGGTTTCCCAGTACCTGAACCTTTTAAGAAGCTGAGAATAACAAAGAAAAAATAAATAAATACTGAATTCTTACATTACAAAACCTGTTTCTAAGACTGGGATTACTGAAAGGTCTGCTGTGGAAATCCTGCTCCTCCTAAAGGCTTCATTCATGATAGCATATTAATGGACATACAGAAAAAACAGTGTCTTAAAAGAGTCTCAGGTGTTAATTAATGTCATTTATTTTGTGTTTGCATACACAAACGGCTATTTACACTTTCAGATCAAAAGAAGGAAATGCTAAAAAAAAATCTACAAAACTCATTCTGTTTGGCTCAGGCACAGAACCATCTCCAAATAACCAAGGAATGGAGGCACTGCTTTAATATGGAAGTTACACATTGAACTACTTTAATGAGGAAGTTACACATTCAGCCTGGAGCATGCCCAAAAAGACTTTCAGACAAAGGAAAAACGGGTAAAGGAAAAGTTAATCAGGAAATTCTAAATTTGTCCATGACATTCTTCAGCTACACCTGTAAAAAATATGCACCTAGAGTGAGAAGTCTAAAAAGTCTTATTAATTGTCTAACGTCTGACAGTGAAATCAGTAAGGAAAAATCCAAGCATAGATGAAATCTTATGCTTAATTGTGCTCAAATATAGGATTTAGCCTTCAATTTCTTCCTGTCAAAAATAGGAACTAATTCTAGTATGGCTAATGTTTTGCCCTTGTACTTTTAGGGCTCAGTTAATGGATTAGGAGCAATAAAAAGACTAAAAATAGCATTTCACACCTGCTTGATATTCATTGCAGTAGTAATACTCTAGCTCAGATATGGTCTGTGGTTAGAATGAAAATAGCAAGGAACTCTAAGAAGCAGACATTATCCTTCAGCATTTATGTTTGTATTTGGTCTTTATTGATGTACACAAAGTCATCAGGTGTTCCATTTAAATATGCTATTTAAATATTTCTAACCTAATAACTGGGTCTATTGTCCTTATCTGCTGGGGTGGAGTTCTAGATATTTAGTCTTGTTTTCCTTTTACGATAGTAATAATGTGCTCATATTTCAAGCTACTAAATAGTAGTTTACAGTAGTTGTTTATGAGAAGAGCCCAACTGTTTCTTGCCTTAATCTTTTAGCTTATTTGTTTTCTACTTTCTAGGAATTGACTCTTTCCAGTCTCTGGCCCCACCAGCCAGTCCCAGACACTTCTGTGTTAAGGTTAAGGAGTAACACAGGTCCCAGCCTGTCACTACTTTCTTATATTAACTTTACAGCCCATATTTGACTCAGACTTGACTCATTGGCCTAAATTAGGTCAGGAGCTAACCTTTGAAAAATTACCACCTCAAACCATCATAGAAAATGAGGAAGGAATGACATGGACAAAGACTTTGCTTTTGGAGAAATAAATGTGACAGAACACCCTCATTCTATGTAACCTACAGAGACATTCAGACTGGCAAAATTGCTCTTAGCTGCTTGTTTCCTAAACACAGAATTTGTTTTTTTAAATAAACACAAAGATTTATATTTTTTCTTCCTTAATAAGTTAAATGATGGCTTTCTCCCTAGAAGCTTCACCTCTGAAATGGAAAAGAATGAGAGAAATATCAAAGGCAATGGGTCATTTTGGAGGTTATCATCAATAATTTATTAGGCTCTTTGGTGGTGCTCTGGCCTCTTATGAATACCATTTATTTAATCTTGTAATTATATTAAACCCAGCTGGGAAGTTCTCAATATACCTCAAGACCTTTTTCTTTGGTGAATATTAGTATTGCATGTATAATGTATATGATTTGCAGTATAATTATGCAGGTGAAACATTAACTGCCAATATGCTATTTGTTGGAATTTTAAAACATTAACTGCCAATATGCTATTTGTTGGAATTTTATTATCCATTTTCCTTTTTGCCTATTTTTTTTTAACATTGCAAATGATATGAGAAGGAAGCTGGCAGCATCTGCCCTGCATGCAGTCATATCTGGGTCCTAGAAACATGGAATTGGCCAAGCTGGAAGACCAAGGCTGTTCTATGCCTGATTGTGCTCAAATTATGGTCACCTATATTTTTTATAATTAAAATCTTACGGGTTTGATATCAGCTGTGGTTCCCCAAAACAGACTGGGAACACTGAAGACCTTTGTGCATGAAGAAACTAGCCAGACAGACTGGGATTGCTGTAACTGGCTGTGAAAATAGAAACTTAAAAATTCTTAGTGTGAAGGCACAGAAATCTCATAATAATTAAACCTTGCTGTAATCATGACTGAGGAGCTTCAGCACACCAGTGCTGCAATACTGGAAATGCACAAAATCAAATACTGGCCAATTTCACCCATTCCAGCTACAGCTGATGCTCTATGGCATTAGCAGCACGGTATAAGAGAGTGTGCAGGGTTTCACAGGCTTCAAACTTCAGACAAATCTGTAACAAAACATCTCTGCAGGCACAGCTTATCTCCAAACTCAATTCTGCCTTGATTCCCAGTTTAAAAAATAAATAAAACCTTTTGGTATTTATGAAACACAATCAAAGTGTCCTCAGAACTGACTTTTCTAAAAATAGAGGGTTTGTTTCTATAATAGGTTTAATTTCTGCTTCTAAAAGTTATCAGAAGGGGCACTCTCTATTAAGGTCTACAACAATCATGTGATCTACACAAGATATCTGAAAGATCTGTGCTCTTTTGACCTGATATTTTCTATGGGGTTTAGTATCAGATGTTGGCAACCAAGAAGTTTTTGTTGCAAGCTGTTCACTCAGTGGAAATTTGAGATCAGCCAAACCTTTCATTAAAACCAGCCCCAAAGATTTCCCTTTGCAGCCAGAGCTAATCAGGGGGAAAAAAGTTTGGCCTCAAAGAGAACACAAACAAAACACTGCAGGCAATTTTATTGAAAGCCTAAGAGTCACTAATGAGGCACCAATCATACTAAAAAAGAATTATAAAATCATCTGCCCTTAGGTCGACACAATCTTCCACTAATGAAAGATTTTCTTTGCACTTTTCAAAAATTTATCTAATAAAGAAAAATGTCAAAATCCATGACAGAGAAGTGTTATAAAACACTTATATGTGAACAGCACCAGTATACATTAATAGATACCTTCATAGAGCCCTGTCATCAGAATTAAAAGCAAAACCTGAAAGTCAGTGATTTTGAATTCCTATACATTGTTTTCTCTATCACTGTGATTATGATTTTAAATAGTTTAATGGCCTTAATGTCCAAAGGATGGAAATGTAGAGTGTGTCATATTTTGAGGACATGAAAATCACAACTTTTATTCCTATTTTAATTAATGCCTGCACTATAAAACTTATCTGGTCAAATACACTTAAGAAAAACTGCTTACATATGCAGTATCATATAAAAAATGTGACACACACACAACATCGTTATAATCAAATCCTTTTTTTTTACCCTTATTTTTTAATTTTTCTATGCATTTCTTTTGGGCTTGTTAAGTACCTGTCTAACTGTCTGTGAGAGATTTTACCCTACTCTAGGACCAGTCATTTGCAGTTGCACAGACTGACCAGTCTCGTCCTATGCCAGCATTTCTGTATCAGTTTAGAACCCAATTAAAAGGTGTTTCTGACACAAAACTCTCAGGTCAGCAGGAGCAGATAGGAGAAAAACTCTCTTGACCAGCCTTTGCAAAATGAAAACCATTGATCTGATTCACTTACTTCAAATACCATTTGTCTTATGCCTTTTCTTCCTCCAGCATCGCAAGTGAAATCAATAGTGCTTCAGGTTTCCTGATTATTTCACAGAGGTAAAAAGTTCCCTGCTTTTGTTAGAAAAGTTTTATTTTGCAAACAGCCATACTTTATATAATGCTCTTTGAAAAGAAAGAGGAAGAAACTATAAAAATTAAGCTCTCTGCCACATTAATTGCAAGCTTACTATCTACTTTTCTGGTTATTAAAACAAACAAACAAAAATTATGAAGAAAACCCAAAACAATCAACAAAAAAACCCCAAAGCCCCAATCAATCAAACAAAACTTAGATGGTAATTCTGCTGCCTAAGCATGAGAGATGTTTTTATTACTATTTTTGTATTATTATTCTATCACTTCACTAAGTCAGAGAATTAACTTGACTCAGTGTGGTTAAATGAAAATTGTTCACATGCTCTGTACAACAACAAGGATTTGAGGGAGTTGTGTGAACATCTCTAGATCCCTGCCAACACAGAAATACAGCCCTTCATACACACATCTGCTTCTGCTGGAGGTTTGTGCAACAGCAAAGCAAACACACCTGGAGGCAGGGGAAAGTTCAACCACTCCAAATGCTCTGCAAGTTCTCCAATTTCATGTCTTTATTTCACCTCTTAAAATGTAATTCTCCCTAGCACCACAAAATTGGTGCCCAACTCTTGCTGAGTCTGAGCTCTGAGGTTCTCAGCAGGATTTTGTAATATCTGTTTGCGTGGAGGTGGAGAGAGACTCAATGCTTGGACTGTGCAAACTTGGACAAAAAGGAAAAAAAAAGCCTGAGGGTGCCTGGGTTGTTTCTGGAGTCTTGATGGATCTTTGGACAGCTTGACTGTACCTTTCTTTCTTCAATCAGTGAACATAATTCTCTCAGTGATTTTCTTACTTTTGGGTTCCTACACAGATCAGTTCTGGGTTTAGCAATTATTACCCAGCCTCATTCCAAGGCACACTATCACCCATTGCCTTTATTTTTCACATACTGCCAACGTTCCAATGGCCATCAACTTCTTTCCTCAACACACAACTTAGAAAAACTGCAGATAAGCCTAACTTTCCTGAAAGATATTTTTGAAGCAGCCTGTTAGTTTTCTGGAGCCAATTCAATGGAATGTTGACATTAACCTGTACTTAATTGTCTCTGGACAACACAGCAATGTGGTAGGGCTCTCTCAGGTATGGGAATAGCACAGTGGTGCTATTGCCCCACAAAACAGTGAAGCAAGAACTATTTGTGCCCCAATCTGCAAGAATATGGCTATATTATTTTGCCCACAGAACAAGCTTGTTTGCTAACTGTATATTTTGGTCATCATATTTTGCATTTTCAGAGCTCGTGACTTTCTTGGTCCTGTCTCAACACATGCTCTATCCTTTGAACCAGCTCGTCTTTTCATCAGAACTATTAACTTCTCCAATGTCAATAAAAATGCTTCTAATTGCTTCTGTACTGCTTTTATGCCTCTCTACATTACATCATTTTAGACAGCTTTTCAATTTGTTTATATTTATCCTCTGTGTCTACACTTTTGCAACATTTTTCTTCAGAAAATAGGAAACGTTTCACAAATCACTGAAATCACCCACAATTTTGGAGTTGGTAAAATCAACCAAAGGCCTTTAAGTAATTTGTCCAAGTTGAGTCATTAAGTACAATCATAGACAAACCTTGGAGATTTAACAATTTCTTTTTTATTTAACCACAGGATGAAAACAATACTATCTCACTAGCCTGCTCTTACTGCTCCAAGTGACATTTATTCCATCTCTATGTGGCCTCTGAAGTCTCATTTCTGTGATAACACATAGATTTTTCATTACCTCTTGACAAAATGCTTAGTACTAGTGTTTATTTTATCCCACTCCAGGCAAAATGACTGGAAAGGAATAATAACCAGATCCTAACAATGATGAATCTTTGACACACTTCTCTTCTAGAACAATATAAGATAAATAACACTTCAGCTGAAATTTTTTGGAAAGGCTTCTAAGATCTTCCAGAAATTAAAATGTCACCTAAGACAAACCCCTAACTTTTGGAGGCTCCTTTTCTTTAGAAAGGATGTCTACTTTTATAATTATCTTATTTCCTAATCCCCAGTCTTACAAAAATATCTTCAGAACTATTTTAAATAGTAAAATAAGTCCCATGCCTCTTATTCTAGATGCAAAGCAATGTTTTAGGGCTTTTTAGCAGAACAGCAGGATGTTTCTGTTTCCCTACACATGTAACACATTGCACCCTTCACACATCACTCCTTCACTCACAATCACATGCTGCACCTTGTTTATAATCTTGCCTTGAAAGAAGGATTTACTTGTGCAGTCGAGCATTTCCAATACTAAAATACCAAAATTCTTTTGTCTCAGAGATAAGAGAATTAGAACATTAAAACAAGAATTTCTACAAAGATTTCTCACCCACATCACTTTGTGTTCTAGTATCAAACCTTTGAAATGATCAGTTCCACTTTGTTTCTGCCAGATGAAGAACAAAGTCTGACTACCAGCTGGATGGAAATGAAAGCCTTTTTTTCATGTAACAGCTTCACTTGCTCTGTGCTGTACTGAGTTAATATGGCATGTTATATTATAGCTGAAATATTATAATGACCTGTGTGAGCTCATATTGGTTTGAAAGAATTCTTTACCAAATTTGTACTCCTATCATTTGCAAGTCAATTCAAAAAGGAACATAGCAGGAAAGCTAATCTAGTGTGCATTGTTAGTCTCTTGCTAATTAGTGTCAGAAATTAATTGCAGCATGAACAGAGAACTCAGGACAGTTTTGCTTCTCTCCTATGGTAAGTGAGTAAGGGAATATTCTACAGAAGGTCTCCAAGGGACTCCACCTTGCACAAAGCTCTCAGCCACAGACAAGATAAATTCCTAAATAAAATCTAGGGAAAAATATTAAAAATTTATGATCCAAATCACAGACCTTACATGTAACCTCTGCAGGGAGTTTGTGCTGATTTTTTTTTTTTAATTCCTACCATTGACTTGGATTTGTTCGCAGTTGCCTAACAGGTTCAAGAACTACCAAGTGGTTGGGGTGGGCAGGCTTACAGACACATGGGTGTGAGATACTCACCTGAGTTTAATTGCCTCAGGAGAGCAAGTAATAAAATGCTTTTTTTAAACTCGTCCCCTTGGTCCTCCCTGGAAGTGTAACATGGATTCTCCTGTCCCATCCTGGAAAGATCAATGGACCACTCTGCTCATGAGAGACCACAAGCATGGTTTGCTTTTTCTCCTGCTCAATGATTCCACAGCATTTCAGTTCCATTTGAAAAAGGAAGCATTTTGAATGCTCTCAAAGAGAGAAGATGCTTTTTCACCTTGCTTCAACTTTCCTTTTAAATGGGAATGCCACTTTCCACTTTGCACTTGAGCCCACAGACCTGAAGAACCAGTCCTGCACATCTTTTTAACCCCATTCACTAGAACACCATCAAACTTGAAACCCATGTACCTGACCTACAATAATTGCATTCATTTTTAAAGGAGAAAAGTCGACCTCTATACTGATGCTTCAAGCTTCTGGTTAGTAAATTTGGACTTGCAAGAGAAAATGTGTTGGAACAATCCAGAGGAAAACTGCAAATAAATCAAACAGGCAAAGGAACTCTTCTGCTAAAAAGATCTGGGTGTTCAACAGGTCTCTCTGAAGTGAAAGGACTTATAACCTACACTTTATATAATGTGAAAGTCTCTCCCAGCTGCATTCTTCAGTCACTGCTTCTAAGAGGCTCAGAAGTGTCTCCCTCACTTCATTTTAACCTGCTTCTTATTTAGTTTCCTTTGAAGCCTAAAACTGTTCAACAAATGGGAAACAGAAATACACAGGCTTGAAGAGACAAATATATGGAAGAATTGCTAGAAAAATAAAATTATCATCAGGCCGCTTTCCAGCAACTTAGATGTGCCTTTTCCTCATCAATTTCATTAATTGCAAATTTCATAGACATAGATTTGACAGGGGGAAGAGGGAACCCCTAGGAGGAGAAAGGGAGCATTTTCAAATCTGTTCTCTTGCTGTGATCACAATGTATTCCATTTTCATATCTTCATATTCCTTTACTGATACTCCAGTTTATGTTGTTTTTAATCTGTCATTCTTTTTTTTTTTTTTTTTTTTTTTTTTTTTTTTTAAGCCACAGGTTTGCTTTTATGCTTCAGTAGAAACACTGGTAGATCAATCATTTTAAGAAACTATGTGCATTGTACCTGGACACTAATAAAATAATATGCACAGAGCCACCAAATAGTACCCTGAAGAATAAATCTAATGGTCTTGGTCAATAACCCTAATTGATCACAATGTGGAGTTATGGGTTTGAAGATAAAAGTATGAGCAAATATAACTCATTTTTATTACAATGACTCATATGAATATATGTAAGGGGCAAAAAACCCCAAGATTAAGATGCAGCAGATGAGGGGTATTACAAATAACTAATCACTCAGAAAACCAATTATTTATATGGATTAAAAGATAATTCTTATTAACAAGGTTTAAATATATATTTTTGTTTAAAATTATATTACCTCCTTAAACAACAAATACTGTAAACTGTCTGGTCTAGGTGATAGTGCACAAGTGAAAGTCTGAGGTTCTCATCTGCAGTTCTGACACAGACTGGCAATGGACACAGGGTGAAAGCAATTTATTTGTGTCACAACTGAAGCATTCCTCAGTGGATATGGTAGTCTCTACAGTCTCCCATGCTTGCCATCCCATATTTCTATTCACTTCAGAAAAAATATTCATAGACTCATCTGTACTGGATTTATGATGCCTGGGCACCAATTCCCCTGTTAGCTGATGTTTTGGACAATAAACTGTAGCATTTGAGTTATGGATCCACTCTCCTTTCTGGTAGTTTTACCTCAAAGATGGTGATATGTAGCAGAGGGATTTGTCAGATCTGAGGACAGTTATCTAAAATCACTCAATATGAATTGATTGTTAAATCCAGATATCCAAGATTCATAGAATTATAACATTAAAGAATATCCTGAATTGGAAGGGACTCACAGGGATCATTGAGTCCAACTCCTGGCCCTTCACAGGACTCTTCAACAATCCCACCCTGAATCTGAGAGCATTGTACAAACACTCCTTGAACTCTGTCAGGTTGGTGCTGTGACCACTGCCAAGGAGAGCCTGTTCAGTGTGCCCAACCACCCTCTGGGGGAAGCTTGGCCAGGACATCCTGTGGCAGAAGTTTTTAGAGCAGTTTCCTAGTGATTTTTGTCCAAGATATCTGTGCACACTGTCAATAAATATAAATAAATAAATAAATATTATAAATATAAATATAAATATAAATATAAATATAAATATAAATATAAATATAAATATAAATATAAATATAAATAAATATAATGTTTAGGTGTGGCTCCAGGAACTCTCCTAGGAACTCTCCAGCTTTAGAAATGGGACAGAGTGGGAACAAAGTGGCACTGTGAACCAGATGAACACTTAAATGTCCTCCCTTGGATCTGATTGCCCAACATGGAGGAAAAACTCAATTTTCATCATATGTGTACTTACTGTTAGAGAGAAAAATAAAATTGTAGTAAATAATCATGATAATATGAAAGAAATATACATAATAGATATGATAGGCATAGATAAATATAAAGATAATATAAATTACAACCTTTCTTTAACTCTTAGAATTTTCTGTCTTCACAGTTATATCATTGCATATGAACAGCTTCAATCTATTTTCTCCCTTTCAATTCCTCAGCACCACAAAAAGTTTTTATTATGTCCAATTAATTTGAGCAATTTCAAGTGCTTGTTTTCTTTATTGTTTTAAAGACTTCCTGCCAGGACATCTCTGGCATTGGACATCTTGGCAGTGGCTATTCCTGGTGGATGGACCTCTTAATCATTGAAGTTTAGCATCTCACAGTGATCAGCATTATCCCCCTGTCAGACCCATGACACCAGGGAAGATCAATGCCCCTTTCCCGTTGGCCTCTGCTCCCAGATTGTGATTGATTTATTGAGCTTGGCAAGGGGGTGCAGATGTCTTTTAATCAATCAGAGGGTGGTGTTGGAGTGCCCCCACTACACAAGGTGATGCTGGTCTTTAAAACTGAGTGTGTCAAGCACCAGAGGACTTTTAGTTTCCAAAGGCAGAAAAAAGAAAATCTTCCCGAGTCAAAAAAAAAATTGAATATGTTGTTCATTGTTGAGCTGCAGAACCCCACAGAAGGAGGAGGTTATTGGTGGGGCAGTGTTTGGTCTTTGATTTTACAGCTCATAAAATTCCAGCAGAAGTGTGGGTTACAGCCATGATGTGGTTTATGTCACAGATTTTATAAAGTGATCTAATTTCCAAAGTTTTCCAGGACCACAGTATGGCAGCAACTTCAGAAGGTAGCATATAAAAGTGACATAAGAATGACTAGGTCTAATATATCTTTAAAATTATAATCTATGTTAATTTCAGTGCTGTCGTGGTTTAGCTCTGGCCCAATGCCAAAGCCCTCAAAAGCCGCTCCTCCCCCCTCTACAACCGGACAGGGGAAAGGAATTGTTACCAAGCTGAGATAAGGATACTGAGAGAGGAGAAAACCCTCTTAGGGTTAGCAGGCTAAAACAGGCTCAAAATTTAAAAGTGATAAAGTGAATTTATTACAGAGTTAAAGGAGCAAGCAAAATATCTTCTTAAAACACTCTTTCCCTTCCCTCCCCCACCAGCCCTCCCTCCTTCCCTTAGACAGTAAGGAGAACCGAGGGGTTTTCTCCTAGGCAGTTCAGTCCTCAGATATTTCTCTTCTTGGCAAAATATCTGGAGGGGAGGAAATATTTTCCTTTTTCCATTCCCGCAAGGACTGTGGCAATTTTGCACAAGTTATTTTTTCCCTCTTGGCAGGCAGCCCACCCAGACACTGCTGCCATTCTTTCGTCCTCTCAAGGCCGAGCTGGTCCAACTTAGGGTGGAAATAAAACAAGGCTTTTTTTAACTCAGTTGACCCCCTTCAGTCCCCAGGAGCAAAGGCCTCATTATTCATGTCAATTCCCACCAGACCACAGTCCCTCCTGTAGGAGTTCACCCCCTCCTGCTCCATGGCGGAGTGGATCTTGGCTCCTTCATGGACCCTCAGGGTGCAGGGAAACGCTGCATTGCTACAGTCCTTACCACAGGCTGTGGAGATGTCTCAGCTCTGATGATTAAAGGACCTCCTCCCCCGTTCTTCCTCTTTTTGGCTGACTTTGCTGTTGTCCATATCTGTTGTTTCTTTTACATGCTGTACTCCTTTCCCCTGCCTATCTACATAACTACAACTACATGGCGTGTGCATGCATACTCCCGTGTTTGCTTCTTAAATATGTTGTCACAAGGCGTTACCTTCTTTCCTAATTGGCCCAGCTGTGGCTAACAGCCCGTCCATGTTCAGGAGCCATCAAAGACGGCTCTGCCTGGACAGCTGTGGAAGCTTCTGGCAGCTTTTCACAGGAGCCATCTTTCTGGCCCCTACAACGCCCAAAAAAAACCCAGACCGCCTCAAACTACCACAAATGCAATGTTTATTCTGGTCATTTTACTTTTATAATCCAATAGAAATAGGACAGTTATCCCAGCTGCTTGTTGTACTTTTCTCAGGAAGCATTTGAAAACTGAATAAATCATTCCAGGGTGCACCACAGAAATGTGGAACACCCAGGTACTTTCACACATATTTTGGGGTATGTAATGCTTCCTTTATGATGAGTTTTTGATTCTTAAAAACTAGGCTGGAGTTTCGTTGTGACTTATAAACTGGCTGGCTTTTACACTGACTTTTTACAATATCGAAAGGGGCTAACTCCATATTAGAAAAGCTGGAGCTGTAGATGATAATTACCAAAGGGAAGCATCCACACTTCAGAGCTAATCTTTATTCAATACATGACATTGTTGGAGCTACTAGAGAGTTCTCAATATCTTCCTAAGTTTTTTCAGCCTTTACAGCTTGACCCCAGTAACTTTTTATATTCTTCAGGATGCTTCCCACTGTAATTGATGTGTCTGGGCCTTGGTCATCATTTGATGTGCAACAGACAACTGTCCAAACACATGAAAAACCATAAGGTGTGATTCACTTTGTTTCACTCCCTCATCCTCCTCTCTTTAAGACATTGACTGCATTTAAAAACTCAGCAGGGTATGCTAAAAACAAAACTAAACTTGACAAGCCAACTTCATCTCAGATGTTTAATGATATCTCTGTGCTCCATGCCAACATTGTTAACTTATAACACAAATAGGGTTTATGTAAATGAGCAGTAAATTATTTTAAAAGAAAATTCTAGACTACAATTTTGCACCAGTACGGTGTGCAAAATGAAGCTCAGTGTTACAGCCATGACAGATGTTCATGGACAAGGAGCTTTCTTAAATACAAAATCCATCTTTTCTGGAGTTTTTAGAGGATGACAAAAAATTTTAACTAAAACAGCTTTGAGGCAAACCTTTGAAGAGTACTCACAACATCTGTGTAAAGGATAAAATACAGGGAAAATAATTAAGACAAAGGACACACATATAAGGGAGAAAACAGTTGATCCACTTCAGTCTGCCTTGTGTTCTGATTTAGCCATGAATGCCAGGTGTTCCTATGGAACTCACAAACAGGGTTGGAATTCTCTCTTAGGATAGATATCTGAGGATAAACACCTGCAACTTAGCTTGCTCTCTGAACTCCCTTTCTAATCAGTAGAGATAATTAGGCCTTCCTTGGAAGCCATTTAGATCACCCATTTTAAACATCTGAATTCCAGACGTGCCTGTTTGTCTGTCCATTAGAAAAAAACAAATCGGGTGAGTAGTTAGCAGGATTTTATCTAAAGCTGAGTGCACAGTGTGTACCACTCTGATGCTAAATGAATCCATGAGGGAAATTTTCATCAGCAATTCAAAAACTTTCAAGAACACAAGGATGACTCAACTTCCACTCCAGTTTTCCTGCAGAGTGGCAGCATTTGTTACAAAAATCGTATTTCATTCCCGTCCTTTCAACAGAAAAGTTCTTACTGTTGTTAAAGCCCCTTTACAAAAAGGTGGATCACCATAATTGTGTTTCTGCATGGAGAGTGGATGCTTCTATAAAATTAAAAAGTGAAAAAAACAACTGGAAAGAGATTGGACTGGAAGAGGAGAGATCTTGGCCAGGCCAGGTTGGATGGGACTTGGAGCAGCCTGGGAGAATGGGAGGTGTCCCTGCCCATGGCAGGCGTGGAACTGGGTCATCTTGCTTGTGAATGAGTGGGACTATTTAAACTACAGCAGCAGTCAGGTGAAAAGCAGAAAATCTTTATTATTGTGTGTTGTGCCTTGCATGAAGAGCCACAATGTGGGAGACTTGTCACCACTGTGCAAAGCCATTCTGCAGCATGTTGATCCCACACGATCACAAGGCACTGTGTGTGCTGGGTTGGACGTTGCTGACAGCTACAAGATGTTTGGCTGTCGAGCAGCTCTGCTGCTTCACTTGCAGTTAACTTCCAGCACGAGTTGCTGTCAATCCTAATCTCCAGATGCAGTAGCTCAAATGCACACTGTGCTTTACAGTGGCACCTCTTACAGGTGTTTGCTCCTTCATGCTTTGGACCAGCCTGTTTGTTTCTGTCTATGTGTCCATCCATTGCTAGATTCAGCAATCCTCTGGAGGAACTTTTAAGATGCTTTCTGCAAGTGAAAATGATGAATTAAAAAAATCAGGAAATCTAATGTAAGCATTTAAATCAAATTAAAAGAGGCTTAATATGATGAGATAAACTATGAGGTACAGAGGTGGAGTCCTTTGCTGACAGTAAACAGTGTGCTGTTCCCAAAACATCCACTGTTGGATTTGATCACACAGGCAAAGAGAAAGCTGCTTGATTTTTTTGTTGTGTTCATCCAGGAGAAGAATTAGGATGTTTTCATAGATTGCAATGTAAAATAACAGATCATAGAATACAATTATAAAATTGTTTGGGTTGGAAGGACCTTAAAGACCTTCTCATTCCAAACCCTGCCATGGACAGGCACACCTTCCACTATCCCAGGTTGCTCCAAGCCCTGTCCAACCTGGCTTTGGACACTTCCAGGGATGGGGCAGTCACAGCTTCTCTGGGCAACCTGTCCCTGGGCCTCACCTCAACCTCACAACAAACAGAGCTTTCCCCTAATATATGATTCCCTAATAAAGGAAACTGAGGTAGTTCACATTTCATACTTCTTAAGTTTAGTGAGATGAAATCATTTTGGGTGAAAAACCAAAATGTTTCTTTGGGCTTAAATAAGGTAAATCTTTGGAGGAAGTGATAATATAACAAATTCACAGTGTGAGAAGTACACAATAACTCTCTGCCACCTCTGAAATCACCTTGTTTCACTGCTGACAGAAGAGATGGCAAAAAATTAGTAACTGAGGAGTAAGTTTCACTGGCACTAATCTAGGAAAGATAGTGAGTGAGTCGGATGCCTTCTGAACTACATTCTGGATAGTGCTGAAATTATTCCTTAATGTAAACCTTTTGCTATGTACAACTATGCAGTATCTCTATCTGCAACAGAAGCAAAAATTAATATTAAACACAAATATATTTGTCAGTCACAGTTTTATATAGCAGCTGTATTTACAATATTAATCTGCTGCCCAGAATACTGATCAAGAGCATTTCTTGATCAGTACTTCCGATGAGTAGAAAGCTGCTTATTTTTAAAGTACTGCTCATCACTAACCAGAACCAGTTTTCCCTAATGGGTGCCACAAAAAAAAAATATTAATGGAACCTGCAAACCTTGTTTCTTCCAATGCATACCTCTTTTTCAGGAGTAAGAAAGAATTACACACAGCACTAAGTAGCTCTAGATCAGCCCCACAGAGAGGTTAGGACAGTGTGTAAACATTCTACTACGAAAAAGTTTACCAGTGCAAAAATTTTAACAGCATTTCAGTTCAGGATTCTCAGCTTTCTTCTGTTACTCTGTTCTTCTGGCCTGGTTGCAATTGGGTGCAATGTATCAGAACCATTGCATTACTACAAATCCTAAAAAAAATCCATATTAAATATATTTAATAACATGTGCTGCTCACAACTAACAATACATTCATATAATTGCTGTGTTAAATGCCAAGGGATTTATTCTAATAAGTCAACTTAATTTGAACAAGGGACTCCCTTGCTCTACATCTTCACATTTTTATGAATGAGACTTAATTCTCATATAAGTCATGTTCCAGAATAAATAAATTATTTTCATCCAGCTTATTTTTGCAGCTATTGCCACAGTCTCCCATTTATGATTGCTTAATGGTGGTGCAGGCTACCAGGAATGCATTATCACTTGTATAGTTACACAAATGTCAAAGTGAAAATTGATCTTTTTCCTAATATTGTGGTTATTTTTATAATATGGGGAAGAGGCAAGCACTTAATTCCAAATATCATTTAAGTGAAAGATTTAGCTCTTTCTTGATGCCCCTTCCATTCCTAGGGAGTATCGCTTCTGCATTTAATCTTTGTCATTTCATTGGCATAAATTGTTCTTCAAGGACTAATTCTTTTTTCAGAGTCTTTTTCCTTCTGTCAGATGGTTTGACTTAATTCAGATTTCCGTGAGGAGCATTCTTTGTTCCCTTCAGAGGACATTGTTTGATGAACAATAGCTGACTCCTTCCATGAACAGGGTAGCAGATTCATAAGCTCTAAGGAAAAAGAAGCCATTTTGCTAAACAAATCTGGTTTGTTGTACAGAGCACAACATCTTCTGTACCTGTCTTGGTACAGCCTTCTACTTCAAGCTTCTAAAGTCAGTCCTCTACTTTGCCTGGTTTTCCCAGTCATTAGGTGGGGACCAGAGGCTCTGAAATTTTTTTGGATGATGGAAAAAAACAGTCTGACAACTTTATAAGGATATCACCAGCGCACACTAGTTTCAAAGGCGAGTGTTTTAGCACTTTTGATCTCTGTGGTCATTTCTTTCACACGAATTTCCTAACATTCTGCTTTCAAAAAGCAGCTTTTTCCAGCCAGTAAACTATCACCACCCTTTCTTTAGTAAATCTACTGGCCAGGGCAAGTGCCTCTACTTTCCAAACATTTATTTCTACATCCCAGCATATTTAGTACATATACTAATCTGTAAAATACAGAATGGGAAAATGTCTTTGAAAACCCTCAAGCTTTTTCTGTCACTCATACTCTTTGTTGTTGACAACAATCATTTTTTTTTTATATTTACTCCAAAAGAAAAGTGTGTGTTGTGTTTTGTGTTGTGTTATGTGTGGTTTGTGTTTTGTGTTGTTTTGCTGCTTATTTATATAGGAGATGTGGGAATTCTTGATTCAACTGTGTATAGAACAAAACATCAAACAATAAGTTAAAAAACTTGTAGAAAAAAAAGAAGAAAGTGGAAGAAAACAGAGTACATGATAGATAACGGATAAACAAAGAGTGGAGGAAAACAAGAACAATAATTTGAAATATTAAGAATAAACCTGGAAAAAACATACCGTGTAAGAAATACAAATTATGGGAGAAATTGAGAATGTATGTAAGGAATAAGGAATCACTCCTAATCAAATCTCAAAAACATGGGACATTATAAAAGCAAACAAAAATAGTTACTTTTCTTACCCCCATATTTCTTGTTCAGAACATTCCCGCTGCCAGTCATACTGGCCAAAAATATGGCAGGGTTCATGAAGTGATAATAGAAAACAATGAAATTTGGTTAAGATTAGTATTACAGTGGTCCTAATGTAACCTCTGGCCAGAAAGATCCTAAAACAGCAATTATCAAGAAGTGAGAAGGTATCAAGAACAAACCACATACCCTTATGTTTCTAATATTAATTCCATAGATGTCTAAAACTGTATCTGCAATTGGATCTGAAAATTGTTTCCACTATCTTTGGTCATAAACACAGTATGTTAGACAACTCCACAGATCACTCAACAACACAGACATTCCAATGTATTTCCTGAATCAATCACTCCAAACACTGGGGTTGAAAGTAACAGAAGTGTATAAATGGACACGTTAATTTAATGAGCATAGCCTGAGAATAAAGTGGGTCTAAAATCTGTCGGAAGCATATTTTGTAGATTCATTTATGACTGATGCAGCTTTATTTCTGTGTGACTTCCTGGAGAAGCATCCATCCAGCCTTTCAAAGAATTAATTAACTCAGAACTCAGTATCACACATCTTAACCACTGGACATTACTTCCTTTATAGATAGAGCTTTTGGGAAAGTAGGATAAACAGTCTCCTGGAGGGACCAGACCTCTGTCAGCATGAAAGTGATGTACAGCTGCAAACCAATTAGGCTGAAAAGTTCCCATATGTTTAGCCAAAAAGAACTCACTCCAGTAACTAAACAAATCCATTGACTTAAAAACTCCCAGTATCTTAACTTGAAAGCATCCACACCTAGGGATCTTTTAAAACATTAAACCAGTGATCTTTAAACACTGCACATCACTTCCAAATGCCAGCCATCTTTCTGCAAGCTGTAAATACTTCAGCTGAAGTTCAACTGCCCAAATGCACCACAGCTGCCTCCAGCCAGCCATAATGCAAATGAGGCTCAAACCTCACTTGACTTGACAGTTATTCTGCATAGATGTCACTAAAGCAAGTGAAGACAACCCAGTAGATTGATCCCAGATTTTCCAAGTCACTTAATGCTTCAGTGTCATGACCCACCAATAAGGGCACCATGTTCATTATAAATCTTTGTAAGGCTGAACAAAATAATTAGTCCAGTGCCAGGGAACTCTTATGATTTTATTATATAGTTTCCTTAACTCCAGCAAGACCACTATTTAGTCTCAAGGAGGTTGGCCAACAAGTCCTTAATTTTGCAATAATTTCAACAAGCTTCCCTACCCCTCACAACAAACTTCTCAGAAGTGCTGGATAACAAGCCCTTAATCCTTTACAACACACTGCCACAGGATACACAAAGTTACTTCTAATCATAATTTTCCTTGGTGCAACAGTCAGGATGCTTGAGGCAAAACTTGCTTATGCCTGGTCCTCCACACACAGCACATTTCCACTGTGTTTCATGGGTAGTAGAGGCAAAATGAAAGGGGTTCAATTTACAAACTCACTTTTCCTGGTCTGACACTGAGGGCTGGGATTCAGTTCTTGTGTTGAGGTCTCTCAGAGTGTTATTTCTTTCAAAAAAGAAAACCCCTGTGTTTTTCAGCTGCCTTTAGAAAGTGCTGGTGGAGAAAATGATTGCTTTTCTGGAGTGAAACCCACAGTCACACAGACTGGGATTGTAGGAAACCATTATTTGTTTTGATCCACAACTTCTTGGGCCAAGGGGGAGTGAAATTTGTGTATGGTGGTGCTTTACACAGAGAAATGGTGGAGCTTCTTGTCTTTTTATCACCCAAAATATATGTGAAAAAAAAAGATCTTGTTGAAATCTTACTCCCAAAAATATCTACAAAGACATTGATACGAGCAATTTAAACAGCTTAGATTTCAAATGACCTTTCAAAATCAAAATTGTTGTCTGAATTTAGCTGAAATTTTATTTAATTCCTTATTTGCTAACCCACTTCTGATGTAGAATAGGAAAATAGGAAAGTGTAAGATATGTGGCATTTGCCTCTTTCATTTCAGTCTTTGGTTTCTGCATTTTTCTCCTTGAGGGTGGGCAGGGAAGAGTGGGAAAACTGTTGTTTCTACATAGAATAACATGGAAAACTAAGAAAACGTGAAAGATTCAGGAGGATGGGTGTCAACAGGTAAGAAATTAATACAGTAAAAATTCATGGTATTATAGAGTCAAGGGCCAGAATGGGTCAGACAAAGAAGAGAAAAATACCTGGTTCCTTAGCTGTAGTAGCTGGAAAAATAGAAGCATTGTTTTGCTTTCTTTGGCTAAATGTGCTGTTCCACTGAGAGTGATTTAATTTGTTGAATGCCCATGCCTGCTGGATTCACTTTACAACCCACAGGTCGTTCCTCTACAGACGTGGGTGGCACAGCTCCCATGGCTTCCAGTGACCCGCTCAGTTTCTCTGTATGGAGCACAACTAACACAGCACAAGGGCCCTGGAAGCCTCTGCAAGAGTCATTTATGCAGGTTTATTCTCTTCTACAGTGCACTCAGCTTTAGCAAACAGCAGGACAGGTATGGTGGAGGAAGGAGCCAGCCCACCAATACACCCAGGCAGAAAACAATAATGACTCTCCTTTCTCTCTCATTATTGCTCACAAAGGAAAACATTCCTTTTGTTCTCACTTGCCCTTGGAGTGGTGGGAAATGTGCTGAAGCAGTTCTACAGTGGCTTAATTACTTATCACAAATCTTTTAAATGAGTTTGTACTCGCTAATGTGGCATCTGGGAAATGGGCGTTAAACCATCAATGACCTTTTTGCTAATCAAAGGCCTCAAAGCTTGTTATTTGGAGGGTACTTCTCATACAGAGCTTTACCTCCACATCAGGCTAATCAGACCAGTTTTTCTTGCTGAATTTGAAACTGCTGGAAGTGAGCCTGCAGAGGCTGTTTAGAAGATGGTCAGGCACACAGGCAGTTCTTCTGCTTTATGCTGCTGTGTGCTTTGCCATGGGTGACCCCCCTCTTCTAACTTTGATAGAAAAGACGTCAGGTTCTACAGTTTATCTGTTTTTTGCTTGTCAAGGTAACTAGCACATTTCTGGGTTGCTTCCTACCTAGTAGCAAATTAAAATGCATTTACTTCAGAATCTCTCCCATGACAAAATTAATGTATTTTATTTTAATTTTCTAATAATTTCTAATAAATAAGAAGGAATCTCCAGAGCACCTAACAGCAACCTCTGGAGGTCACTGCTTGAAACAGAAAGAAAAGAGTTCCTGGTCAGCCAAGCCACAGTTACATGCAAGTTTTCCCATGAGTCCTGTAAAGCCTCCTTTCAGATCACTCAGTAAATCAGGTAAGGAAACCAGGCTCTTTTTGTAACCATTTCCACACTGCCAGGACAAGGGTTCACAGACATGTAGGATCTGTGTTGTCACATTCAGTTTCCTCTTCTCTTGCATTCACACAAACTTGCAGAACTTATACAAGCTTTCAAATTCAGTGACAATGTCAAGCAAACAACAAACTCGTTTTTTTCTCAGTGTGACTATATAAAAATGGAAAGGGGAAATTACACTGGGAAACAGTCTCATTTCTAACCATTCATGACCAGCTTGTTTTCATACAGTGAAAGAAGTTACTTAGAAATTTGAACTAGAATGCTAATGACAATGATTTAGGATTTATGCCGTGGTGTCTTTCTCCTGAGATGGACCAGGCACAGGTGAGCAGTCAGCAACTCAGCCTTCACTTGTAAACACAATTCCCTTGATTTATTTCAGGATATCCAGACCCAATATCCATCATTTGTGTTAGCCTTAGGCTCAATTTTATGCTTCGTGGCACTGATGATATCAGGTTGAAGAGTATGTTGGTGGCTTGAAACCCAGGTACCAGGAATGAGATTAATCTGAGCAAAAGCAGACATTTCTGGTGCAGATAACTGCATTGTACCTTGTCCTGCACTGCTTTAATAGCCAACAGAGAGGAGGAGGAGACACTAACAGTGTAATTCATCTTGTGCTAAAACAGGCATCTAAATCTGGGCAGATAAATCACACTTTAGAAATGTTTCGTTTTCACCCTGGTGGCTAAGGGTGGACGAGTGAAAATACCCAGACAGGTGACGAGGGTCTCAGCCCTGGAGTGCACTTGGTACTTGTTGCAGAACAGCATTTTTTCCACAAAATTTCTTCATTTCTTCAAACATCCTGTCTTCTTGCCTGTGTAGCAAGGGTTGTGGAGCAGGCAGTAAGACTGTTTAGGGACAGCTGTAACAAAGCAGACCAAGTATGACCATGTTATTCCAAGTATTCTTCAAAGACAGTGCTGGATAAATCAAATTAATGTAAACACAAGGTATCTCCTTGCCACAGCACTTCTTCCCCTCACATAGTAGAAAAGTTTGGTGAAAGATTGTAGGCAAAATTATTAATTTTAAGGCAAAGCTGCCTTCAGGCAATGCAATCTTGTCTGTCTCTTCAGCGATTTCATCTTTCCCATTACCTGTGATTGACAAGCTGCCGTGAAGAAATGAGTAAATGTCCTAAAATCTCTAGAAAATTCCTTTCCAGAACTCCATTTCTGATGACACTCAAGTTCAGAGGGGAAAGGAAATAAAAATTAGAATTGAAGTGTGTGTTTCTGTTGTGACTGCCATTAAAGGTAAACTTATCAAACACATTGACTGTCATCAAAATGTCAGACTTTCAATCTAAAACTGTAATTCTTTCTGCAAAAGAAAGCTTTTTCTAGGAATCCCAGTAGACTCAGACTGAATAAGGGAAGGAGGTTGTATGTCAGATACATTTAAGTGGCTAAACTGATAGAAAATGTTGTGAATCAGGAGTTAAAAAAAAAAATACTCACAGGTTTTTTTCATTTCCTGGCAGAATATCCTATTTTAAGGGCTTTAAACAACCTTGATGGTCTTAGAGACAAAGTATCTACATGCAGAAGGAGGAAAGGACTATTAATGAATACCAAAATATTAAAATTCCTGTTTGCTCTTCCTGGTGCAAGTATTAGCAAGTATTTCAGTGCAAGCAAAATGCCAGATGAATAGGAAGCAGCCTTAATGAAGTGTTGACAGTGTCCTAACAAGCCCCCAAACATTTATCCTTTGCCATGAACACATAAAACTCCAGAGATGTTTTGAAGGGACTGGCTTTCCTCGGCTAAAACTTGCAGCTTACCCAGAATGGCACTATCAGTTCCCAGAATGAGGCACCATGAGGTCCATTGGAATGAAAGGGGTGGAAAAGAGTCTGAGTCACAGAAAAAGTATTGCAGTTTTTACCCTGAGGGTTCTCCAAGGGTTTGGTTTTTTTGTTTTGTTTTTTTTTTAATTTGTTTCTCCTATGTGAGGTCTGCATCTCAATCTAAACCCACCAAATCAGCAAACAGACTAAATACTGTGCTTACCTTAACACATGGCATCAGTAATGGCTTTATTTTGACAATATTTAATTAGGTATCAAGCTAGAAGAAGTAAACATCAAACCCAGGAAATGAACCTACAGATTAATGTGAGCAATAACTGGAGATGGGAATTATTTATAACAGCACATTATAACAAATCCACAACTGCTGCATTGTTGCACACCTGTTATTTTGCTGCAGGTCACAATGTTTGGGAATTTCCTGGGCCTAAGCTAAAAGAGAATTACTATTAGTTGTTTGTAGCCTAAAGCCCTTGAAACATATCTAAGAAATTTCAATAGCTCCTGCAGGGAACATGGAGATCCCCCAAGTTATTTCCTTTACTGACCCTCTACAACTGCAGGGGATTTATAACAGGTACTGTGGGCCTGGTGCTTGCCAGTTTAGGATGGCTTGTGCTCCTTCTGTCTGAAGGGTGGGACAAGATGTTTACTGCTCTCATCATGTCATGTCATTTCCTCTCCATGGCTTCATTTTGGAGCTGGAGCATGAAATACTTTAATGCCTTGGGGTAGAGAGCCACTGTTCAACCCTGGACAGAAGAAGTGAAGACCAGGGCTTGTAGCTGCCTGTGTTACAGGGAAAAGATCTAATGAAACATGAGAGAAAATACAGCAGTTGTGCTGACACTTGAAGATGAGATGTGTATGTGCATGAGGGGAGAGGACCAAAGCATTTTGTCCTGCACTGCTCCTCGGAGCTGGTAATTCCTGAGAACTGCAGCTGGCTTACCTGTCTTCACACACCCCCCACAAATGGATAAGCTGGAGGTTAAATCCACTTCTCTGTCTCGCCTGGGTCCAAGATGTTGGCATTGGAGTGGGTTGGCATCTGAAACAGCTGGGAAAGTGGTGGGACAGTTTGCAGACTGACTAACTAATGCAAATCACCATTGACTTTGGTGTGCACTGCTGGCAGGAGTTTTGATTCTTTTTCAGAGTTTTGTGCCACTCATCCTCCTTATTCTTGTCAGGGAAATCAAAGAAAAAGGAGAGGGAAAATACTTGAGATGAAAGACTGGAAAATTATCAGATCATGGACCTCTACTCAGTGAAAATATAGATAAACAAATGCTGTGTCTCATCCAGAGAGGAGCACCCATAGCATATCTCATTGGCTACAGCAGCACAGAGAGATAATTTCCTTCTCTTCTTTGCCATTAGACATTTCATTTCGCAAAACACAGTGGCCTCATTGCCTGCAGGTGAAATGCTATTCCTCTACACCCACATGCAGAAACTGTTTTCATCCTATAACCTACCCCAGCCCTCAGGTGTCCACAGAATTACTGAATACAGAACACAGTTTCACAGTGGGACCTCAGTGGAATTGCGTGATCCTGCTTGAGCTCAAAATGCATGGTGATTTTTTGTTTCTTGTTTTAGAGATGGGTTTCTGGTTCATTGATTTCAGTAATTAATGTGTGTCTCACATCTCTTCCAGAGATATCTCACATATATTTGTGTTCTTTCCTGTCAGCTGAAGGGTTTATTGTTGACTGGGCACTTTAATATGTGTGTCCTGATTAAACTGAATTTTATTATTTTATTTGATTGCCTTACACAGCAATCTCTCAAACTTCAGGTTTTTAATCATTTTTTTCTTGTGTCTGTACCTCTGTCTCTTGTATTTTGTTAATTGTGTTGTGTAGGGACTGTAGAACTGCCCCATTCTCTAACAGACCTTCCTGAGTATGGATTGATTTTGAGGCTGGAAGTAATCATTACAAAATTGAGAAGAAATGAAAGAAAGTTGCATTGCATATCCATTTGGATAGAGAAATGTAGATAGATCTGCAGCACATACATGTGAGTATATATTTGTATTATTTTATAACATTAAACAGGTTTTTAAGAGTTTCTGCACCCACTCTAGTTACCTGCAATTCTACGGTGAATTAGTGCCCCTGTATAGAGTTTATGCGTTTGTTTTATATTATGCATCAATAAAAGCACATCAAATTCAAAACCATTCTCATTTATGGATGGAAACTTCGAGGCAAAACAGTGCAGCAGCTGCCTTGATATGAATTATGGGGCAATCATTTGTTCAAGTCAAAGAAAATACTGCTGCACTTCCAGCTAAGCAAGCACAGAATGTGACCCCACACTGCAGCAAACTCCTGCCTTGAAAGCAGCTGGTGAATCGATGAAATTATCCATTCTTTTGGGGGAAATCTGAAAAGACAGCAACCTATTACATTTGGTGTGGCTCTTGAGCCCTGGTACAAAGGGAGCACTGTTAATGGGAGCTAGAAATCCAAAGCACATTCACATTGTATTGACTGGCTGGGACAGATGTGGTGCTGTCAGAGATATGTAAAAATATATCCACAAACTTTCTGCAGTACAACATGTTTCACAGCGGGGGGGGGAAAGGAAATTGTCTCTCCTCTCCTTTGTTCTCCTCAAATCATCAAGTTGACATTCTCCTGACAAAATAAAGGGTTTTAGCCTTTTGAATCCAACCCATTGGAATTCTGTCCACTGACATACAGACTGATCTGATTGTAGCTAACATTTAGGGAAGGGCATCCACAGAGAGCAGCTGCCTTCTGAGCACAGTGTAGAGACTCAGAAAAGGAAAATGTTTTGCATAACTCTTTCCCCATCTCTGGCTTGGAATCGTGGAATAGAGGCACCTGTGAGGCCTCTTACTGAGACCCTCATTGCCACAGGGAGGCAACAGACTGCAGTGGTGTCTTCCCTGGTCTACAGACAATATTTATCACACAGAATGTCAGCAGGGTGAGCAGATGGAGGAAGAATGGAGCTCCTGAAGATATCTCTGCATGCTCTCCTCCCTGCTCTGCTCCTGGAAGCCCCTTTGAGCCAAAGCCTGGCAGGGAGGAACAAGAAAAAATTCAAGGGCTGAAGCACTTCTCCTATGTCTCTTATGCAAACAGGCTGAGAGACTTGAGGGTGTTCAGTTTGGAGAAGATTTGTGAAAAACATAGTAAGCTGAAGGAGACTAGATTTAAGATCAGATATTAGGAAGAAATTTTTTCCCTGTGAGGGTGGTGAGCCCTGGCACAGGTTGCCCAGAGAAGCTGTGGCTGCCCCATCCCTGGAAGTGTCCAAAGCCAGGTTGGACAGGGCTTGGAGCAACCTGGGATAGTGGAAAGTGGCCCTGTACCTGGCAAGGTGTTTGGAATTAGATTATCTTTAAGACCCATTCCAACACAAGCCATTCCATGTCTCTAGGATTTAAATGAATAATCCCATTTTTTAAAAAGCAGATGGAATAACAACAGTGACTAAAAGAAAATTTAGCCCTTCAAAGCTTCAAAATACTTTGCAAATGTTATCTCATTAACATCAAGTAAGGTAAATGCACAGGGTTCTTAGGCTTGTTTAATGGTTTCAGAAGGGGGGTTCTCTCTCCCCCTGTGCCTAGCAATTAACATAATTTTACAAATGTACTTTAATTATACATAAAAATAGAATAAATATTTTTGTAACATTTTGATTTAAACAAGCACTTAATTAAGCCCTATTAAGACCTGCCATATGTTCTGCATATGATAGGCTATTCTAAATGCACCTCTTCTGGAAGTTTTCAGCTTTGGAGGAAATTACTTTATTTGACATGGGCAGCCTGGTATGTAATTGACTCAAAATTATAGATGCGATAAATAATTATTATTTTTAAAAACACATTAACACTGTAATAACTGGGTAGTTGTTTTGATGGCTCTTAATAAGCCACTGTAGCTGAAAGTGCATCAAGCAGCACTTGTGAAGCACTGAGGACCTGGCAGGATTACAAGTTCAGTGGTAGTTAAAAAATGTATTATCCAAGTTATTACCATTTTTTGAGACTAGGTTATGGTTCCTTGTCACTATTCAGCTCGCTCTGTGCCAGCTGTCATGATGTAATCTTTTGAACTAGTTTTCTTCAATCCTAAAACTTTCTAAGTTATAGGGCCCAAAAGACCAGTAGCTCAAAAAGATGATTTTTCTTCCTTGTAATTTCACCCAGTTCCTCTGAGTTTTAACCTAGTACTTCACGCTTGACTTTATGTTTGACTAAAGCATAGATTGTTTTTGACAGAGCAGATAGAAGGAAATCTAGATTTTTTCTAAAGGGAACTGGGGATGTTGATCTTCCTGAGAGGGAATGAATTAACTTCAAGTTCTGGCATTATTTAAATCATCAATTAGAATTACTTTTCCTTTCATTTCCTATCATTTTTCTCTGAATGTTTCTGGTTTATTTTTATTTCTTTTTGCTTTCTGGCCATTGCAGGAAAAAAAATTGAATAAACAGCTGCTTTCTGAAAAATTAACCCAATTTTAAAGACTTGCATACACACATTTTTGCTAACATTATGAGTTTCTTGTGTCAGTATAGATCATATCTTCTTTCTTATCAGCATTTTTTTAACACTGTGTCCACACTTTAGCAGAGGCAAAAGGCAGAGCTCTGCCTCCTTTTCCATGGAGACAAAGGCATCATGCAACGTCAAATTTCAAGTGCAGCAGTGAAACTGAAAATTCCCCCTTCCCCTTGTTTTAGCACCAAAAGTGTTAAACTCTCTCTGGAATGATTCAGTTCAGCACTCTGTTTGTAGGAGCACATCTCCAAATTGTATTAAACAAATGCAGTGGGATTAGGTTAAAGAGTTCAAATCTTTTAGATTGGATGTTAGGAAAAAATCATCATCGAAAGGTTTGTCAAGGCCTGGCAGTGGTGGGGTCACTGTCCCTGGAGGGATTTAAAAGCTGTGATAGATATGGTTTAGTGGTGGCCTTGGCAGTGCAGGGTTCAGGGTTGGACCTGGTGTTCTTAGAAGTCTCTTCCAACTTAAATGATTCTGTGAATTGTCTCTGTCAAACAAGTTGATTCATCCATGTGAGTAGAGCTCCATGACCAGAACTGTCTGTCAGCAGATGTGTGCAGCCAAGCACACAAGAAACCTTTCCTTCTGGCACCTCTGGATTATGCTGGGCTACAGCCTGAGTTCTTTACCTCCCACAGGTGACCTCTAATGACCATCTTGGATTTTAAATGGCATTAAGCTCACTTAGCA
Organism: Climacteris rufus; assembly: GCA_013398175.1. Classification (NCBI taxonomy): domain Eukaryota; kingdom Metazoa; phylum Chordata; class Aves; order Passeriformes; family Climacteridae; genus Climacteris; species Climacteris rufus. The sequence goes on from VZRZ01002575.1 coordinate 67,170, forward strand.
AATGCAGCTGCCTCATGCACTGGTCTCTGTTCCTGGAGAATGCTGATGTTTTCTTCCTCCAGCTTTTCTGTGTAACATAACCTGGTAAATCTCATCTGGTAATTGTTGGGTGTGGGTCTGTGAGAGCACTGATATCCTTAAACCTACCCAAGGACAGCATGGAGAGGAGCAGCTTGGTTCAAATTCTTTATCTCATTGAAAGGGAATTGTATCAGTCAATGATACATCTACTGAAGACACTCATCTCACGAAGAAAAATGAGTGGAAACAGATTAAAACAACAGATGAATGCTCACCTAAATACTTTCTTTCTTTCCATAGAACAATCTTGTAACCACATTTGCCAGGAACTCACCCTCTGGAAAATCTTTGGCTTGTCAGAGCCTGCAAGTCTTCTCAATGCCTTTCAAGCCCTCGAGCTCGAAATGGAACCTGATAAATTACTCTCTGGGTCACAGGCTTTAGACTGACATCTCACTGATGAAAACCTGTTCACCCATCCAGGAAAAATGCTACAGAAGTGCACATGGTCAGACACACAGGAAAAGATTGATGTAAGGACAGATGTAGGACATTTTCAAGGTCTTATAAAGGTTGGCCTCTTTGTCTTTATATTAAGTTATTTAAAGGATTTTTAATCCCATGTTGCTTGCCCATAGAATATTTTATTTTGTGTTTATACATTAACCTACAGACTGCAGTTGTGTGGAGCCATATCAGTAGTGGGAAAAGAGAAGATTTTCTTTAAAGCAATCAAGCTGCAGACAGAGTTTGTTGAACAAGGCTTGTATCACATAGACCAGCTCAGCCTAATTAAAACCATCTCATTTCCCATAGGCAGCAAGAAATGTCTTGCTTTTGGGGACAGCCAATCTATGGTGTGACTTTTGAAAGAGAATCAGTTCAGTGCAGAGGGTCTCTGGGATTTGACAGAATAATGATTCACTTCAGCTAACTAGTGTGCAATTGTTCTGTACTTAACTAGAAAAAAACACACAGATGATCACAGGCTTCTAGTCCTAAACTGCATAATGTGGTGTGTAACTGAGAGCTCTGCAGAATTGAAAGCACCACACAAATGAGTAACTCATTACCGCTTTCTTATACATATATATGAAAAAATAAAGTAACTTTTTGCTAGGGGCAATTTCATTAAATGCAATGAATCTCTTTTCCTCTGTAAATGTAGCTGATGCTCCATAACCTCACAAATGCCACTGAGTGCAGCATGGAGTGGAACATGAATGAAATTCTACTGTCGCTGCACCAGCATAAATCAAACAAGACTTTATTTAAGTAAGTGAAGTTTCAGCTGTTTATGTGACAACTAAGAGCTGTAGTTAAAAATCTCTGAACAGTCCATTGCCCCATAATGCTTAGCTGGTATAAATCAGTGTAGCTTTCTTAGCTCCAGCGGGAGATCTCCCAGTTTGTTCCAGAAGATATATAGAAAGTGGAAGAGGTTAAAAGCAGTCAGCAGTCAGCTGCATGACTTTGAACCTGGTTCTAGTCCTGGTCATATTTTTAGCATTTTTAACTCCTGCTGGCTGTGTTGTGTGGCTATTGGAAATGTCTGAGTGTTTCAAGAGACAAGTGTTTGTAGTAGCTACTCAAAGAAAGTAAGATCACAATAGAAATCAGGAGAAATAGACTTAAGATGAAAAATGGCTTTGATGTAAGTCCCGACTAGTGATCAAATTCCTATATAAAAAGGTGTGTGGCTTTTTATTCTAAATCCTGCTGTCTGTGCTAAGAGCAGATGCACTTCCATGCAACACCAGAAAAGTTCACTAAGCTGAAGCCTTTGTTTGTTCAAAAGTTGGTTGAACAGATATTAGAGACTGTAAGTAAGGTTTCAAGCCCCATGTCTTTCAAACGCAAATTCTTTGCAAGGGCCCTCTTGGAACTACATGAGCTGATTTTACAGTCCTTGTCTTCAATAATATCTTTATTTGCCCATGAAACTGCCAAATCCTTTCCAATGGAGGATCATGTCCTAGAGGAAGTTGTACAGCTCATGTATCTCCTACGTGTATCCCAGGGGTATTCTGGTAAGAGACAAACTCACACCAACACTGAGTGAGCCTTTCTGCCCCACAGTGTGAAATACTTGAGGTATTCCTGCTACAGGAATGATCAATATTACTTAAGAACAAATTATTTACTGATGTTAATTTAAAAGTTGTGCACCACTATATTCTGTCTTGAAACTGTTGAACTACTGTGAATCTTTAATGAGAATCATGGGTACATCAAGGTGAGAGGATATACTTTCTGTTAAATGTGCTTTCATGTACTGATTTCTCATTTTCTTTAAAAATGGGTTTTTTCCAGAGTTTTAATATATATGAATAAGGGCAAAAAGGACCATGTCATGGGTTTAAAAAACATAATGTTACTTGTGTGTTATTCTAAATAAGTCTATTTTTTTAAGACTGCACACAGTATATTTTTTCCCAGAAAAATACAAGAAAGACATTCTCTATAGTTTTATTTTTATAGTGTCATGAAGAATTTTTTTCCCTTAGAGGAGAGAAAAAGTAAAAGAAAGTACTGCATTTTTGTACTGCTGAAAGCAAAGGCTCTGTGAATGAGAAAACCTGGACTTGCTGCAGGCAAATTGCCTCACAGACAAGTCATACAAAAGAGAATAATTTTTGATGAACACTATCATAGGTTTCAGATATCAGGTCTGCAGAAGCGCCACCAGATTATTCATCATTCATTCAACAGATGAAATTGATTTCTCCAGAAAACCTTTACATCTAAGGGAGGGAAAAGAAAAAAGACTCTCTGAGCTTGTTGATGCACAAGAAAGCTGGGTAGAAAACAAATTCAGATTTTAACAGATCATGGAGTGGAACCATCTGATTAGCAACAGTAGGGATTCACGTTGTATATGTGGCCATTGTAAGAAAAAGTGATTATAGCCCTAATACATTGCAAGAGTTAATGCTTGAAGCTCACACTTTTTTTTCCTTTTTTTTTCTCTTTGAACAAAATTTTTAAAAGTTTTTTGTGGACTGACACATCCTCTAATCTCCTGTGATACCCAAAAGGTCAGTAATGTACCTGGCTGTGGATCATGTGCTCATAACTGAGATGCATTCAAGCACTCCAGTGCTTCCTCCAGGGGACATTTAAAGGAATCATTCCATTGTGTACTTCTCAGCAGCACCAAACAGTGGTTTGAATTCACAGGAATTTTTTTAGGCATTGCTTGTCAACAGCAAAGTTACTATGGCAACTGGATCAGTGTAAATCCTTTCAGATTTGAGTTAGATTCTGTTTTTATTAATTTGCCATTAGGCTTGATACCTCTGCTTATGAAAACATTCAAAGGCCTGGCTCCTCAATAATTTTTAAAAGAATTTTTTAAAGTATTTTTTTAAAAGAATAGACCAATCCTTTGCATGTTTTCTTGTAGTTCCATGGGAGTCAGTGTGGCTACTTTGAATTGGTTCCTGTCTGATTCTAAGATTCCTGAGTACACACTGTCAATAGTTAACTCAGGTGCACACTGGAAAGCACCTAGTGGCATTTGAAATTCTCTAGGATACCTTTTCTGGTCCTTCAGCTGTCGTGCCACAGTTTCTCTGTGTTGCTCCTTCCTTCTCACTCTTCCTCTGCTCTGGTGTAGGTCCTTCCATCCACAGGGGCTGCAGCCCCTTCAGGGATATCTGCCCTGCCCTGAAGCATCTCCTACTCCTCTACCTTGGTGTTCCCTCTGCTGTTTCTCTCTGATTCTCTCCCTCTCTGCCAGTATTTCTGCTCTTTTTCGAGTATGTTTTCAAAGAGGCACCACAAAATTTACTGATGAGCTCAACTTTGTCCTGCAGTGGGTTCATGGGCTCAAGTGTCTGGTACAGGGCAGTCCTTGACCTCTTCTCACCAAAACATTACCATCTACTCCCAAAACAATAGGATCTGAAATTTGCCTGCTAATAATTTCCATCCTCTACAACATAGATTTTACTCTTCCTGGCGTCTGTACACATGATGCAGGATGTGTCAGATGGTCTTGTTTCTGGTAAAACCTTCTGATGTGTAGCATGTCCCAAAATAAAGTAGGGTAACAATTCTAAATTCCTGTTAAGGTGACCTAGGCATTGTGTAGCTCACCTGCCTTCACTAATGATTAAGACATGAGGGTGAGATTCAGCTTGAAATTAAACCTGCTCAGAATTTCCCCATGTGGGCTAGGAAGGTTGATTTTTCTGCCCTGTGTCTCCACTGGAGATGAATATCATATCTCTTATGGGAATCTGGGCATCTACCTCAAGTTCACAGGAGATGCTCTTTAAATAGATGCCCTGTGGACAACAGAAGTTAGAGATTTTCACAGGACAGTCCCGCATGCCCAAAAATGAATGCCTGAGACAGCTGGAATGAGTCATCTACTGTAAGTGACTCCCTTCTCAATGACTGTGGAGATGAACAGTTTTAAAACAACTTCCAAATTTCTTCTGGCTCAAGTTCAGATGGATCTGAGCCCTTGAGCTGACACACAGAGGTGCTCACTACATGACAAATTCCTGGCATTCTGAGGCAAGTGAACTGGCAGAAGACATGACAGTGTGGCTAAATCAAGACACAGAAGCTCCCTAATTAAAATAGATTAGAAGTACACAGCCTCTTGTTCAGGAATAAAGAGATACTAGAGAATTTAGTGTGGCTACAGTGCAATGTTTGTGTCTTCATTGCAAAGTAGGTGTTACCCACAATGCTTCCAGCAGTTCCTGAGCTGGAACACACAATTTGGTTAGGTGCTGACATCATGTCAGGGGGATTCTTCACTAGATATCATCCCATTTTCACCTGCTTCTTTGCAAAAAAGCCTAAGCACACAGACAAGGTGCACCTCAGGAAACCTTGCCATGAGGCGGAGCAGTGCATCAGGAGCACACCAGACCCTGCAGTCAGGGTATGTCAGGTCCATACTTGCAGTGAGGTTACTATGGCTCAATAGCATGAGTTCATGATCACACTGGACTGCAGAATTAAATATTTGTTCAAAGAGAGGATTCTCTGACTGACATTCCCTTTGGGAGCCATCTGTATTCACAACCCAGAAATGGATCCATGGTGTTGCATAAAGACCTTTTTATGGCGTGACTTGAGAGCCAAAGTTGGGGGAAGAGATTGCCTCAGTGGGTGGGTGGAACAGAACCAAACCTGCCTCCTTTGCACCATTTCATGGCAGGAGTTAATGGGAAGAGGTGCCTCCTTCCTTGGCAGTGTGGTTTGTTTTTCTCCACGTCTCTGGTGTATGAAACAAGGATGCTGGGGAGATTGTGGTGCACTGAACGAGAAACAGGTGGAACTCAGAGCCACAGGGACATTGGAAACCACCAATGTCTGCTGAAGTCCTCTTGTCTCTAGTAAATCATACAATCATCAGAATGCTTAGATTGGAATGGTCTTTAAAGAACATCCAACCTCCCTGCCATGGGCAGGGATGCCACCCACTATCCCAGCTTGTCCCTAGCAACCATCCAACTTGGCCTTGAACACTTCCAGGGATGAGACATCCACAGCTTCTTTGGGCAACCTGTGTCGGGGCCTCCCCACTGAGTGAAGAACTCCTTCCTAACATCTGATCTACATCTCTCCTCTTTAGTTTAAAACCATTCCCCCTTGTCCTGTTACTACGTGCCTGTACAAATCTAGCGTACCTACTAAAGGCATTGTAAGTGCAGGCCCTTGGGAAATACACACACAGGTCTGCAATTTACACTGAGTCCCTTCTGCTCCAGAAAGCACTTTCCAAGCCATTAGGTGTTTTACAACAATTGGTCTGTGACTGGCTGTAGTTACAACAGATGAGCAACAGCCAACTATCAATACTTCCTAATAATATCCCCAAGTTAGGAGGGAGTCAGAAGAAAATTATGACACTGAACTGGACAAAAAGGTGAGGCTATTGCTTGTATAAAATTAATATTCTGTGTAAAAGCCTGCTTTATTGTTATTAATTGAAAAGCTCCATTAACTTAAAAGGCAAAAACAATGGGCGGTAAATTATTTTTTCCAGGGTTAATCTTCCATTGAATGGAAAGGGCACATTATTTGCCTTCCATTAAAGTGATATTAAAGTTATATTTCTAAATGTTTGCAAAAAAGTGATGTTGCGTGAAAAACAAGGTAGAACTTGATACCCTTTAACTGGGAATTTATTTTGCACTGGTTATATGATGTGGATCACCAGGATTCCTTCCCCAGCACAGGGAATGTTTTGAGGTGATTCAAAATTGGCACCCTGTGAATGAAAATATCATGTGCTGCAACTTCGTTTCTCCTCCTTGCTACAGAATTCTGGTATTTCATGGAGTTTACTCCATGGCAGGTTTAGCAATAAATAAACAGAACCACAGGTCATTTTATTTGCAATTTACCCAAGGTCACTCAAGAAATGTCTGTTCAGTAATCGAACTCAAGCTTCTGAATTCCCTATCTCAACTATTGACTATTTAATTCCTTACGTGGTAGCAGTTTTAGACAAAGAGCAAAAACAAACTGGACAATGTTTTCAGAGGATTTGCACAGAATGAAATTACAACAGTTTCGCAAACTGCCATGTGCCAATGGAGCTGTGCAAATTATTTTACTGAATCCTTGTTGCCTGCACTAAATCTGATACTGGATTTAGTTCAGCCTATTACAAAAGGGGATTACACTAAATTAGGGCCATCAGGTAAGAGTGTGTATATAGGAACCATTACAATTCCTCACCTAATGTGCTGACTTCTTATCAAGTCTCCTGGAAACCTGTGGTCCCTGTTGCTGAAACAAAAGGTCATAAGGAGTGCTGCAAATGTGACAGTTTAAAGCAGACAGGCTTCAAGTCCCAATGGTACAAATAATACAACAAGGAATTCTCCATGCCTGAGTTATTTCACAGCCTCCATGGACAAGCCACACTGAGGACACAGCTATCATGCAAGTGAAGCTATCAGGGGCAGGGATTTCAAATCTTAAGTGTGCTACAGGGCAGTGATATTGGGAATAAAAATGTGCTTCTTTAATTTCATGTTTTAAATATCATTTGTGTTTATTTAATATGTAATTGCAACATGTGCTTTTAAGTGCATTTTGAGAAAATGAAGATAAAATGTGAAGAGAAGGATAGAGATCGTGTTTGGTGAGGAAGAGTGTGGAGAAGAAGAGGTGAAAAAAGCTGGGAAGAGAAGAGCAGGCATTGAGAGTGACAATAACATAGGACAAAGTGAGAAGCAGAGCAGGAAGCTTTCACAAGAGTCAAAAGGTGCCTGATGACACCAGCAATCAATACTAAAGTCACACCAGCCATTGCCTGGCCCATCTCAGATGTTTCTTTATGGAAGGTGTGCTTGTTGACAAAGGTGGAAGAGGAAATAGTAATAAATGAAGAATTATTCTAGACTATTAAATTATGAGACCTCGTCATCACTGGGCTCTGGAGATCTGAGATCCAACACTGACATGGATGAAGACAAGCACAAAACCTGAACACAAAAGACCATCTGATGAAACATTCCTTCAACCACGGACTCCAGTGGGAAACGAGAGCCATTAATTTTCTAAAATAGATGTACGGAATAAATGTTTTAAAGTGTTTCTGCAATTGCAGACTTCAGTTTTCTTGATGTTCTCTTCTCTGATCATATCAGAAATGGATATTTTTAAAAGTTAACTTTATTTTTCCCCTCAAAAATTGTTCATCCCTGTGGCATGGGTGCGAATCATTGTGTCATCTGGTGAAGTTTTATTGCCACATATTGAGTTTGACATACCTTAAGGAGAAAGAATGAAAATCCACTTCCAGGAATTCCTTTTTAAGCTGTCACTAAAAATAGAAAAGAAAGAGATGCCAGGTTACCCAAGCTTTTGTTCCGTACAAACCTCTAGAGTAAAATTTGACAGTGACTTTTTTCTCCACAAAAAGGAAACCTGAAAGTCTGCATTTACTAGATAAAATCAAAGGGAATTTTTTCCCCTTCTTTTCAAGATGTTGAACAAACACCTCAAAACGTGAACTCGTGTCTGTTTTTTATCTGAGACACACAAGGAAGAACGAGATAGTGGGGACTCTGAAAGCAAGGTGAGAGTACTTCTTCATCCTGTAATAGCTACTCTGTCTCAGCTGTGAAGGATGCAAACTTCATTGCCTTTCTGCAAGACTACTTAGTTACCTCTGCAACATGTGCAGTGCAGAACTCGGTATAGTAGATTATATCTGATGCTTTCTTCATTTGTCAAAGTTTAGTGGAAGGTCAACATCACTAAAGTTCTCTTTCCACTAGGACAAAAATTGGATAGCAAAGCAGAGAAACTTAACAGAATGAAAAGAAAAACACACCTTTGTTGAAAGGACTTTGGTCCAAGTTTTGGAGATGAAAAGAAATTAAAGACACTGAAAGAATTTTTTTTGTGCTGAAATGCATAAATGTGATGACAGAGATTTCATTCACAATCCAATTGCCAGACCTTCTTCCTGGCAACAAGTTATTAATTTAATTTACCTACTTTGCAAAATATACATAAGTTTCATGAATTAAATAACCTATGAACAGAAATAAACAAAAGCATTAGAGACAGAAATGGCACCTCAAATAGAAAATATAAATGTCAGTATCATTTTTTCTTGATCTGCTGCCAGGGTATAAGGATCAGACTTGTTTTACATTACCTGAATGCATCTCATCTATTTCATTCTGCTTTATTGGCTACACAAATCAAAGGTGTTTAGTAATTAACAACAAGCCATGTTTCTTTCCCCTACCTCCACATAGTCCTTTCATATTTTAAATCAATGTGTTTCAAAAAGAATTGGCTTTCTTCTCCGTCTGCTTTATGTTTTTTTATGGAATGTAACGATATTATAATAATTTTTTCATTAACAGCTTTCATATTTCTTTTTCAGAGAGCAAGAAAAAAATCAGCATGTTAAAAATTATTTTGACATGATGCAGTTTCATAGTGGAAAGACTGAAAAAACTATTCTGTTCTCAGCTTAGTTCACTCCTTCCCTCACACACTTAGTTTAAAACATGGCATGTGCTGACTTATTCTGTCAGCATTCACTGTCAGCTTTGCCATCTCTGCCACTCAGGGCTGATGAAAAGTCAGTGATTTGCCATTTGGCTTCCACTGGACTAACAAGAGCTATGGAGCAGCCTGTTTCTTCCAGTTCTTACTACGAGCTGCAAATGTAGGGATTTTGGGAGGGACAATTCGTTTATTCATTGAAAGTGCAGTTTTGGGACAGCCTAAACTATTTACAACTTAGAGTTGAACCACCCACGTGGTTTTGAATGTAATAAAAATGACAGTGTATTTCAGAAGTGTCAAAGCAGTTCACTCACCAAATCAAAATTGTCATTCAGCTCAGATCTGCAACTCCTCAAGTATTTGGTGTTCTCAGTCAGCAAATTCCAACTCTATAATGGTACATTGAGATCACTCCACACCTGGATTTATCACCATGCCAGACGTGATAAAATGGAGAAGAGTCTTTTATTCTTTTCCCCTTCTCTTAATACTACCAAGTCTTAGGGAAAAAAAAAAAAGAGAAAGAAAAATTATTGAAGTGAGATTTTTCAAAAGCACTCAGCATTTTTCTGAGTCATCACCCATTGAACTTGATGATTAAAATCTTGCTGATTTCCATGGCAGCAGTTATGCTAATTCCTACTACTCCTGGACATGCCATGCTTAAACACATCTGTGACTTGTGCTTTCTTCTCAGCTGGGGTTATTTAGAACCCACTGATTCCTTTTTGTTTTCCCCTTCCTTTCCTGCATTCTGGCTTTTAAGCTAATAAGTCAGCTGGGTGTCTCAGTATAACAATTCCTGATCAAAGTGTTTCAGGAAATAACAGCAATTCCCCCATTCATTAAAAAAAAAAATCAAAATTGGGAAGTAAAACACTGTAGAAAAATGTTATATAGCTTGCTAACAGCATGCTGATTTTTAAACAAGTTTCATACAAATAATAGCTCCTACCTTGCCATTCATTACATTCTAAAACTCTTTACATTTATTTTTCAGCTGGTTTGTTTGTTTCTTAAACTGCAATAAATCTGAATAGTTTTATTTTACTTAGTAAAATGCACTTCAGGGGTTGTTTGTTTTTTTAATGCAACCTATTTATAAGCTGGGTAGGGATAAAAATGTACCCAAAGGATCATTTTTACTAATTTATCATTCTTTCTAAGTTTTCTATGTCTATTGGAAAAATGGTGAAATAATATTTTTATAAAGACAGAAATTTCTTTTATATTTCAGGGATGTGGGAATGCTGATTATAATCTGTTACATGTTAGAGCTTTGAGTCATGGCAGAATTAAGTGCAGAAAAAAAAAAATTTATTTTGGGGCATGTAGCGCAGTTTCCATGAAATTTTTAGCAAATGGATACTTATGAATCTGCAGAGACTGACTACAGGAATCCCCGGGCATTTTGTGGTTTCCCAAATGAACAATAGCAGAGAGTTTTCCATCAAATCTTAATGCTAAAGCATTTTGCACTAAACTTGATAGCAAGTGGCCATGAGAGATTGGGATTCCCTGGTCACACCAGTGTTCCTGGAGCACCAAACAAGCCCCTGCCCCTCTTTTCCACATCTCACCAAAGCAGGTGTAACACACAGAGCCCAGGGTGCCTCTGCCTCAGAAGAGCCATTACATGGGAGAGGAAAGGGCTGGGGAGAAAGGGACCCAGGAAGACGAATTTATTTTTTTATAGTCACAGAGAAAAGTAATAACAGAGAACAAACTCCAAACCGCAGGAAATGGGACCAAGACTGACGTCAGTACCACACCTCAGGCACTCAGAGCCCACAACCAGGACTGCCCATGCTTCAGTGTCCAGCTAAGGATTGCCTAAAATTCAGTGTCTCCTCAGCATCCTTGGGAGTTCCCAAATGCCTGATCTGAAGAGTGTAACTGTACCCAGGAAATCTCCTCTCTAGACCCCTTTCCACACCTCCAGGTCAAAATGCTAATGGAGTTTATACGTCAGCAATTAGCATTCAGCTTCACCCACCCTGCGAAGACCAATATCTATATGCCTTTAAAAATTTAAACCTAAATCACCCCACAGGACATCTGTCTTCCTGTTAGGACTACCTTCCACTGATCAGATAAATTTCCAAACCTGTTTGAAATTTTGTGGCCCAATTTTTCTCTTTTGTCAAGCCTGCTGAGGCAAGGGGACCATATTTCTGTCTACACTGTATTTCACCAGAACAGTGCAATAAAATATGTGTGTATGAATTGTCATATCTCTGGGATATATGAATTCTCATAAGCTCACCAGATGTTTTGAAGCAAGCACTAGGTTTTAATTGGGACATTTAAACTCAAAAAGGCCAAACTGCAAAGACACTCTGCTTCTTATTTATTTCAACCTGTTTATGTTTTATAAAGGAAGGAATAGAAAGGTTTTTGTTCTGTTTAGAGAAAAAAAACTGAGTAGTCATTGCATTAATATTTCTTAATAGAAAAATGAAAGTGATAGAAAAATGAAACTGAAACTCAAAGAACTTTAGCCCTACAAAGGAAAAATTCCCAGGAGAAACCCTCCATAATCTTAATCACAAAATATTTATGGCCACAAAGTAAGGATATGATATCTTTTCTGAATAAAGGATATCCCCTTGAGAGCAAAATGTTTGTAAATTTAAAATGTTAGGATAAAGGTCTGTCCTGAATGGACTAAATGTCTTATAACCATATTAGTACAGCAGTTAAAACAGTTAAAACTGCATTTTCAAAACTAAAATGTCAAAGTGACACCTGTACATCTCCTGGACTTCAAAAGAAGTCACTGAATACCTCAGGATATCTAAAATGGCACTAGACACTTACCTGCAGTCATCTGAATCCATCTCCAGGGATAATGACAGTCATAATGAGAGTTAAGGAAAGTATTTTCTAGGCAGACATCTGTGAGTATCTTAATTCTGACCTAATTGCATGCAAGGAATCTCATCTACAGCACCAGGCAGCATGTAAATTTAATGTAAAGTCAATGTAAATTCAATGTGAATGCTTCTCACTGAACCTGAACATCACATGAAACAGGACTCAAAGAGCCCTTGGAAGAAGAATGAATTTGTCCTTTCACTGTGACATGGGATCAATTCTACCTGTGACATTAAAAATAACCAAATGTGAAAATAAGTTCCCCAAATCTTCTTTCACACAGAAGTCTGTTGTGATCTGAAGACAGTGATCACCAACTTAGGATGTCTTTTTTACCCAGATCTGTCAGAGCTTCAAGTTCATAGTGCCACTGCAGAAGCAGATTGAGCATCAGTTGCAGAAGCAGTACAGGAAAATTGAAATTCTTTTGCATTACTTGGCCCAGTGAGTGGTACAAGTTCCATTCAAACATGAGTCACAGTGTGTCTGCATCCACCTGATCTGACTCCACCCACTCTGATGCCTTTCCAGTGCAGTTGCCCCAGTAAAAGGAATTGGGAAAATCCTGCAGAGACATCAGCCTTCTCTGAATATACAATTTGGCTTCGCAGAACAACAAACTATTTAATTAAGGTCAAATTGATACAATATTGCTACACAGGTAAGTGTAAATAAGCTGGGAACTGGCTAGGAACAGATGATGCTTCCTGTCCTTCATGGATGGGTGGATGGATTGATGGATGGACAGATACTGTACAACACATTCACATCACTGGATTTAAGAAAACTGTTAATAGTAAAAAAGCAACCTCCAAATAACAATACCAGAATTAAAGCAAGCCAAATTTTCTGTGTACTGAATTGGAGAATACCATTCCTAAACCACTACAATGATCCTCCTGGATCTCACTGTAGTGTCAGGACTAGGCTGGAAAGACATTTCCAAGTCCTGCTTGACTCAAAATTATCTAGGACTAACATTTCAGGGTATTATTTCCTAATCAATGGCAATTGTCAGCAGGAACATGCTATATGTGGGTATTTTGGTAGTTGTTTTTTTGCAAGGTTATCCCAAACTGTGACTTTAAAAAGCCACAATAACCACTTTTATGTGGATGACAACAAAACACTGATAAATGGAAAAGACCTCCCAATAAACTTTGAGTAACTCTTCTGCAAGATGGATGTGTTTCTGCTTAAAAGTTAAAAAAAAATTGTCCATATTTTCACAAAGAATAAAATACAGTATTTTTGCCTTGCCTACAAAATTTCCTCACAGAATTAATTCTGAGGCAGACACCTGGCATGAGATATTTCAGTCCAAACAGTTCACATTTGTCAAAGGTATGAGTGTCTGAAAACAGGTTCTGGTAATGGAAAGTGTCAGGCAACCTTAAATACACAGACCTCTTGGCCTGCCCGCAATGCAGCTTTTAAGTGAAACAAGCATTTTGTCACAGAGATTAAAAAACACAGCCTGTGTTCACTGTAAAACTCCCTCCCAACCTTGCAGACAGGCAGAGTTTGTGCTGGAGTCATAGGTGATACCTGTTACAAACACTGTTTGGGGTTTTTTCAGCTTTATGTCTCATAATTACAGAATTCTGAAGTTTTAGTGGGCAGAAATACACAGGTCTGGGAGTATTCTTTGGTAATGGCATTGTCCAAAGCAGGAGAAATCTTGAATATGTCTCTTCTGTTGGCTAAAATTATACACTGAGACTATTTAAATCAGCTTTTTCTCAAATGCTGCTTTCTTGCCTGCTTTCCTCTCCTGCTGTCAAGGATGACCTACCCCATAAGAAGGACTCAAAGTAAATTCTCATGCTACTTAAATGCTGGGTAATGCCTACATTTAATGCTTACTCCCTGTCTTTAGAATTAAATAATCAGATTTTTCAAAGGCTCTTACTCCGACTGGTACATTTTTCATCTTCTGGAAGTTAAATAAGTTTAGCATCTAGAAATGTGTTCTAAATTAAAGCCAAGAGTATCAAAGCACGTTGTAACAGGTCCCAAATTCTAACATTATTTCAGAGGTGAAACCATCTGTATTGACTTAATCTTGCTCCAGGTGAGCTGTCCTTTCCCTGCAAGAGGATTTGAAAGACAAAAACTTCTTCCTTCACCTACAGACATTGCTTTAATGAATCATCTCCATCTTGCCCTGTAAATATGACAGAGGCATAACCCACAGTACTCTGTGCAGGTCAGCATTTACAGGTTTTGCTGTTCAGAACAGGTTTATGGAGCTGAACTTCCTGTAAGCACATAAACCTGTGCCCTGCCATAAGTCTGTAAAGCAACAGCTGAGTCCTTGTGCTAGAAGGGGGGACGAAAAGCCAAGCATAAATTGAAAAAAAAATAATTACAGTGGTTGTCACATTAAGGGAATCTTTAAAGTTGAAATGATGCACAGCAGTTGTTGGAGATCAGTCAATGCTATCAAGAGTTTGAAAAAAAAGTTCTCTCAATTTATGCAAAGCTTAAGTCTACAGTGTAAACTATGTGGGAACTTACTTGAAATATTGATGTTTAAAATGGCACTCTCAGTCCTTCTTTTCCTTTCTTTCTTTCTTGTTGCCTTTTTTTTAAAGAACACTTACTGAAATTTATGTTGACAAGCTGCGGACAGAATGATGGAGTGGCCCTTTTCTGATCTGCAGTTAGAAGTCATTTGCATCCCTCCACCTCACTCTTTTTTTTTTCCACAAAAGGAAGTTTCTTTAACTTAGTTATCAATCAGCGAAAGCTCTGACGGGCTATTTCATACAACAATTTGTTAAAGTGATGCCAGTGGTATCAAACACACAGCTCTTCAGTAATAGCCTGAAAAGATCCGTGTCACTGGGTTATTAATTGTATGAGGAAAAGATTTTAAAGCCATTAGCACTGACTGCTTTTGCTTCCAAAAGGATTTTTTTTTCTCTGAAATTACCATTCCTTTTTTTAATTTTAATTGCTGTTCCAAAAACTGGAAGCTTTAGCCATCTGTATTATCAAACCTCATTTTTGCAAGTGATGCTTATCTTCTTAGTGCAAATTTTCAAAACAAAACATCAAAAAGTAGTAAACACGCTAAAGAAACAAATAAATGTGCAAATTGTGTGCCCATTGACAAGGAATTATTTTTTTCATTTGTCATATGATAAATATTAACAATAGAATATTACTTGTATAACAACACTTAGAGGTACAGAGGAATTGAGGGATGCACATTTTCAGTATTGTGGCAATTTATAAAGTGCTGATCTGTTATCAAGTATCTGTTAAGTACTGATCGAGACAGGCCAGGTGTGGTTTCGTGAAATTTTTCTCCCAGAGACTTGATAGTTGTTCACTTCCCATGTTAGTGATGGACAGAGAGGTTTTGAGCTGGAAGGGAGGTCCATGGCCCAGCCCCATTCCCCATTCTAGTAAATCCAAGTGTGCATTTGCCCATGCTGTACTCAATCACAGAATCACAGAATCACAAAATCACAAAATCACAGAATGGTTTGAGTTGAAAAGGATCTTAAAGACCATCCAGTTCCAACCCTGCTGCCATGGACAGGGACACCTCCCACTGTCCCAGGTTGCCCAGTTCAACCTGGCCTTGGACACTTTCAAGGATGGGGCAGCCACAGCTCCTCTGGGCAACCTGTGCCTCACAAGGAAGAACTTGTTTCTAATATCTAATCTAAACCTGCTCTCTTTCATTTTGAAGCCATTCCCCCTTGTCCTGTCACTCCAGGCTCTTGCAAAAAGTCCCTGTCCCTCTTTATTGTAGGAACACTTCAAGTACTGGAAGGCTGCAAGAGTTCATCCCAGAGCCTTCACTTTTCCAGGCTGAACAATCCCAATCCTCCCAGATTTTCCTCACAGCAGAGCTGCTCCATCCCTGTGATCAACTTGGTGGCTCCTCTGGACCTGTCTCAATATTTCCACACCTTCCTGTGCTGGGAGACCCGAGCAGGAGGCAGCTCTGCAGGTGGGGTCTCACCTGAGCAGGGCAGAGGGTCAGAATCTCCTCCCTCGACCTGCCCACACTGCTTTGGACACATATTTACTTTAGTCCCTGTACAGCACCACCTGTATACCAAGAAACCTGGCCTATGTTTGAAAACTTGTAGTTGTATCCCCCTGGTTTAGCAGTGTTGGCAAAGCACAGTAAGCTTTTTGCTTTGCAGCACAACAAAATAACCAGACCCTCTTTAGCCAGTGTGCTCTGATTCTCCCAATGCTCATAACTGGGATTATTTCTTCAAACGTCACTTTGATCCCACTGCCTTGAGTGGGGTCATTCCCACATGCAGAGTTATTCACCAATATGTTTGCAGAACTGGGACAAAGGTGGTACATTTTTACCCCATGGAGGACTTAGTCCTGGCATTTTCCCATTATTTCAGTGACAAATTGTCCTAAGGGTCCCTTTCTTTCTGTCTGAACTTCATAGTGTATACCTTTATTAAAGGAAATTTCTTTAAAGGTCCTTTGAATACAAAAAATGGATATGCCTTTGTTGTGGGAGTGAAGGCACATTCTTTGAAAGTGTGTTGCATCACAGTGGGACTGAAGTGCAAACTTTTCCAGACTTTAAAGTGATGTTTGGGTGCAGCTCCTTTTATAGCTAAAAAATCATAAATGTAAAGGTGAGAACTGCAGATTAAGAGAAAGAAATATAGAGGTAGACATGCTATTTTACAAGGAGTTTAAGCTATTTAAATAACAAATAGCTCTTCACCTGGTGTTAAGATGACTAATAGCCCAGATAAAAAGCAGGATTTGGGTGCATAAACAAGATTTAAATGCATTTCAGCTGCTTATTTCCAACATTTTAGTCAAAGCAACAGAGTACCTCTAACTCTTCAGAGCTGTGTGGGGCAGAAATTACCTGTGTCTGGAAAGAAGGGTCAATTATCAAGTCAGTTTGGAGGAAAATTTGTTCTCCTCACTGCATTTGGTTCTCCACAGAGCCAGTGAGGTGACCTTTCCCTATGGCACCATGAAGAGCTCTCTGTTAAACCCCTACATGCTGTAGGTAATCCCTTCTCCATCCTTTTTCATTTCCCTCTGCTGTTATTTCTCATGCAATCCAGCAACAGAACTCTACAGTGAATTTTGGGATGCAGCTCTTTTGAATCATTGCACAACACAGTTCTCCTCTGGGTCAGACAGAACTGGCTATAAGAAGCTTCAGACTGAAGATACATCATACGTGTAAATGGTTCCATTTCCAAGCTTTAAATTAATATATGCATGCAATCATGCTGAGTTTATTACTGCAACAATGTACAAGACAGTAAATAAAGTCTGGCATAAAACTTTATGCAGTTTCTCCTTCCACTTGGAAAAAAATGATGCAAATCAAGACGTGGTGTTAAAAGACTGGTAAAGTGAGGTTTGGTAAGTACTGAATAATTACCCTATGTATCAAATTCCCCCAGCTGGAATATTATGATCTGATGAGTAAGAATTTATTGCAAATTTTTCAGTATCCTCCTTGCTTTGTAGAGAGCAAAGAGGCAGGAAAGGGAAGGATTTGGGACTGTGTCCACTGTGCTGCCTTGCTGCAGGTGCTCCAGAGGCACTGGGATGTGCATGGAGCTACTGAGCTGGGTGTTGCAACCAAGGATTTACAGCCAACCTTCCTGCAATCATCTGGATAACATTGGTTTTTTTGCTACCACCAAACTCTGATGCAACAATTTAATCCACTCTCTTTTTCAAGTGGATGAAAATAATATCTTTTTGCTATTGGGCCCTCAAATGAAATAAAACATTGCTGGTTGGAGCCAGTGAAATCGGTCCTTTCATGAATTTTGATTGGTTTCTATGGAAACGCTGGCAAACTCCATTTAGCACCAGAGTCCATGACTGAACAAAGGAACTGCTGAATGAAGTGAAGGCATCTCCCTGCCCATATGCATGGCAGAGAGATGCATTTTCAAGTAACACTGGTAATTAAGTGTTGGTATAAATATGTATAGTGATGTGAGTGCACTGGAGAGCCAAGAAATTGGGCAAGAAGCACCCGTCGGTTCCAATTAAGGGTTAGGCAAAGATGAAGCATACATTAAGGGAAATATATGCACTGCTATTGAGAATAGAGCTGTACTTTTATTTAAGATGGAAATTTAAAAATTAGATTTGTTTGCAAGACAGAGGAGAAGTCTGAAGAAACTGAGCTCTTTCAAGGAAAGTGAGAAGCTTAAAGTTTCTCTGAACTTGTCTGTATTTATCACTGGCCAAGGTGCTAATTGCAGCTTTCATTCAATGGCGGGAAACTGTGTCGGGGGTTAGGTTGGATATTAGGAAAGATTCTTCACCCAAAGGGTGGTTGGGCACTGAACAGGCTCCCCACGGCAGTGATCACAGCACCAAGCCTGCCAGAGGTCACAGAATGTTTGGACAATGTTCTCAGGAACAGGGTGGGATTCTTGGGGTTGTCCGATGCAGAGCCAGGAGCTGGACTGGATGATCCCTGTGGGTCCCTCCCAGCTCAGGATGTTCTGTGATTCTATGATTCTTCTTGTTGCTTTCTTCCCAAGCTGCCCTGGTTGCACTCTCCTCTTCATAAACCTCAACTCTTCTGTGGCTCTCATTCATGTTTCTTGGGAACACCACCAAGAAATTGGTAGAGTTCTACTGCTATAAAATAACATAGAGAGGAAAGTAAAGCATATTTTTTTCTCCAAGGCTTGTTTCACAGCCTAGTGGGTTAATATATCAGAACTAATTAACAATCTAATGAGAACCCCATGCAACAGCATGGAGTATGTGTGTGCTGAATGCAGGAGACAACAGTTATTGCATCCAGATGAAGGTGAGAGAAAAGCTGGTAAAGTGTACCTTTTTGAATTTTAAAGACCCATTATTAAATTTCTTGAAACCACATCTCAATCCGCTTGTAAAATGCTAAGTACAGATATCAGGAATGAAAACAATGTGCCTGAAAAATGCTGAGACTTTACAGAAGTGATTTTTTAAACCTTTTTTCCCCATTGTTGGGTGTTACCAACTTCCTGAGAGTTGAACTTGATTTTTATCTTTCTAGATTCATTGTCCTAATCAGAGTCAGTGTTGGCACTGCTCATTATTGGCTATCATGAGCAATTCTGGGGGAGATGAAAACAGGCAAGACCTGCCCTGTCTGTGTTGAATTTAACACCATGGAGTGTTTTAGGTGTTACTTTTTTTTTTTTTTTTTTTTTTTTTTGGTTTTTTTTGTTTTTTTTTTTT
>VZRZ01002575.1:86331-107956 GCA_013398175.1 Climacteris rufus
TTGTTTTCTTTTTTTTTTTTTTTTTTTTTTGTTTTGGTTGTTTTGGTTGTTGGTTTGGTGGGGTTTTCATAGAAATAGGAAAAGTGATGTTACCATAATGACTAAATATTTTATATAAAACCAAATGGTTACTTGAAACTTTTGCCTGAAGTATTTTATTATCTTTTGACATCTTTGCAAGTGTTTCTTACAAGTGTTGGAGTGGTAAATTAGCTGCATAAGTGATTTTTTTAATGATGAATTTGTGTAGTAACCCAAGCAGTTCTCATTTAATAACTTGTATGTTCTTCATTAAGAAAAGTTCCTTAGGCACAGTTAAGGTTTCAGACCAGGGCATCAAAAAGGCTCAGAGGTGACTAATTCCACGTAGGTGGCTAAGACCAGGAGAGATATGAAATTCCGAATGCAGATTTTTTTTTTTCCCGCAAATTCCATTCCTCTTCAGCATGATGGATTTTAAGATTTCTATCAGAAACCTGAATTTTCACAGTCAGCATCGGGAGAACAACTGCTGTGTAATCCTTCCTACAACACAGAGTTGCAGTGCTCTCTAGAGGCAGCCAAACCAGGTGGGAGCAAGGGCCCCTTGCCGTGGAAGCAGGGGAGTGGGGCTGGCACCGCAATTTTAGGGATAATTCATAGTGGCAAGAGGGAGAGCAGCAATTCCCAGAAAAGACAGGATGCAGACGACTCTGACCTCGCTCGGTGTCTGAACTCACTGCAGTCTGCTCCTGGGAATGAAATTGGGAGAACCAACCATGCATCTATTTCAGCACGGCGAGGAGCAGATGTCAGAAGGTCTGAAGCAGTCCAACAGACACAAATCTCTCATAATATGAATTTTCAATTATTTCCTCATGCTTTTTTTATGTTTTCATGGTCCTGCCTTCCCTTAGTTGTGGGAAAAGGGGAAGAGTTTAGGTCAATGAAAAAAGCAGGAGGGAGTAATTCTCTCTTTAAAAATCTTATGCATTAATGAAGATGTAATGTAGAAAATTATGCAAAAGGGAATTATGTGTATTTAATCATGATGACTTCCTCTTTGTATTACACAGGACTGCTAAACAAAATGAAATGTTAGGAGAGTCAAACTGGACAATATGTTGTATTCACCCACTTCACGTTAGAAAGCCAATAAATTATTTTCTACAGAAGTCTATTGCAATAGGGAAAGTAGCAGGCATATTTGTAGGGATAACAAGGTGTATTGGATTTCTTTGGCAAGGGACAATGTGTGATGATGTCCACAGTCCCCATTCCCCAGCCCCCTGTGCCACTGCAGGGGAGGAAGCAGGGAATTTGGAAGGGAATACAAGCCTGTGAAGAAGGGAGAGCTGGAAAGAAGGTATTTTTAAGATTTTTTTTATTTCTTTCTCATCACCCTGCTCCGATTTGATCGGTAAGAAATGTCCCCCAGTAGTGTCTCTTTTTCCTGAGGCAGTAACAGGTGAGTGATCTTTCCCTGCCTCTACCTCAACCCATAAGCATTTCCTTAATTTCTCTCACATCTGTCCAGCGGAGGAGGGAAGTGATGGAGCAGCTTTGGTGGGTACATGGTGTGCAGCCATGCCCACGGATCAACCCACAGCCACACAAGGCTCTCAGGAGTTGCTGTATTTAATGACAACACAAGTGCTGGAAAATAAATTAAATGTAGTGCTCCACAGATCACAACTCTTTAGAGGAAGGGTGCAAACATAATGCTCAGCACAGGTGGGACAGAGCTCCTGCCAGCCTCTCCTAAAGCAGCTGGGCCTGGTGCTGGTGGAAGTGTGCTGGAGGAGCTGGGCTGCTGCTACAAACTGATTACTTCAGTGTGTAAATACAGAATGTTTCACACTTTGCTTTTCATTCCCTTGTTACCTTCTGGCTTAGGAAGAAGAAAACCCTGCAAATAATTAGGCACCTACTGAAGTGCAGGGCTGTGTGTCTGGGGGTTGATCAAGCTGCTGGAAATACAGAGACCCAAATGTTGTGAGATCAGGGTTTGAAATTGTGGTAACAGAACTGAGGCAATTCTCCTGCCATGCATGAAATTACAGAGGAATTGATTCTGTTTTCTGGTTGCACTGAGCCCAACAGATTTGCTACTGCACTTATTGGAAAGAGATTGTTATAAACAGCACACTAATAAACAGGTCTGTCAGTCTGTCTGTCTGTCTATGAGCTTCATTGTATTCGTAACTACCCATGTCATTAGTATAATTATGAAACATTAGTATCTGTTTTTACCCGGCACTGTAAAATATGTATTTCTATATATGAATATAATATACAGTAAATAGAATGATCCATTAAATAACTATGGAAATCTTCCTCAGAAATGTAATGTAATATGCCTCCCCAACATTTTAAGGACAGTCACTTAACAATTAAGAAAGAAAGTGGAGTACTCATTTGATCCTAACACTAGTATAGGGAATATATTTAAAAAGTAATTTTTAGTCTTCATATTTTTAAAAGATAACACCACATAATTTATTCACCAATTTAGACATTTACAAAATATTTTTTTCAGTGGCATTTGTGTTAAATTTTTATCAGTTAATAATTTATATTACATTTGTAGTAAAGTTGAGTCTGAAAATGAATTCTCAAAACATTTTTTTCAAATTGGACTGGTTTATTCATCTCACAAACTTTGTTAAAGAAAATAATTTTATAGATAAATGTCTCCATCTAGAGCTTGCTTAGAAAAAGAAATGCTTAATAAAACATAATTCTGCATACAGTGTATTTAGAATCCCATGTTACAATGATTTATCAATGAAAGCTTCCTTTTTTGGGACCCTTCATCATTCTTCTTATGAGAAGCCATTTTCACAGTCCATTCTATGCATTAGTTGAGGCATTCGGGGGATTTTCTTAGAGATACCAGAATTTTATTTTATAAAAGCAATGTGAAAGTCTATTTTTACAGTTTAATAATCATAATAGGAGAATAAGGTGGTTTTTTAATTCATCCTGAAAGTATCTCAGGTTTCTCATTTCCTTTCCTTTAAATTTCTACTCTCTTTTTAATGTCAAAGCCAACAAGGAATTAAAGCATGGTTCCTAATTAATAACTCCACTGGCTTATACAATAAGAAATCCCTAAGGAGACAGTCCCTGTGAGCAGGGAGGTTTGCCTGCAGCCTAGAAAAGGTGCCACCCACTGAGGAGTGAGAACAGCAGCCTTGTGCTGGCACAGGTAGAGGGACTGGAGGCAACAACGGGGCTGGCAACCCAGAAAATACCTAAATTGGGAAAGACTTTTTAGGGGAGACTGTTAGGTAAGACTGTAAGACTAATTAATGCAACACTTCTGCATTAAATGATAGAATTGTGCAGGGAAACATGACAGGTAAGTAAGGAACTTTGCGACCAAAAGCAGTGAAATGCCTCAAAACTTGTCAATACTTTGCACTTTAAATAGTCAGAAATTGTAAGTTCTTTAGAACAGTGAATAAATCAAAAGTATGTTAATACCAGGTGTTTTCACCTGGTCATGTCAGAGACCGGTTTTGCTTTTTGGAACAATATCTCAGACTGTTCTTTCTCACAAAATGAATAGTTGTGAGAAATATTGCCTTAGGCCCTGAGCTTGGTTCCCAGACAGCTCATGTTCAGAGTGCCCTTACAAAGTTTGAACCTCGGTTTTTAACAAAGTGGATACTCTTTGCTTTAGCAGCCAAATTATTTAAAAATTTTAGACATAGCAGTGAAACTGACTCAACACCAAACTATGAAAATGTGCAACTGCAGGGATGTTAAAAATATCAGATAACTTCCTTTGGTTGACAGACACTCACCAGTGGTTAATGCACCAGAAAACAACTCAGAACAGGCTTCTGCTGCTGGGACCTGATACTGGAACCCTCCCTGATTTCCACTAGACAAATCTCAGTAACTATGATTTAATAAATGACTCTTAACTGGAGAAAAATGAGATTCACACAACATAGTTTAGCTTTGCCCGTGTAGACTCCTTACTTAATTCCATGCCTTCTGCCCTGTGATCACTTGTTAGGTGTACCCCAATATTCATGTCACGTTAAACAAAAATATATCTGATTTCACCAATTGCCTGGGTTAATGCCTGGACTTGATGATCTTAAAAGCCTTTTCCCACATAAACTCTTCCATGATTTTCCTTGCTGTTAGCTTTTCTCCTGTGTTACATGCTGCTTCATTACCAGTTACTTATTTCAGCCCATTAGCTCTAATTCTTCCCCAATCCCACAACAGGACATGGACGTACTTCTACCATCTTTTCCCAGATCAAAAATTCATTTATTACCCATCTTAAAGCTGCTTATGATATTCCTTTGACTGTCTACTGGCAGTGGTGATGTCTATGGCTGGAACACTTTGGGAACAAGCCACAACCTCTTCAGCAAACTATGAAAATGGCAATTTCTCAGGCAGGTCATTGCTTGAGCACAATAGCAGCCATCTTCCCCAGTGCTGAAGCCATCACAGTGTTATTCCTTAAAAATCTGCTGAGTTCCTCAGGGACTATTTATGGCTAAAAACCTGAGTCTGCTTTTGTCTGTCTGCTGGTACCAGTGAAAAAAAGTCATTTCACTCCCTTTACTCTTCCATTTACAGTCTGACTTTGAAAATATTAGTATCCACTTTGTTCTTTACAGCTCTATCTTGTTGACAGGGGTTGCACTAACGGGAAATAGGGACAAGAGTCTCTTTCAAACACACCAAGCTTCATTTGTTTGCAATTAGAAAAGGTACTCCAGCTCTGCCTCAAATATTTTGTCCAATATTGCTCCACTGAGTGCATTCTTGTGATGCCATCAAGGACATCACAGCATATCTCCAACAGGATGATGTTTACCCTTTGTTCAAACACTCTTATGAATGTCTCTTTTCAGGCAGTAACTTCCTCATATATTTGCCTCACATTTTCTGTTGTTGGCAAAGAGCTTCTCACCCACCTTGGAGCTCAAAATCCATCCCCCAGTACCTGTGGCCTTTCTTTTATGAATCATATCTTTGTTTCTGTCATATCCCTGGCTTCTCTCCTAGAGTTCAATTAAAAATTAACAAACATCCTATTCACTTTGAGTTTCTCTGCCACTTTGCTGCTCCTGCCGTGCTCTCCACGGCTCCTATAAAAAATTAAACATAATTTGCAGCACTTTATCATCTCCATCCTCCTGGTCTTCTGCCAGGCCACCCGTTCACCATTCTCTGCTGGCTGGCAGGTAAGGCCCCAGGTTTCCCCATCACCTGGCCTTTCACACACCTTGCTCCAGGATGTCCCTGCACTTTGGCTTTGATCTGCATCAGGACTGGGGTCCACAGCTCCTCAGCTGGGGCACCAAGGAGCCAGGGCCAGGATTTGCCAGGTCCCACAGGCACCTGGCTGAGGTTGGTTCACAAGCTGCTACCTGCAATTCTCCTGCTCCCTGAAGCATTTGGTGCTCACTGGTTTTCTGTTCTTCCCACGGAGCCAGGCAGCATGGGAAGTGGGCAGCAGGCTCTTGGGAATTAGCCCAAAAGCCACACTGTGCTTCTGTCCAATAGGATCAGTTTTTCCTCCCGTAAAAAGAAAATTCCATCTCAGAGAATAAACTTCCTTTCCCTCCTCACCCACTGAGACCCACACCCCACCCAGTGTTTGAATGCTGCCTTCTGGTGTGGTCTGCCAAAATAATTCCCACAGCAGGAAACTTAGCTTGGATTTTCTAAAGGATAAAGATGAATTCCTACATGTTCTTGAAGCAGAATGGACACATTCCCATGGTAGCACTGAATTAAGGCCATAAAAGTGGCAATTTTGTGAGGGAAGGAGCCCAGCAGCCATCTCTACAAATGTGGACTGAAGAAGTCAGCAGGATTGCTTTGCCTAAGGCAGCCCATTTTCTCTGGGGGGGTACAGGATGTTTGTCTCCAAAGCTGCTGAGCTGAGGTGCTTCAACAGCACTAAATGAATTTTTTAAAAGTTCAGGTGAATGATGAGAAGATATTTAGTACCCAAGAAATATATTATAGGAGAATGTGCTGTTCTGAATTCTGTCTCCTGGCAAGCTCCATGTAAACCAGGAAATACAAAATTTTCAACTCATTTTGTCTGTTTAAGGGAATATTTGCCACAAATATGGGGTGAAATGAACTAAACAAAGTTTTAAAACAGTCTTTTAAAATGAAACTTTTACATTCAACATGGAATAACAAAACACTGCATCTGTTTTATGGAGGAAAAGATTCTGTGCTAAGTTTCATAGCAGCTTATTAAATGAGACAGCCAGGTATCCAAGGAGATGGGGTTGAAAACAAAGATTTTTTGGAAAAATTATTCTAGCAGCACAAGTGGGTACCTGCTATAAAACTTCAGCTTTCAAAGGACTTGTTAGTACAGCACATGCTGCCTTGCAGTTCATAGCCAGAAAATATGATCATACATCAGTGGGTGTTTTAATAAGGTTAATGGGAATATTATTATTTTTTAAAGGAACTATGATAATGTAATAACAGTAAAGCATTTTCAAAGACACCTGGTAGGGGTGGCTGTCAGTACCACCTGAGTCACATCTCACCTGTGCTTAAAGGAGAAAACAATTCATCTATAATGAAAAGCTCTCCCAGTGGTGTACTAGCCAAATCTCAGTGTAAAATACAAATTGCACAGTTAATAGGCTTGATGTTCATTTAGCCAGGATATACCCAGCACACGGTGGTGCTGCCACAGAACAGATTGCCATAGAAGGAGCTTGTGCAAACTCACTTGGAAAGGGATGTCTACATGTGTTTCCAGAGGTTTCTCTCACATCCTTGTTTTTCATATCTCCAGAACGTGGTCCTTTCCCCAGTGCTAAACACACACAGTTTGAGTGTGAAGAATTAAGGCTCCTCACTGCCTTCAGGCATCACAGTGTTAGAAGGGATTACTAATTAGGTCATTTATAGCTCTTCACAGATTGCATCTCTAAGGGACAATTTCTTTCATCACATGAATGTGATTTTTTTTCTATTTTAAACAACACAGAGGTCATCTCTACAACGACCACCTCTGATTCAATGCATGAGGTAATATTTTTGCATAGATCTGAAATTTGAATTTCAATTAGATACATTAAAAGCACATCAATAAATGTACATACTGGACTCTAAACACCTCTGCTTTTCCCCTGCCACTTTGTCTTTGCTATGTCTTCTTCATAGCTCAGAGCTATCTATGTAGGGAGTTACAGAGACAATTCAGCCAAAGACACAGAAATACTCAAAGGAAATACCAAGATCCATAGAAATAATAATTCTGAGAACAGTAAGTGATTCAAACTGACTATAATTCTAAAAACAATCATTAAAACAGAGATGATTAAAAAGGTGCTTCTGCAAGTCCATGTTACCATGTGAATTCTGAATCTCTAAGAGGGTTGTAATCTCCCCAGAATCATGGGGAATGAAGCAGAGGCCAGATGCTATGTCTCCCAAATCCTAGGCTAAAAGCAGGATAAATTTTTTGTATCCCTAAGAAAACAGTAGCTCAAGGAATATTGAATTATTGAATCAAAAGGGAAGCTCTATTTTTTAATGCTGCTTGAGGATAGTTCCTCAGACATCTCCAAAATCCTGGGGAAGAAGAAGTCTCTTGCATTGCACCAGCAGCAATCACAAGGACTCTTTTGAAGTAGACAGGTGTAGACAAATAACACAAGCTGTAAGGGCTGTAATGTTTAGAGGTCACCAGTTTACATGTGTTCATATTCTGGATATTTGTATTGAGTTCATAATTACACCTTGAATTGTTTACTAATAAACCTCCACCAACCCCTGAGAAAACAGCAAGTATTTATCAGGGAGTACTACTGGCTTTTTATTTTCTCCTTTCTTTTTGTAAATTAATTAACAGGTAAAAAAATATGAAAAAGGAAAGTTAAACAGATGAACTGTGGAGAACCCTTTAAATTGTTCTGAACCTTTGGTGAATAGGCAGTTAAGTAGATACTGTTCATGAGAAAAAAGACAATTAATATAAAATTAGTGACTGTTCTCTGAGAGTCCTGATCCTAAGCCTATACCAAAAAAGCTGGGAATATTTATCTGAAATGCCTGACACATTTCTGGTACAAGCAAGGACACTGTCAATGCCATGACAAAGATCTTCATGTCTTTGATGGGAGCCTACAAGGTGCTGATGTGATGGGTAAAAACTGAGACAAAGCCCCAGGCATAGTACTGCAGTATTGCATAGAGCAATATGCCCAGAAAGTGCCACCTTTGCCTAGAAAACTATATAAATACCATTAATTTATCCTTCTACTTTCTACCACAAGTCATGTTAAAATTAAAAATAAAATTTTTTAAATAATGAAATAAATAAATGGGGAAAAGTTTAGCATTTGCCTTGGGGAAGTGGTTTTGAGAAATTATCTTAATAATTCTGCATTGCTTCATGGGATTGTGTTCCTGTCATGAGCTGCCCGTCAGGTACCTAGGGTGTGAAAGATGCCCCAAGCATAATTTTCTTCATAAACAAAAATAAAGCCGCAGTAATTGTTCCACCCGATTGTAATTTTCCACTGAGTGACATAAACGGTGCTGTCATTTCTCTCAGTGGGTCGTAATTGCACTGTATTTCATGTGAAATTAGAATGTTGACTGCGATGTCAAGGGTGCTGCATTCATGAACTAAATAATTGAAATGGTCTCAATTAAGTCTCCAGACGGGAAGGGGGCACATTCCTGCTCCTGCAGTTCAGGCCTGCTACTGACTGCATTCTCTGCACTAATTTGCTTCATCCTTTAGTATTAAAAGGAGAGATTTTGACATATGAGTTTTAATTTTTAAAAAAGGAAAACCATAACTTACTTGTTGATCTCAGAGCTGTCTGGAACCAAATGGATGGGCACGGGTAGAGGGTCAGGCCCTCACATGTTGAGCTCAGTCTCTGGTGACAGTGACAGGACCTGAGGGAATGGTCTGAAGTTGTGTCAGGGTGGGTTTAGGTTGGATATCAGGAAAAGGTTCTTCACCCAGAGGCTGATTGGGCACTGAACAGGCTCCCCAGGGCAGTGGTCACCAGCCTGACAGAGCTCAAGAAGCATTTGGACAAAGCTCTCAGGCACAGGGTGGGATTGTTGGGGTGTCCTGTGCAGGGCCAGGAGTTGGACTTGATGGTTCTTATTGATCCTAACTCAGGATACTGTATGAGTATGCTATGATTCCAAGTCTTTAACTCCTTTAAAAGCTAAGCCATCTTTTTTATAAATTAGGGGAGCAATTCCTGACTATTTACATGGGCATTGGAACAGGCACAGAGCCCACACAGGCACGGACCAAACATGCACTGAAATCACCATTTCTGTACTTAAACCTTGTGCTCATGCAAACAAGGGCTTGAGCATCTAATGCTGCCTGAGGAAACGAGGCTGGCAGCCCCTCCAGAGTGTGCTGAAATCAATTCAAGTCTTTTCTCTCACTTAGAAAGCCTCTGTCCAGACCCACTAAGCACTGATTTGTATGTTTGTTGTTCATCATCTGGGCTTCACAGAAGGGACCACTTTTCTAATTGCCATGATTTCCAGTGTGGAGAAGCAGGGTGAGGAGTCAGAAAAACCAGGGTAAGGAAAGACCCATCATGGCCCACAATTTGCACCAAATGAAAACTAGAAACAAGCTCAGAGTTTTGTGCTCAACTCAGTGTCAGAGTTGCACCCAGCTCCAGTTGTCTTGCTTTATTGAAAAGGACACATTTGCAGTGTTTGGTTTTTTTCTAAAGTAAAGCACTCAGTCAACTGCTTGTTTCTTTATTGCTTGTGGAATTTTTTATGCATTACCCAAAGTATAAACTAAAGATACAGTGAGAAGAAAATCACAGAGCTAGTAGATAAATTGCTAGGAAAAAAAAAAAAGAAGCCATGAATAATTCAAGCAACGGGACTCAAATATTTCTTAAAACTTGCTTCTTTTTTTCATAAAAGGGGGAAAAATGATTTTTATATGCAGAAAACCCATCTAACAGCAGTAGTGGGCAATTTTGAAGGTGAGAAATGACAAATGTTGAGACTGGCAGGTAACACTGGGAAAAAAGGCTCTGAATTCAAATATTGTGTTGAAGAAAACTGAATGTTAACACAATGAGAAAAATTGGATAATCGCTTATAACAAATACTCATCTTGACTTAATCCAGTACATCTAATAAATATGACAAAGAGTTCACAGGTAAAATAGCTCTACAAGAAGCTCTTGTTAGTAAGCTGATCAGTGATTTAGAAATTATTTCCTGATCAGATTACCCTGACAAGAAAGACCCACACATCTCCAATCTCCAGATGCGGAGTTCAATCTGGCAAATCCAGAGCCATACAAATTTATTTTCCAACCAGCATCTGCTGGAGCTGGGGTAAAAGATCATATGGGGACTTAGAGCATCACCACGTCAACGGCTCAGACTGGACACTGATGAGAAAACTTTCTCTTGTAGGAATCTCACTTGATGATTTTACCCTGTGCTGTGGAAACCATAACATGCAGTATTTTACCTTATGATAATGCATTTATTTTACCTACTAATAACACCAGCTGCTTCTGCACCAGATTTATGTTTTAGGGATCCAGTAAACATTTTTATGGAAAAATGTCCAGTTTAACAGAGCAGTGGTGATATTCCAATAGACATGAGGGCTTCTTGTGCAGGTCAGCATACCATTGTGCTACATGACATATGCCAGGGGTGGAAAGAGATCCCTAGTGCCATAAATTTTATGGCTGCAAAATAGCAGGTTCAAAACTGGGTGACTTTTCTTCCAGGTTCTTAGACCTATCTCCTGCTCTTTTATTAATATCCAGTGTTCAGAGCTTTACATGCCTCTATCCTGCACTGATTACACAGTTCATGCTCCCCAAATGCTAAGGTGTTAAGAATAAAAATAGGTTTAATCTGAAATTAATTGCATTTCAGAAGAAAAGCTTTTTCAATATTTTTTATTTAATTGAGAGCAGATTAAACCATGTATTATAAAGGACTAGCATGCTTTGTAGGCTTCAAGAAACATAATTCCCTTTTAAAAATATTTTTTCTTTCTCTCTTTTGTGAACAATTAATGAATTGAATTAAAGACCTTACTGTGTTATTATTATTCAAAACTGCTTGAGAAAGATATTGAGATTAGAGATGATGGACGAGATAGAAATGCCTCTCTTTTTTAGTCACCCAAAGTTAATTAAAATAAACCTGACCTGTTATCTGCCACCCAAAGTGTCCTATGGAAACAACACTGTAATGGTAGTACAGACAAATTGGCTTGTCTTGCTAAAACTCCTTAGGGTTAATTAAAATGCAGCTTATTCTTTGAAGAGAACAGCATTGGAGATGGGTACTTTTCCCCTCATTCCTGATACATATTTTATGAACATTTATGATAAGATTTTATATAACTGAACAAGAAAGCTGAGATTTGTATCAAAGAGAGCAAAGATTTTGCTTAGCATAGGGAAAGAGCAGGACAGAGCTCAAGGTGCTCAGAGAAAGGAAGAGACAGAAAGCTCCAGCAACTTGAGGTGAAAACTTACGGAAATGTGAGAAAGCCAAATTCAAACCAGCTGCCTCTGGTGCTGGAGCAACCTGGATCTCAGTGTGAGAGGTTCTGTGGCAAGGGGCTTGGAACTAGATGATCTTCCATCCCAAACTATTTTATGACTCTATGACTCTACATATATTAATTCTACAGGTATTTTTCCATCCCTTTTTGATGTCCCAGGCAGTATAGCAGTGCATATGGCACACAATAGAAGAAGGAATGTGGGTGGTCACGACTCCCTTTAGGGAATGTCCAGTGGTTGCCACATCGTTTTGGAAATGTTTTCTAAACCACACAGGTGATGTGGAAGTGGCCCCACTACCCAATTAGACATCCTTGAACTTCTCAGTTTAAAAACAGGCTGTTTACTCTGGAAGCATCTCCATGTGTCCATCTAAATTATCATCTGTTCTGGACAGGATAATGATATCTAAATTACCCTGGACAGGTGTCTGTTTAAACTGATTAGAAAGACCTCAGTGAAGACCATGCAGCACCACCCAACATGCCTGGTTTTGTGCTGCACCACCACTGTTGTTGGGAAGGGTCCTCTGAATATTCAGCAAACCTCACAACTCTTTTCCTGCAGTCTAATACTGATATTTCTCTTCCTGCCTTCTATGGGATGTAACAAAACCTCTTCTACTTTGTATTTAAAGCTATACATAGTGGAAGGTTGTTGTTCTGCCAACTGAGGAAAGTGGAACCAAAGTCCTCACTGGTTTAGAGTAAAGAAGCTTCAAAAATCTCTTTTATATGATACTTGCTCAAGTTCTTGTTCCAGTTCTTAATTTGCACAAAAAGCCCCCTGGACACAGTAGTCTGACTGCAGTCACTCTGGTGCTGTGTGAAAGGGAGTTCACATCCAAATGACCATACCAAGGTAACATCCAAAACTTGACACGAGGTTCTCCTGTGAGGATCCAGAATAAAATTTACCCTTATCACACCCATATTGTTAGCCAGATCTATTACATGACCTTTCATAAATCAACTTTTCCCTTGAATTTTAGCCAATCCAGACATGTAACTCACTGTTGCAAAAGACATTAAGGACCACTTCATCTGCAGTATCTGAAAATAATGCATGTTTTTATGCCCAGTGAGAATATTAGTACTATTATAGCTCAGGTTAACCTGGATCTTGAAAAGACTCAAAATTCATGTCAGGAATTATATAAAGCTCAAATACCAAGGATGAATGTAGAGCTTCCTAATGAAGACTGTTTTATCTCAATTTTCTGAATGTGCACTGCATTATATGGCAAGACAGGACAGTTTGCTCATCAAGGCTGCTGTCACAAATATTACTAAAACGTCTTGACACTAGTTTTTTCCTCCATAGTGACCTTAGAAAACTGTTTAGCCAATCTGACTGAACAATATTTCTAGTGAGAAAAGTCATGCTCTGAATTTTAAGGATAGGTCACTTCATATCTGGATTGCATGGAGGTCTCTTCATCTTACAGATAGCACAACAAAATATGTAGATGTGTTCATTGATTCAAGTGTCCAAAAGTGTTCAAAGTGTGACTTTTAAAGTGTTTTTTCCTTGAGAGGCTCAGGTTATCCAGGTTTCTCCCTTGAATTTGATCCTCAGAATAAGTGTCATTTTGGTTGCTTTTTGGAAAGCCTCATTATCTTTCCAAACAAACACATATAAGTTCTGTCTCTGTATGATTGATGGCACTCAAGAGAAGCTGGATTCACCACCTCCAGAAAACTTCACAAATCAATCTCACTGTAATTTTAGCCTACTGCTTCCTCATTGAATTTTGGAAATCTGTTAGTCTGAATGAAGGAGACTTCATTATCACTGAGAAGAGTAAGTCAATGATACACATGAACTTCATTCATAACAAAGCCAATTGCTGATGAAAAGCAACTGAACTAGAGATGATTAATTCTTTTTCAGTGGCTACTTTCAGCAGACATGATGATTACTCATACCAAAGAGCTACCATTTTTTAGCCTTATTTAATTAATCTTAAGTCATGTACAGGGAAAATTCAAAGTCCAGTGAAACCAGCTAGAGGATGCTGTTTATAATGGTCCTGCCTGCGGGCACAGCTATTCATCTTTACAGTTACGCAACTCATGTGTCATTTTTCATCCTTGGCATTGCAATTTATTTTCCTTTTGTTGTTTAATCAGTTTTCAGTTAAACAGACCCTTTTTTTAATCCAGAAACAAAACTGCTTGGAGATGGTAAAAACTCTAAAAAGATACAAAAATGTGTGATCAGCCTCCTGAGGTGAGCAGCTTACATTTGAAGTGGAGAAGTCTTTGTGACTCTCACTTCCTAAAGGAGGGTAAAGCAAGAATGGCAACGTGAGCAGCTAGAGTAAGAGGCAGGTGTTTTGACCAAACCCCTCTGTTCCTTTCTGACTTGATGCTATCTGTCATATCAGAGCTATGGGTTCCAATTAAGCCAACATTTCCAGCTACCAATCTATCAGTGTCCTGTGGGGTTTTTTTATACATATTACTTCTAACCCTATGGCAACAGGTCAAATTGGACAGCAGATCTAAATCACCTCAACCTAATCACCCCACACTGATAGTGCCTCGAGTTGAAGTTTCAATTACAGGCAAAATAAAGCAGTTTCTCCTTTCCCTGCTGGCCATTGCTCATGCAATTTATTTATTCCTTTATACACCCTTAGCTCCTGCTTACAGATTTCCCCCTTGGTTCTTCTTCTGTTGGCACCGAGTGTTTGACGAAACAGGAGTCAGTCGCCTGATCAAATACAGATCTGGATTTATCTTTGGCTCTGATAAACATTTCCTTCAAAAGGTGCGATTGTTCAAAATCCTCAATTTTTGAGAGTCATTGGATTTAATCTAAACTATTCTGTGAGTCTTTATATCTGATGTTAAAAAAATAGTGTTGAAATTACGTTGAGCACCAAAAAAAAGAGCACAAAAGCCTCTTGGCACCATGTTTGTGATCCTTAACTGTCAATCTTCATTCAGTATTAAAAATTCCATTGGAAATCCAAAGAGATGCTTCATATATATTAAATCATCCGTTTTATGCTGAAAGTTGGCACAGAAATTGAAGAGAACAGGCAGACCCCAAGTTAACCTCTCAAACTGCCTTTTTTATTCTGAGGATTTTTTTTGAACTGTTTTTAAATAGAAATTATAAAATATGCTGTGAAGGACTGTAGGTGGAAGAAAAGTAATAAATAATTCAGCACCAGGGAAAGAAAAGCAACTGTAGAAATCCTTGAGGGCATCTTGTTATAAAGAAGTTGGCTATTGCAAGGGTGAACAACACACAAGGGGTGCAATTAGAAGAACTGGCAAGTAGCCCTTCCTATTTGCAGGTTTAACACCTTCAGTTTGCTGATGAATGCTACAGAAGACTCCAGATAAAGATGAGTATTTCCTTCATGGCTTGTGTCCCATAATTTCTATGCCATTTCTGCCAGGACCATGTTGTCCTCCCAGGTACCTCACATTTGATCCTCTGAAAGAAAGCTCTGTAGGATGACAACCCAGCAGGGAGCCTAATCACATCCATTTATAATGTAGGGAAAGAAATTCAAAGCCAAATCTCCACCTCAGCTGCCTTTTTTTTTTTTTTTTTTGGTCAATTCCTCATTAATTAGATAAAGATGACCCAATATATTTAACATAAAGGACATTATTTGCCTCTTGACTGTACTTCTTTGTGAGAGTAACAAACTTCCATGCCCTCACTGTGTAGCCCATTAAGACATTTTAGGTTTAGAAATGGAAAAAAAATAACGTTGGAAGTGAAAAATGGGAGTGTATGAAAACATATTCCCCACTTGTTATGACCCACCAGAGTAACCATGAAGTCCCATCCAGACAAGCAGTAACTGTTCATAGAGTCTTGAGCTGAATAGGAAGAGAAAAAATCTTTATCATTTTCCTAGCTAGGAAACCTGCTTCTTTCTTTCCAGGACACTGTAAGATTTTTCCTGTCCTAACAAATCCCATACAGAGAAAACTTCTTCCCTTCCTTTGCAAATGCTGAGACTTTTGGCAGTGTCAGGCAGAAGGTCAGTGAAGTTCATGTAGCGTCCAAGAATCAAAGTAGGGAAACAACCAAAAGCCAGAGAACCTCCATCCAAAATGTCCCTCCTCTTTATATTCTATATATTCCAGCTGGGTGGAAACAACATACAAACAATAAAGAAGAAAAAAAATGGGAGAAATCCAAATGAAAACTGGTTTTGTTTTTTTTTTTTTTCATTTGGTTGGGTTTTGTTGTTGTTGTTGTTGTTGTTGTTTTTTGGTTTTTTTGGGGTTTTTTTGCAAAGGAGGGTGGGAGAAACAAACTGTTGAAAATCTGAAAAACTGTTTCAACTGATTTTTTCCATAGAGACTATGCATGCTCCTCAACCACCCCAACTCCATATTTTTTTTAAAAGCCTTTATTAGCTTAAGACTCTTAAAAGAAGAAAAAAAGAAACTAAGCTTATGAGAAAGTCTGAGTTGAAAACCAGATGGCTTCTGCAAGAGTGAATAGATTGTAAAATGTGCTGGGAGTGAACAGCTCTAAAGATTAGGCAAGAAGTTTGAGAGATCTTCTGAAAGAACACAACAACCATGATTCAAAACACTTACAGGGTTTTTATTACAACATATAATTGACTGAAATATGTCATGATTTGTTGCACGATGCCTTATAGTTAATACATTTTCTGAAATTACAAGGGTATGGAAATAAAACAAACATTCTTTTAGATTCAAATGTGGCATTTATTGCAAGAACTGATTAAAACTTACATTTAAAATATTTTCAACCTAGAGTTGTACTTTCCTGAAGGGAAGCTTCTCTACTGGAATGTGATTATTTAGTAATGGGGTTTCATGTTCAAATAAAAAACAAAATATCTTTTTAGCATTACGTTTTTTCCTCCAGCATCTACAGGTTTAATACTGGTTTTTTTCATCTCTTGATTTTTCTTTTAAGAAAGAAGAGAAGACGGGGGTGAAAATGGAGAGGCAAAGTAAAAAATGGGTAATGTAGAATTGAACTGTTTTACATTGCTGGGGAATGAAAATACTTCCACAAGGAAAAACTTCACAGAAGAGAGTAGAAAACCACTAAAAAACATTGTAAACAAACAAACAAACAAAAAAAGCAATTACTGTGTTCTTTCAAAAGGTTTTAATTTTAATATTGCAGACCAATAGTTATGCAAACAGTTATAAAAACCTGCAAAATATAAAAGAAGCTGGATAGTAAAAGCTCCACATTTTCACTGGGTTGGCACATGGTTTTCCCTTTCCATACAACAAGAAGGATGGTCATGTGAAGATCAGCAGCAATCAGAAAACCCCAGGGGACCTCCTTGAGTGCCTATTTATATACCCTGCTGGGAAGAAATATGTAATTTTCATCTTTTTCTCTTTTTACTTTTTCTATATGAAGTCCAGTCTTTAAAGACTTGTTTCTTCTTAATCACTGCTGCATCAACACTGTGAGTATTTGCTGGAATGGCCATTTCCAGACTCTGCCTCTAATTCTTGAAGACAATTGTCAAAGATGTTTTCATTTGAAGCCTAAGCACAAGGGCAGCATGTCTAAAATAAAAAGAGAATTTTACCATCAAAGAGAAGCAAAGAGAATTTCATATCTGCCCTGCCTCTAAAGCTGAATCACATCTTTTATGAGACCAGGAAAAGTTTGACATCAGCTTTTAAGAGCTTCAAGGACAAAATGACATTGATATGGCCCTTTATCCATGGGTGAACTTTCTTCTTAGCTCAGCACTGTCTATAAAAATAAACAAAACTGAAACATGAAACAGAAAAGCAATGAGGAAGAAAATTGTTGCTTTTTAACAACAAATAAGTAAGCACACACTATCACACCTAATAAATTAACACTAGTGTCAATGAAAAATAAAAATAACACTTTCAAAGGACAGCTTGTCATGTTCTCATGACTCAGAGATTGTTGTTTGTTTTTCCCCTTTCTACTCCCCCCTTTAATTAATACATTTGCTTCCAAATAAGATCCGAGCATTAGGAAAATGTCACACCATATGCGTGTTTATTTTTGCTCAAGTAATTATCATGGTGTAGGATCTCTCTTTTCCTTTCTTCACTTGCTGAGACAGAATGTTCCTTCAGAGGATAGAACAGCCTCAAAGCAGCTGCTCCGACATCTGAGGCAGAGAAAAAGTCAAAACTTCATCCTCTTATCCTTGTGCATGCAATGACCTTTATGGGGGACTGAGGGAGTCCTCACTTCAGGTGCTCTCCCCATAAGATTTGGAGGGTTATGCCTCTGGCAGCAGGTGGAAATGTGGGCTCCTGTAGTGGGATGCAAAGCCCCAACACAACAAACAGTGTCTCTGGGAATGCATCTCCAAAGAAAAGCCTGGCAGCTCAGGCACGTGAGCACAGTGAGCTCCTGCACTGGCTGCTGTTCTGGAAAAAAAGCTACAAGGATTTTGGCAATAATTGTATCTAAGAAACCTGGGTAACTTGGAGACAAACCACAGCCTGCTCTAGCCCAAAATGACTGCACTCTTGGACTGAGGTGGTCCATAATGTTTCCTTAATATTCCTGCAGTGTTTCTCAGGTGGAATTTTCTTATTCACTGGTGAATATTTCTTTTTCGTCTTCCCAGTGAGTTCTGATGTTTTCTGAGCGGTCACTTGTGTGCAGGGGTTTTTTCTATTCTTATTTCTGTTATTGTGATCTTACTTCAGTTACTAACACAACACCATACTCTGGCATCATTGCCCATAAAGCAGAAACCTCTCTCCCAGAAGAGAGAGATCGTGTAGAGGGTCCCTAGAATTTTCTTACTGCTGTTGGTTTTCACATGATCATGCCAAGATGGTACCAAACATAGAAAATATCTTGTGCAGGATATGTTGTGACAATTTTGTAATTCTGGACATAAAGGGAAATGCTCTTGATATCAAGTTGGATATTTCAGAAGCTGGGTGACTTTAATAGTCTTCAGAATATAGGCAATATTTTCACAATTTTATCCTTTCATAGCTATAATTCTTTCAGTTTCATTCTCAACAAATTGACATTTGCAGAGCTGAGAAAGAAGCAAGAGACACCAGAAATAAAAGTCAAAAACTCCAATCAGGGCCACTTATATTATGAATAGGAATGAATAGTACAGGAAAAAAAAATACCAAAGAACATTCCTTTCTCTTTAAAACATAGATAAAGAGTTCTTATAAGCAAAACAAAACTGCATAGAGGTTGTAGTCCTCTGGTTATTGATTAAAATATGGTCTTGTACTTTCTGTATCTACAACTAAACCTGCAGAATACTGCTCTCCATTTGGGTTTTTGTTCCATTTTCCAAAAGCTTCAGTTCATTGCAGTAGAACATATCATGATGTTGGGAAGCAGAATTTAGACTTAAGGTCATTTTCACTCTCATACCTATTTACCCACACTAGGGCAGAGCTAATGTGAGCTTTCTATCTCAAAGATATTTTATTACTTCATTTTTACGAGTAAAGGAATGAGAGGTTTAATATAGCTGGTTCAGGATTTTCTACTTAGTGGTTTTAAAGTGTTGTATATGTAATAAACTTCTCTATACTTATTTATCTGTCTCAGTTTTCATTTCTTTGGTGTCAAGATTCAAAAGTCCTAATATTACTGTAACCTACATTCCATTATTAGGGATCCCTGAGAAAGACTAAAAAAATCAAAACAACAAAGAAAAACAGGTACAAACAAGAAAGTGTCTTCAGTGATTGGCTCTTTGTTCTGGCACAGGATTTTGGGGGAGAAAGGGGTCATTTGTCAGTCTTCAGTATTCAAGGCCAGGTTGGATGGACCTTTGAGAAACCTGGTCTAGTGGAAGGTGTCCTGCACATGCCAGGGGGTTGGAACCAGATGATCTTTAAAGTCCCTTCCAACCCAAATCATTCTGTGATTCTGTGATTCACAGCTTTGCTTTCACTTTCATCCTTCCCTTCTTCCTTCCATGACACCTGAGTTTAAACCAAGTACAAAACTATAAACAATGGCACATCACTTATGTAGCCACACATGCACAAAACCAGTGTTTCCCAGATAGATTATTTCAAATCCTGCTGACTGATCAGTAGTTAGCAAAATCAAACTTTGAGCATATTTTGAAACAGCACAGATGCTTTTCATGTTTACTGAAAAAAGCAAACTGTTCCCAGATTGTTTCATTGACCTCTCTCAATCTGAGCCATTAAGCATCTTTAAGCATTCCATGTAGTTTGAATAAATCTGGATGTTCTGTAATAATCCAAGATCAATCAACATAAATAAAGCATTTTATACCAGATGTGGCCTGCGAAGATATTTTCTTGAGGAATGTAAAACATTTTTAATTCAAACTGCAATGTTTTGCAAGGTTCTTTAACTTGAGAACTAAAACCAAGAATTACCTGAACCCCAATGTTATTTGAAGTAATTAAAAAGTCTGTGAAAGGCAATATAAATAATCCCATATACTCACTCAAGCAGTCTATTTTTTTTATAGTAGACTTACTAGCCTGGTATAAAATGCAAGCAAAACAAAAAGTAGGTAAAATTTGTTCCTTTTTTTTCCCCTTTAACATAAACTCGCAGACTTCAATCTTGCTAGAATTATGCATGCACTTATCTGTAAGCACAAGAATAATCCTCTTTATTTCCGTAGCAATACTCATCTGCTTAAGCTAAGCTTTAAAAACTTCCCTCAGAAGCCATTCCCAAGCACATTTCAAAAGTTGTGTCATGAGCAGTGTAACTTACGTTTAATTATAAGGGAATTGTACTGCATCTCTCAGAGAGGAAGCTGGTGCTCTGTACTCCAGGAAAAGCAGCTAATGTACATATTGATTTATTCATTTTTGAATGCTCTGTTGGCACCCATCAAATCACTGAAAATTTCAGATTTGGCAGATGAGACCAGAAATCCACAGAGGAAAGATGTGGAGGTATTCCCCAACAAACATGGAATGCCAAATAGACTTCTAGAGGCGTACAGACAATCAGCTTGAACTGGCTTCAAAACAGGTCTCTCATCCACTTCTCCAGCCTACTTTACAAATAAATGCAATCCATTCCCACAATGTGTAAGAATGAGGTTTGTCCCAATTATCAGCAGAGGACTGATTAACAGAACAAGGTTCTGCATGAACAAGACCATTCTTTTTCATCAATATAAAGAAGGCAACTTCAAAGTATTAAACTATCAAACGATTTATAGCATCATCCCAATTTAAGTGAGATGGGGATTTGGCTCTTAAAACCATTCTGGCTTGCATGCAGTAAAATCACAAGGTACAGCCAAGGTTCAGCACACTCCAACAGCACATCCGAGGTGTCTGCTTGATCTATAGGATGAACCGTGCACAGCCACGGGACTGGGGCTGCAAACTTTGGCTGAATTAATTAGACTGAGATCACCTCACTTTGTCTTTTGCATGTGCTTTCACTTACAGAGCTAGAGCTTTGTTTAGCACAACAGTGGGATCAGTCAGGCAGTGACACCATGCCAGCAATCCCTGTTCAAATGCTTTGCACACACACAGCCACCAGAGGAGGTCCTCAGGAGAACCACTGAGTCAATCACAGAGTCAGAGAATCACAGAATCACAGAATGGTTTGGGTTGGAAGGGGTAGTAAAGATAATCTTGTTCTAACCCCCCTGCCATGGGCAGAGACCCCTTCCACTAGACCAGGTTGCTCCAAGCCCCATCCAACCTGGCCTGGAACACTCCCAGGGATGAGGTGTGAAACCAGGGATGAGGTGTGAAAGTGAAGTGTTGCCCGGTTGGCACCCACAACATTGCAGATTCCCCATCATGAACAACAGACCAACAAAATGAAAAAGACCTTTGCACGAAATAGAAAACCAGTCAAACAACTCGAGCATTTTTCACATTTCTCTTTCCTTATATCAGGAGACCTCCAAGTGTTTGTCCCAAGAAGTGCTTCCAGCACAGACAGCAGTCACATTTGGCAACAAAGGAACTTTGCTGAAGGTGCCACATGCTCCTCACAAAGGTCTTTTCAAGGTGGTGTTTCCCAACCCCACCTTCTACTGGGTTGTGGCCATACAATAAGGGGAAGGTGCTTTGAGTAATGGTTTTTTACCTTTTTTTTTTTTT
>VZRZ01002575.1:108008-242465 GCA_013398175.1 Climacteris rufus
TTTTTTT
Organism: Climacteris rufus; assembly: GCA_013398175.1. Taxonomy (NCBI): domain Eukaryota; kingdom Metazoa; phylum Chordata; class Aves; order Passeriformes; family Climacteridae; genus Climacteris; species Climacteris rufus. Next base: position 108,016 of record VZRZ01002575.1, read on the forward strand.
GCAGGCCAGTTTATTCATTTTAACAGACATGCAGAACAATATGGGGTAATTCCAAGATGACTGAGGGCAGACTGGTTTTTTTAACTACTTGCCAATGGTCCTTGAGCTCTCAGCTAAAAGGTTTCACCCAGGAGGAATAACTGTTGAGAATTTCACCTGTAGAGGTTTGTCCAATGACAGCAAGTCTTCTTTTTCATGTCAGTCTTCAATACACAGGTTTAGAAAGTCACCCCTATCTTCAAAGCTTATTTTCCTATCTTATTAGGGCAAGAGTCATATTTCAACTGCTCTTCTTTATTAAAAAATGAATAATTCCTAAATGCATATTAGTGTGACGATACAAGCCATATGGACTTTCACGTAAAATATTTATAACTTCCTCTCTCATTTTTGTTTCTAACAGAATAGAGAGAAATGGAAAGCTGGAGAGAAAAAAATAAGATCCTCACAAATTGCATGTCCTTAACATCAAAACATTTTAATTGAACTTCACATTACAAATAATCCAGATGGTCCATGTTCTGTTCAGGCCTCAGGGGGACTGCAACACGTTACCATGTGTAAAATGCATCACTCCCTTCCTCTTCCTTGGTGAACAGAGGACTTTCAGCCAAGATAGCAAGGGCTGGTGAAATCTGAATTTTACAGTCTCTTGGGGGTTCAGTGAGATTTCAGGGAATGCTTGAGGGATTTGAAACTATCAGCCCCTCTTTCTTACAGGCTGAGTCCATGCAATCTAAAAATTACTTTCTCACTTTCTGGGTTGACCAATGACCTCCCAAGCAAGGAATGACCTATGTAGTCCTTCCCTGACTTATATAAATTTGACCCACCATTCCCGAAGCTCATACGGCAAAACTGGTAGCAATTCAGTTACACTGGGTAGTAGTTCCACTTCCATAAACATTGCCATCTTTGTTTTGAAGATTGATCTTAAATTAAATCAAATCTGGATGTATTGAAATTTCAAGCAGCCCTCAGGAGACCATCACTTCCCACAGATTTCCTTATCTTCTCCTTAAAAACAAATTATTATGCCCTGAATCACAAAACAGGCCATAAAGTGCAAGTTCCTGACTCCTTCTGGGGAGCAGGAGGAGAGTGGACATAAGGATTGTGACCCAAAACTAATCAGAATAATCTTTAGTGTCCTCTTTTCTTTGCCTAGGATCACTTTAGGTCTACAAATAAGATAAACTGGAATTGCAAGGCTTGTTTCACATGAACACTGGCATCAGACACACCAAGTTCTTGTAGCTGCCAGCTTGCATAAGAAATGACAGAACATTTTAACAAGTGACTGAACATGCTGCAAAGGGATCTGAATTGGCGGGTTGATGTGTGGAGAGTGATGGGGGGGAAGATTTTGGGTTGAAAATTCTTCAAGCTCACTAGTGTAGGAGGAAGTTTTTTGGTTCCAAGCACATCTGCAAAAAAAAAAAAAATTAAAAGTAAACTGAAAGTAACCTGAGTCCAAAACTATTTGCATTTGACCATCATCAAGATGAAAATAGCTATCAAGAAACAAGTTTTCATGATTCTTGGTTTTTACTTCAATAATATAAAAAGGAAAATTGTAAACAAAGAATAAAATTTAGTGATGTCATTCTAGCTTGAGCAATACACAAGAAAAGCAGGTTGTGAGGCTGTGCTTTTTCCTTGCAGGATGCCATTTCCATTACGACTTTGAGAACTTTACACCTTCATCTCCTCAATATTTACATTTTTTATACCACTTGTTGGAGATGTTGAGAATTGAGCAGAACAATGATCTGGGTCAGGGATCGCCCCTGTGCTTCTGCACAACTTCTGTGGTGTTGGGATAAGGAAATGAAGGATAAAACTGATTGAAGACAAGAAGATATTGCAACAGAAGGAAGTGAGAAGAATGGCCTCAGGAGAAGGAAAATATTTTCTCTGCCACCTTTTAGAAAGAATAGGAAAGGAAAGAGAGAACAGTGCCCAAAGAGGGAGTCTTCACTGGGACTCTGAAGACACTGTTTGTTGTCAAAAGGGACTGGTTGTGGTACCAGCAATTCCATATGGGGGGTTTATGGATGAAAGGAACTTGAGACTTTCTTTCTTTTAATGTCAGAAGGCAGATTAGATAAATGATGTTAAATTTTAAAAATTAATGTCAAACGATAATAAATGTTATGTTAAATTTTAAAATAAAGAAGTGACCATAACAATAATTATAAGGTGATAGAAATATCAGGGCTGAAACTGGCAAACTTCATCCAAATCCCCATCCTGGTCCTTGTGCACACACACAGCAAATTGATTTAGCTTTGCTCCCAGGGAAAGAGGGTTAACTGAAGTTACATTATTTCTCACGGCACATGGCAAATTGCTGCAGCTCAGTGATGCACAGCAACTCGTGACAGCACATCCTCTGTGCTTGGAGGTGAGTGGGGCCATGAAATAATGGCCCAAGTCCTCCTGGCTGAGACATGTAAGGCAGAGCAGGGAAAAACACACGAGACAGAAATGGATACTCTTAACGTGGAAAGAAAAGGGATAGATTAAGTGACACCATAACATTTTCTATTTCTCAGTCTTGAGAACCTGCAAGTGCAGTTGAGACCAAATTAATTCACAGAGTAAATCCACAGAGGTCATTGCCCAGTATTTGATCTCAGCAGTTTGCTCTGCATTGCAGGGACTCCTGTGGGCCTCTGGGCAAACCAGTGGCCAGCCACATGGAGATACATGACATTTGCTTAACACTTAGCTAATCCTCCTCTCTCAGCTGGTTTTCTGCTGCACCTGACCCTTCTGTATGATTCAGGAGTGATCAAAGACTTTTCTATTTACTTATGTCAGTGGTATCTCGGATAAATTACTGGTATTTGCCGGATTGATTGTTTGTATCAAAAGCTGGCTCACCTATTAAAGCATCAACACTATAAACACATACAAAATATAAAGACATACACTATAAAACCCACCAACTAGGCCAAGTTGCTCAGAACCCCATTCAACCTGGTCTTGGCACAGGGCATATATCACCTCTCTGGGCAACCTCTGCCAGTGTTTCAACATTCTTATTATCAAAAACTTCTCCCTTATACCTAATCTAAATCAACCCTCTGTCAGTTTCAAACCTTTACCCCTATTTCTATTGCAACAGGCCCTGCTAAGAAACTTGTGCCCCTAACTCCTTTATAAGGTAAATGTGCATTATCCTGTTTGTTTTCCTTTCTCCATCCTGCTTTTCCCATCTGGTTTGGTACCACTATTTATGCCATTTTAACAGCCACCCTCCTGCTGTATAGATTTTCAAACTCAAAATGAAAACAAACCCACCCTAAAAAAGCCCAGTGAACACTGCCACAGCACCACAGGTCTCCCCAAGCCAAGGAGCACTCCATCAAAAGGCAGGTGCCATATGGAGAGTGTTTGTCTCCTGGTGCTGAAGTCTTGGCTGTGTCTCCAAAAGAGGGGGGCTTGGAAAACATGAGCTGCTCTTGTATCTATTTTCCTGCTCTGTACACACACATGTGAATACATCCAAGTCCAAAAGCATGCTTTAGGAAAAGGTAGCAGCAGGGCTGCTGAGGAATCCTGATAGGACAAGGCATTCTGCTCCCACGAGCAGAACGAAAGGCTTGATTGGCAGCACTGAAAGGCAGGCTGCTGATTTGGTACAAGCTGACTGATGAGCAAAAGCCAAAAATATCCCTGTTATTAATAATAATGAATCACAGGGAGAAGAGTGAGAGGGCACAGGCTCCTCAACTGTTTGCACAAGTCACACTTGCCACTAGTAGGGAGAAATAAGTAGAAAGTCAGAGGAAACAGGAAAAAGCAGAAGGGAGAGGCAAACTTGGCAAGTGAATTTTAAGGGCTTTAACTGAGGTGCCATAAGAAGGTTTGTTTTCCTTGACCTGACCTGGCTATACCAGAGCATAGCTGTGCAATAATTAGCTGGATGAACACCTTTTCCCTCCCAGCTTGTTGCCAAAAATCTGCTGGGTCCTGAGGCCAGGCCTCCTTCATCAGATTTTGGATTTGCTGCATGGTCTGAGCTGCACATATTTCAGTGCAACTGCCACTCTGACTTCCAGGGGCTGAAGGAACTGCTCAAGGGACCCACAGAGGCCACAGGGACCCAAACTCAACCCTGGAAGAGGGAAGGATGCAACTGAAATTGTGCTTTAAGGGAGGAAGAAACCAGAGGATGCACAGACATACACGGGTTGGGAACCACCTGAAGTTCCTAACAAAGGGACAAGTGAGGAGTCAGGATTTTCTGTGGGTCTCTTTGCCACACAGAAGATGATGGGTATCTTGTTCTGTCCCTTCATACCCTCATTTATTGGCTTCATGGCCCTGTGAAAGCCATTTAAATATAAGAAGGCTCATTTTGTCCTACTCCACAGGGCTGTCCTGAGGCTAAAATCCACCAGTGAGGTCAAGGCACTCAGGTCTGGGCCCATGCAGTGCCTGGGAAACCATGCCTGTTTGCAAGTGATGGGCATGAGCAGCTTCACAGCCTGACAAGCTGTATAACCACACACACAAGCACTGGTTTACAAAATAAATTATTTTGAATCACAAGCAATGGTGAATTTTCTGCTAACCTGACTTTCTCCTGCTGATTAATGTCAGACCATCCTGCAAAGTGGCTGCTTTCCCAGAAAGGTCTCCTGAGAACTCTGGCTCTTTCCCAAACTCAACCCCCTCCTGAGACAATACAAAGCTCTCAGAAATCTGCCTCCATGGGCATGATCTAAATGGATGCAATAAGAAATGCAGTCCTGAATGCAACACGTGCACAGGATGACGGTTTCCAAGGCATTTGGAAAGTACCACCCACACAAAGTGGAAGTGACTTGCCAGTTCAAGCATTCCACTTGTGCCATAAAGCCATGATTTAGATGGAAATCATCATCTGGAGTAAATGTGGTGACTTCTGTGCAGTAACAACAAAGTTTGTATTTGATATATTTCCACTCTTTGCAAATTTAGCTTCTGTGCAGAGTGGGAGTTTGCAAACTTTAATATCAAGTTCTTAATGCTCTGTACTTTGACCTGCAATGCTAAGTTGAAGCAGACCAGTGACAGGTAACATTTTGGCAATTAATGTTAAAAAAAATAGAGAGCCTTTGAACTGGCAGGTTCCTCAGCATTAGCCTTTTGAGATGGCCCAGCAAGCCCTCAGGAGCACAGACTTGAAAAGACAAAAGTATCATCATGATCAAAAGTGACTGTAACCTTTTTCCTCCTCACATTTCAATCAGTACGGAGCAAAAGAGAACACACACACCAAGTCTTGGAAGGCTTTTCCGGGCTTTGAGTTGAAGACTGGAGAGAAATTAATTTTCCTACCTTAGCAGAGCAGGTGGGATAACTCTTCTCAGTATCCTGGGTTTCATGGATAGCAACACACAATGTACAGAATGTTCTTCTCTGGTTTAGCCATTACCTAAGCAGAGTCTCCTTCTTTGCAGGGATCTTATACCTCAATCAAAGCCGGTTTGTGTCCCTAACTCATTCTGCATTTGTCAGTGTAATAAAAATAATTAATGGTCCAACTCATCTAACACTGAAGTCAGAGGGAAAAGAAGGAAGAAAAAGACATGAAATATTCCATCTTCAGAGTGGTGTTTTATTAGCCTTTGCTCTCCTGGTGAATCTAAATCCTCATGCATGAGGCCTATGATTACACCCAGTGGGGAAATTCAGATTTATGTTAACATAGAAAAAGAAGACCAAGTTATAATTTGTATCATGTGGCATAACTATATTCAATAAATGCAAAGGACTGCAGGATCTCATCACTTGTTAAAAAGAGTATATATTTCTATCTTTTAAAACCAAGGAGAGATCTATTATTAATGAAGAACAAAGACAAAAATCTGAACTGCTGGTGCCTGCACAAGCCAACCAAAAATACGTTCCTAACACAGGTAAAACAAATTATCTTCTGGAAGTTGATTTCAGGAAACTTTTTTAATCCCAAATATGTTGTGGGACAATGCTGTGAGCACTCAGGCCACCCACATTCATTCCTGGAAGCTTAGTGCTTGGATTTTTGTGAATATTTACAAATTGGGCAGGAGTCTGAGTGAATGTGATTGAATGGGTATATCAAGTATGCAGCATTGCAAATTCACAGCTGCAGGCAGTCACGATGTAATTTGTGTTAGCATCCAATTAGTAGCCACCATCCAGCTAGAACATGAACAGCACAATTTCTCTGAGTGTCAGCTGCCTGTCTGCAACCTGTTGTGCCTGACGAAGACAGTAATGCTCTCTCATCAAAAAAAGAGGTCGATCTTAGTGGAGCACATGGGAGAAAAGCTTCTCTCTCTGCTGGAAATTAGCACCAGTTTGGGCAGAATAAGGTTAATCTCACCTGGAAATCTGTAATTATACCTCCATGGCTTGCTGACAGCCTGCTCTACTGCTAAAGATGTTGTCTTGGAGCCTTCACAGGAGAGACAGCTTCCAAAAGGAAACACATCCCTCCAGTCTGAAGCACCTGTATCAGGGCACATTCTCTTCTTTCGGCCTTGAAGAGCACTTGAGCTTCAAGACCTTTTACTGACAGTAAGGTGGGGTAACATGCAGCTTCACTCCGAAGCAAAACAGACACTCCTTGTTAAAGTAACACAAGTTCTTAGTGCAAAAATGTTCCCTTTTAAACATTGCCAAAAAATGACATGAACAAAGTTTTGCAAGTGGGTCTTAACTCTGATGGTTGGATCTCAAGGACACTCCATCCCAAGGTACTGGAGTTGGTGTTTATGTACTATATTGCAAGACCTCTATCAAGACATATTGTAGTGGAACTATCATTCCCTAGGTCTTCAGCCACTTAAGGATTCCCAATTCCCCTAACCCTGAATTAACCTTTGGTTTCCTGAAACCAAGAGTATAATTAAAACAACAAAAAAAAAGCCTGAAGGTTTTAAATATTAATAATTAGCTAAGTAAATAGATATTTAAATAAATGGGGTGTGCATATGCATCTCAAGACTCTAAGGCAAGTCTGATAAAGAAAGGTCATGTTTGGAAGCTCTGATATATTTCTGAATGTCTTTAGTGCAGGAAATAATGAAAAGATAATCCACAATGCTGAACAAAAAAAAAAGAACATTGTCCCCTAGCGAGCACAGATAAATACTTTTTTTTTAGATCAGAGTTCACCTATGACATCTCATAATTGTAACAGGAAATCTTGCAATGGGAGCAAAAATTACAGCAAACTCTTTATGCCTTGCTGGTCTGATATCTTTGGTCTGCTACATGACACTCCCCTTAAGAGTGGCCAAATGAACAGTTCATGTGCCCTAACTGGTACAAGTATTGCTTAATTGGTCTTCTAACTGCAATTTTGATAGATCAGTAATTGTTTCCAATGCTGAGATAATGCAGAGAAGTAATGCAGTCACCACTCCAGCGTTGTGCTATTGTTCTTCATCACAAACATGCTTAATTTGCCATACAGCTTGTCTTTATGGATTTTTTTAATTGGTTATTCAGATTGTTCTCTGAGACTTACTGACAGCAAGCTTCACACACCACTGCCATTGCTAAGTGGTTAACGAAGAGTCAGTGACTGAGTAGACAAAGTGGACAAAGGCTTCGTTTGTCTTGTGCTACAGGGAGATCAGTGTCAGGAAGGACGGGAATATCTCTGGAAACTACAGCACTCAAGCTTCTTTAAATTCACCTATAGGCATAGAGAGAGTCATCTGGCTCTTGACTGACAGGAATTTCTTTCTTTCCCTACCTTGTGACTAAACTCTGAAGGACCCGCACATCACACCTTGGGTCTATCAGAGTTAATGTTCTCCACTCCAGTTTTGGATAATCTCCCTGCATCATCTGGACCTCTTGTCATGGTGAGACATCCAGCCTTGTGGCTTTTGCATCCAGTGAGCATCTCTGTGAAGCTCTCCCTGGTGCAGCAAGGAGACATTCATTCCAGCTGGCCATCCCTGGAATGTCACTCCTGGCTCTGGTGCGCAAGAGAGAATGTCATTCCTCTACTTTTTCTTGTATGGGGCAGAGCTGGTTTTCCTGCTCCTTCATCCTAGATGCCATGGAGGTGTTATGACCCACCACAGAAGGTGATGTAACCCAAGTTCTTGTTAACAGATCCCTCAGGGTGGGTTAAAGTGAAATGACACTGAATGATCAGTGTTTGCAAATGTATGGGTTTGTTGTGGAAGAATTTGGTTACACAGGAAAACAGGTGTGTAGCCATTTTGTAGCCATTTCAGTCTCTCACAGGAGGTGTGGGGGATCATTCTTGTCTTTTTGGTGGATAAGTCAGTACATAGGACTTCCCTGAGTGTGGAGGGCCTGCTTTCACTTTCTCCAAAACCAGTTAAAAAATGTGCCTATATCACAGGAAGAAAGACACACTCATGGAGATGTGAGTTCAAACCCCATCAGGCAGATACCCTACTGGTACTGCATATCCAGCTATGACTCATTGGAAGAAATGGGCAAAAATCCCACATTAGCTCCATTTCCTCAGACACCATATAATGGAGTTTTGGCTGGTTTAAAGCAGCTACCCCAAAACACCTGAATAAAGTTGCTTGTCCACAGGCATATAGGAGTTTGGGGGAAAAAAGACTGAGAATAGATCAGTTTACTTGGGCAAGCTAAGAATAAAAGACCTTCTACCACTTTTTTTTCTGGTAAAAGGCTCAAGTAACATAACAGAGCCTGTGTCATTCTGGTTTTAGTGTTGTGCACCCTTTAAAGTGTAGATGAGAATCTACCTTTTAGGAAAGGTCAGCTGTGACTCAACCACTATTTTTATGTTTTTCTGCAAATTGCTGCAGTGAATCACTGTGTACTTTCCCTCACATTCATAGACATTTTATGTTTCTTCATCCCTTGTCCCCCAAAGTAAAAGTGTTCCAGACTGAGAAATGCAGTGCTCAATTTGATCATTTTATGTGGGAGGAAAGCAAAAATACCTTAATTTTGTGAAGATTGTCTGTTTTCCTTAAGTCAAGGTTTCCTATGAAATATAAAGGTCAAACCAATTTGATTACAGGAAATTTCTACCACCATTAATTTCATCTGCCTTTTGGTGAAAACACTTGAGTGAGTCAGAAGAAAATCTGACTAAAATGAGCTCACCAGAAAGTCTGTGGGCTGTTTCTGAGGTGAATGTGAAGCCCAGCTGAGCTTTAGGAAGGAAGTTTTCCACAAGTATAAAGTATAACAACACATTACAATATTTGAGTAACACATTATGAGTCAATGTGGTTTCATATACTCTGAGCTTACTATATTAAAATTATATTTTCTGGCTAAACAGAATCAGTTCGTGGGCACCATCAGTCATTCCTGTTGATTTCTTGGAGAAAACAAAATTTTTTTGAAATTTTTTCTTTCTTCAGCCATTGGTAGTCAATAGATATGTGTCAGATCAGAAGACGAAAGAAGGAATGGTAGAATGGATAAAATAGAACTGATTGTTGAGAAGCCAGTTCTACTTTATTATAACTCATATGTTTATTTTTATCTTGATTGCATTTGGTCCAGTTCTCTCTTTAAATTCTGTTTATTATTTAAAATTCTGTTTATCATCTCAGGCTATTGCAAATATAAAATCTTATATATCTGAAAGTTTTAGGTAGGCTCAGTGCCTGGAATGGTATGTTTACCTGAAGAAAATATTTACTTTTCTTCAGTATTTACACGAATAAAATTGGATGCACAGTGATCTTGTGCAATATCTTTAGACACTAAGAGGCAGACAGCCAGCCAGAAAGAAAGGATTAATAGATTGCAATAATTGCTGTCATCCAAAGCTCTGGAATAAAATATGTGACCCAAGAAAGACTTTCCTTCCCCTGAAAATAAGAATTTTTATTGGTTTTTTTTATAAAGTAGAAAACCCTCAAAGTTCAGGAATGTTTGAGGAGGTTACCTAACACTGGTTTATCCTGCTCAGAACAGACCACTTGTAGGGCTTGTAGATTTTGTACATCTTAGACAAGCACTCTGTAATTTTTACTAAATTCACCACGTTTACACAGCTTGCATAGCAACTCATCTGTAATTTAGGTGACTGCATTAACTGCATGAAGAGGGCTAAAAAATGCCACGTCATATTCTTTCAGGCAGGATGGGAAGAGGGGACCAGTGAGATCATCCGAAAGGTTAAACCTTTAGCATTCCAAAGATTAAATCTTTAGCATCTTTAGAAGAACATCCCATGTCCATTTTCAAGACCAGAGTGTTGGATCTGCTTGAGAAGAGAATGACTGAGCAAAGAAAGTCTTAATAGTAGTCCCAGAAGAAAAAAAGTTTCTAGATGAGACCAATTCTGACCCTGTGTAGAGTCCTGTAGTTCTGCTGTTTATATTTCACATTATTCTGGCAACATTCTGAAGGAAGAAACAAGTAAACCTCCCCCAAATTCCTTCACAGGTTGTGACAAATATGACACCTATAGAAATATTTGTAGTCAGAAGCTCTGTTTCTTACTAGAGCAACATATTTTGACAGATTTTAATACATAAAAACTGTTGTTGGGGTCTTCAACTGATTGTAGTAGCCAACCCTTAAACTTCTGCTATTACTTTTTGTAAGTGATTACCATTAGCATATGGTTGCCAGTGCTAACTACAGAGAATACCAGGGTAATACTAATTAGGAGAGAGACAAAACTGTGAAGATTTTCTTGGTCTCTTCAGTTCAACTATTAATATTATTTATTCTGTGCCTTACAACAGCAGAAATGGAGGCAACCTTGAGCTTAGCACTAAGCAAACAATAAACATTAGAAAGTCCTCACAATACATGGCCATACAAGCTAATTAAAAAAGACTGACAAGGAATTGGACAAGCAACTGATGTGAAAACAAAGCCTCAGGTTGCATAACAATGGGTCTATGTATAGCCTAAATACCATCTCATTGTTATGAGCTGCAGCCCTTGCATCAAAGGAGCTCTTCCAATGGGGGCCCAGGAAACAGGATAAAACATTGGAGGGGTTTGTGGTGTTGTGAGCAATTTTTCACGAGGAACAAGATGGGCATCTGCAGTGCTGAAATGATCTGTCGTAGAACATAAAGTGCTGTAATGACAGAAGGGCACATTCATTGCTGGGCAAAGAACTAAATCATAAAACTAAAATTGAGGGAATGTTTATATCCGGGAGAGCAGGGCTTGATCAAAAGTAATTAAGTTCAATTCTTCAGGTATTGTCACTAAACTGTTAGCAACAAGAGAAAGGAAACATGTTTTAAATGATGCTATAATTCATAACATTTGGTGAAGGTTGTTCTCTTTTAACCTCAGCCATTCAGTTAAGAGAGGCTTACAATAAAATGAAACAGATTCATCCATCATTAATCAGATCAATCCAAAAGAAAGAGGCATCATTTGGAGCATGCTGTACAGTAATAAAGCACAGTGACACATCAGAATTGACAAATATTATTAATCATTTGAAATGGAACATAAGGTGGTAGCAGCTGCATCTATGATCACTGCACTTAAAATCCAGCATTCCGCTTCCAAATGTAAAACAAATTGTTTGTCTTTGACAAAGAGATCTCCTCAGATGCCAATAAAAGCCTTTCAGTTTTGTAGGTGACCGTGTGTTAACTGGAGATCCATTTTCAGAGTCACACTGCAGATTGTTGGTGGGTGCAGTGAGTACCTACAGAGTGAACTGGGCAGGGAAAGCTGAGTGTGAAAACAGTAAGAACAAATGATACCTTACAAAAGTAGGGCTGCTGTTAAGTCAGACTGTAAATATTAGCCCCAGCCTTGAAACTAGGAACCCTCTTGTATGCTCACCTTTTGTACCTAAGCCTGTCTCTGGAAGTCTTGTCTCTGGACTCTGATGTTCTGCATAACCACAGGGCTCCTGTTTCAGTCTAACCAGGAGCTTAGACTGAAATTTCTTAGGTGTGAAAAGCACTGACTATATGCGTCTCTTCTGTTCAGAAATGAAACACCTGCTAGGCTGAGGGGCAACTCTACAGCTATGAAACTGCAAAAAAAAAAAAAAAAAGTGAAGAGAGAAAAATAGCCCATAGTTCCTCAAAAAACAGGAATGAGGAGACACACCACAATTTGGGGTGGCAGGTTTGAACCTAAAAAAAGGGAATGCTTTCCATAAAGTGCATACCTGCATTGTGGAACCTTCTATGCTGCAGGGTAGGATTGGGCAAAAAAAATTTGTGAAACTGTACACAAGGCCAATCAGGAGAACTAAATGTGATGGTCCAATCCCCATCCCAGAACAGCAGTGCACCATTATCTGTGGGAACTGAAAGGCCCTGTGAAGAACAATCTTTTATATTCTCTTCTTCTGCAAACACAGTTGATGGCTTCAAGGGCAGGATACAGAGCTGGATAACTCAATATAGCTGTTACTGTGCTCTGGTCTCATTTTGCTGCCCGAGGAGCAGAGATGTCTTTTCCTCACAAACAATTTTCAGTTAATGGAAATGGCCAGTCATCACTCATGTCGCTGACTTTTGGTTCAGAGTTTTTGCCTGAATCTCAGAAACTCTTCAAATCATGCTGAAAGTAATGGGAGAAGTCCACACTTAGATGATGCAGTTTATGGCTCACTTCCCTTGGGAAGAAAATGTTCAGAGAATAGGAGGTTTGGTGGAGTACTTTATTAAAAGTGATAATATTGAGCAGCAGTTGGAGTGCTTCCAGTTCATACAAGTACAAAAAATTCAGAACATTGGGTCTCAGGTCACTGACTCAAACCAAAAGTAATGACAACTGCAGTGAGGGTAAGAAATGATCATTGGGACTTAATAAAATAGGATGCAGTGTTATCTTTTTCTTCTGTTATCTGCTCAGTTTATCAAAAAGTAAATGGTGAAGGGACTCACTGCTGAATCTAAAAATGCCAGTCAGCACAGGGCTGACCAACCCAGCAGAGAAAATCTTCAGATGAAGGAGTGGCAGCAGGTTGTCCACACCAATACCTCTCAGCAACAAGGTACAAATGTGGAACAGTGAGGCTGCTTAACTGCTGAAGCAAAATTCCAGCGGAAGAGGTAGACTGTCCCTCAGCTGAAGGATGGAGCCATTTCTAGAAGATATTTATCAGTGCTCAACAGAAGAGTAACTGGGTGAATTTTATGGCCTGAGTGTATAAGATACAGGAGGTCAGACTAGATGATAAAATGGCTCCTTCCTGGCTCTAAAATCTATTAATCTATTAAAAATTTATTAGAAGCTGGAGGTAGTACCAGTATAATCCTGAGCCACTGCTGTGAGCAAGATCTTAATACAGAATTCAAACCTCCAAGCTTCCACATCAATGTGAACCAGTATTTACTGCCAGCACAGCAGTGAAACTGATACTGAAGCAGCACCTTCTGAGAGCATTGGCACTGTCTCTTACTGTGAAAGTTTAGAGGTCTGATCTTGGCTGAGGTCTTGAGGCTTTACTGTGATATGTATGATCATAATAACAGGATTGAATTATAATGTTTTGCAGAGAGACGGAGCAACCCCTTGGCTATTTCCAAAGGAATCTCTCACTGCTGATGGAAGCACAATCCAGGGCACAAGGCTGCTGTTTGCCAGCACTGCACAGGGTGTCACAGCTCCCAACCAGCCTGTCTCAGGTGCAACATGAAACAAATCCTGCTAAAGCAAAGTCAATGCCGATCCAGCAGCAACACTGCACAGCTCTGCCTGCCCCCTCTGCAACCATCCTGTGCCTCTGCTCAGGGCAGGCTTTGAGGCTTGAAGGAAAATGCCCAGAGAGAACTGTAGAAATAGATCTGTGAAACCCTCTGGGCCTTCTGCCCAAGCACCCCACCCTTGGGGTCACCAGAGGAGAAGAGATGATGCTTTTAAGATAAACAGCTCCCTCTTCACCTGGCTGGTGGAAGTCTCATGGTGCAAGTGAAGGTTGTGATCCTTGTGCAGGGGATGAAAGTAAAAGGGATCACCCAGAGCTAGGGAGGCCCTGTTTCCTACAGAGGATAGGACAGGGATCCCCAAGTCCCACACTCAGCATAATAGGAAATTTTGAGACTAGGAAAGGAAGCCCATTTTTCCTGAAGGTGAGGATCATGACCTGCCCAGAGAGACAGTGGATGTCCCATCCCTGGAAGTGTTCAAGGACAGGTTGGATAGTTAAAGATATCCCTGCTTATGACAGGGGAGTAGGCCTAGGTGCCCTGTAATGGTCCTTTCCAACCCAAACTGTCCTGTGATTCTGTGATTGCCTGGGCACATACTGAAGATTGTAAAGTAACAGTGGCAGATTTGTAAATACACTTCTTCCCTGTGGCACTTATTTCTTGTCTTTCACATGTCTAACCTTTTACCAAACTGCCTCTGAAGAGACCTTGAGTGTCCCAATGCAAAGACCTTCCCTGTTGGTCTTGAAATCATGCACTGGGGAACTATGGTGAGAGGCAAAACAAACAAGTATCTGATAATGACAATACCAATTTAAAGAAGACACTTAAAAACAAGTTTGCACAACTGAAAGCCATTTTTTGACAATTTTAAAATATAAAATGCCTTCTGACATTATAGCACAAACACAAAAGATTGGACCGAATCCTCAAGTTTATTTCTCTTTGAAAAGCAGGGAAAACAAATTCCCTGTCTATGTCTCTAGTACTGGGAGAATTACATTTGTATATTTTTAAGACCTATTATCTGACCCTTTATTCTTACATGTAAATGTCACAAAATACCAGCACACAAACTGAAAAAATAATTTTGTCTCATACTGCATCTTTTATCAATAAAGAACAATGGGGTTTTTTCCTCTCTCTTTAATTACACTCACAGCCATCTGCTGAACACTGTGGATAAATATGAGATGAGCGCTACTGGATGGCAAGCAATAATACTTCTTTACAAATTATGATGAATAAAGAGGAAGATGAATGTGTACAGATAGCGTATCAGCGTAATGGACTGCTTTCTAACAGACATTTTTTGTGTTCTTTGCTCTACTGCATGTAAAATTAAATCTCCAGTTTTGTGCTACAGACACTTCTGCATGAGAATAAATCCATTCTTTCCACTGAGGAAGAGCCTGGTTCAATCTGAGGACAAGCTGTCCCCTTGAGCTTGAGTATTTCTAAACTGTGAACAGTTTAGAGTTTTTATCAGGATGATCCAGTGTGCTTATGGTGCTTTGCATAGTTTTGACAACAATTTAAATATTGCACTTCTGATTGCAAATCCCTTCTTTCCTCAATAAAACAGAACCACCAATGTGACAAGAAGAGACCTCCCAGGTCAGTGAGACCTTAAATAGTACATCTTATCATAAAATCCTCTTTATGGACATATCAGGTTCCAAGTGAGAAGTAATTAGATTTTTTTATCTCTTGTTCTATGACTAAATTTTTTCACTCTGACAGTAACCTTCTGCTAATCCTTCCCAAGCTTTTACTTTTACAGTCAGGACACCAAGGAAAACACACACAAGTACCTAATATGTACTTAAATATATGAGTGTATTTAAAGTAATGATGAAAGGTTTCTAAACTAACCATTGTCTTCAAGAAAGGGGAGAAATCTCAGCAGTGATCTAAAATTCTGGATGCAGGGGCCAAAAATGAGGTACTGATACCCTGTCCTGCTCCAATTCCTGGAGCCCCAGATGTACCTGACTTCATTTCAGACAGTTAAGTGAGAGCATTTAGAAGCAGCTGTTCCAAGTTTTTCTATGGAAAAAAACCAGACAATAAGGACAAAACATGGTTGCAGAGGGTGAGTCAGATTTTTAGGACGGAAATGCAGCCCTTAAGAAGGATTCACTTTCCATATTCACTGCAGAGGAAACTCAGAGCTACCATTCTCCTCATGGAGGGGGTACATTTCTAAATGTTGGTGGATGAGACATTAATCCTAGGGTTTTCTGAGAATGTTTGCTTATGTCTTTTCTATATGAGCAGATTACCTGAGGTATTTCTTTTAAAATATTCCACAAAGCTGAATATACCACAGTAGCAGCCTGGGGCAGGCTCATTTTACCTGACCTGTGATGTGGACACTCCTTCTCGCCCCCAGAGGACAGACCCGTGAGAACAGATTGACAGCATTCCTACATGTCTCCTATCAATTACTCCATATCTAGTTCCTGTTTTATAATTTTCTAGGTCATGAGCCCATTTCTCACTCTGTCTAAGCCCCTTTTTTTCCATTACGTGGAAAGACACCAATTTATACCAGGCGAGTGTCTTGTGTGGATAGATGAACTGCATTCTGTCACTTAGGGATCTTTACTATTGCTGAGCTGAAGTTTATGTTGTGAGAAAGAAGGGAGCACTTAAAACCCAGTGCTTGAGGAAAAGTAATAGGGTCTGGCCCCACACTGCAGTGTGCTCTGTCACCTGGGGTGTGCAGGACTCATTGAGGTTAATTGAAGAGGTAGAAGGAAGCCACACAGCACTCCTCTGGAGCACTGGGAATAGCTATTTCAGACAGAAAACTGATGTTTTATCACCTCTGTGGAGAGGTGATGAGAAACTGCCTTTCTTGCTGAGGCTCACATGGGAGCACAGCAAAAACTCACCCGTGGAAACCAGAGGAGCCTCTGCCATGTGTGGGCACAACTCTGCAGGACGAGCTCCAGTCCCCTCCACTCCACAGCAGTTCCAGAGGCTTTTCCCTCCCTTGGGAAGGGTCAGACATCCCAGCTGTGCTTGCTGGGCTCCATGGAGCAGTCAGTGGCACAGGCTCAGGCGTAAAGCAAATGCCACTCCTTTATTTCCTCCATCAGGAAATCCCTCTCCTGAACTCTTCTGCTGGACATGAACCTGTAGCAAGTTCTAATTTGGCCATATTAGTGGTGCTTTTCATACAACATTTGATTTTAATAAGTTTACTTTCTTATTATTCAAAATACTTGTAATTTAATTTAAAAGACTCGTTACCAGTGTCCTAAGCTCCT
Source organism: Climacteris rufus (assembly GCA_013398175.1). NCBI lineage: Eukaryota > Metazoa > Chordata > Aves > Passeriformes > Climacteridae > Climacteris > Climacteris rufus. The sequence goes on from VZRZ01002575.1 coordinate 124,910, forward strand.
AAGCACATTGATATTACTAACACAATTTTATTCTCATTTCCCTTTTCCTGTGAATTCTCTCATCCATGATGCCAAAATATCACTGCTACACTATTGATTCCCCTCAACTCTGTGCAATAAAGCCAAGGCCATGTCTGTGCATCCAGCAAACTCCTCACTTGAGGTCTTTTGCAAAAAACAAGTAGCCTCAAGTATCATTTCAGAATTATTTTTGACTTACTGCAGATTTGTTTTATTTTTTCGTTTGGGTTTAGTTTGGGGTTTTTTTTGTGTGCATGTGTTTGTACTGGAGGAAAAATAGAAAAAACAATCTTGATTTCAAGTCTGGAAGCTTTTGGCCATGTTTGAAGCTGCCTTGTTGCCTGTGTACATATGAAGTGGAAGCATATTCAGAACCAATTTTTAAGTCTGTCTTCGGTGTTGTTTTCTTGGACATGATAAGAATAAGAAAATGAAAAATGAAGATAGACCTCAAACTACAAAGAGGGATTTGAAATTACTCTGTGTTCTCTCTCTCCTACGTTTCATGTACCAGCATCTGAGGATCCAAGTACAAATAATAATAGCAATGCTGCTGTTTTTTTCAGTTACAAGGCATTTTGCAAATATTAATCTACAGAGGAAAGGAAACAACACAGACATGTATTATTAAAGGGAAGGAGAGAAATTATTGTAAAATATATGTGTGGGAAAGTTAAGCCATTTTACAGGGACATTGGAACAGAAATCTTAAGGGATATCCTGTAGTCAGTTCCTCATTAAAATTAAAATCAAAATTAAAACTCTCTAGTCCCTTGTTAACATTTTTCTACATAAATTTATACAGGTCTGTCTTAAAAAGAAATAGGCACTGGCACAGGTTGCTCAGAGAAGACTCATCCCTATAAGAATTCGAGGTCAGCCTGGATGGGACTTGGAGCAACGTGGTCTAGTGGGTGAAGGTGTCCCTGTCCATGGCAGAGATTGGAATGAGATGGTTTTAAGGTTCCTTCCAACCCAAACCATTTTGTGATTCTATGATTCCACATGGAAATAAAATCATTAAATGAGTCAGGGAAAGAAGAATATTTGCTCACAGAAAAATCAAGGGTTGCATAGAAATGTAGAAGTACTTGATTGTCTCAGCATTTAGAGAACACCATTTTATTAACATTGGGTATTTGGATTATCTGATTAGTTTCTTTATTATGAAAGGGGGAAAACCAATAAAATGTAAAAGACACCTGTTTTCTGTTGTTATCTAACTTTCAATAATATCAAAAATAATAGAGACCTGGGATTCCTTAGTTAATTAAATGCTCAGACGGTTCTTGCACTTCCCTCACAATAGAGTGAAATGTGTGCTGAAAATTGATAGCCCAAAAAGCATCCAAACACTTCTCACTGTATTTAATAAAAAGTTAGACTGCTACAGCTGTAAGCTTTGGATCTAGTCTTCAAGACAATAAAAAAAAAAATGTGTCACATATTACAGTAACTTTGGTTTGAATATATCCAGGGAGGATTGACATAAATTACAAAATCCAGACTTAGCCATATAGCCTGCTCTCAAGTCTTCACCTTGTTGGTCCTTTATTCCATTAGGTCAGTTTAATCAGTGTTTCCGATGAGTTTAATAAAGCACTTGAATAAAAAGCTGTACTAGCAAGTCCTTCCGCAAATGTTATTTGTTTCTGATGACTCTTGAATCAGAATTCTCCTATACAGAATATATTTAATCTGATAATACTGGAACGGGTCAAAGGAGACAGAATTGAAGAAGCATTAACTTTTGTAAATGTAATAAAACTCTGTCCTCTAAAGCCTTTCTTACTAATAATGAGTTTTTAGTTTTCCATTCCTAGATTATTCTTCCAAGGTCAACTAGAATTTGTGGACACAGGCAGAAAGAAAAACAACAGTTTTTGGTAACTTATTTGGCTCTCTTGTTTCCAGGCATTTGTTCTCCAGGTTTTGTTATGGGTTACATTCTGTTCACAATTGTGAAACCAGCAAAAGTCCAGGGGCCATACACTGGAGGAGGATGGGTTTAGTTTACATATTAGGAAGAAATTCTTTACTGTGAGGGTGGTGAGACACTAGAATAGGTTACCCAGAGAGGCCATGGACTCACCATCCCTGGAAGTGTTCAAGGCCACGTTGGATGAGGCTCTGAGCAACCTGGTCTACTGGAAAGTGTCCCTGCCCATGGCAGGGGGGTGTAACTGGGTGAACTATAAGGTCCCTTCAAACCAAAGCATTCTGTGACTTTGTGATTCTATGAATTGATGCAAGGCTCAGCTCTTCTGAACACCAGGTGAGCAATTTGCCCTCAACCCATGACCCCCGGGGTTTGCACCATGATCAGGATTGAAAGCAAAGAAATTTGGCAAGAGGAACAAGCAAGGCAAAATTATGTAGAATTTCAGAAAGCTACTCAGTTGCTGACTGGTTCCTGGCTAGATGATTTTGTTAATTAGCCAATCACACGGTCTCTGGAAGCCTGGAATAATCTAGTCCATAGCTCCAATTTTCAGTAAAGTTTCACAGCTGGGACAAAAGCATTTTCACAGATGTTAGTTTGGGAGTCATTAATGTTGGAAAATGGTCACACTCATCCTTCCCCCCAGATGGAGTCCAGGAACCATAACTGTGTTACCAGCTTTATGCATTCTCACACATAATGCGTTTTTATCATAAAAACAAATGTAGCATCCAAAAAAAGAGTGTTTTGTTCACAGCCTGTTGGGAACCAATTTACTGCGCTATAGGCCTGAAAATGAAGATCTGAAGTGGCACTAGAGAGGCACAATTATGCAAGCCAGCCACTGCAACCTGTGGCCATAAGAGGGGCACGCTGGAGCTGGCATCCAGAGTGCACCACAGGGCTGCTCACCTGCAGAGTGCAGTGGCTGACACAGGATGTAGGAGGCTGCTGTGAGGACTTCCACAAAGCTCTCTGTGTGCAGGGAAGGGTATTTCATCAAAATAATGGGACTGTGAAGCTGAAAAATCAAGTGAAAAAAAATAGTTTTGGAAGCGCAATGTGCGATACAGGTAGAAAAGCTGGAACATCCTAAAAATCCATGGCTCAGGACCCAGGAAGTGTTGACTACTCCATTTCTGGCTGTATTAGTATTAGCCTGGGAGCTCTGAAAAATAACCCCTTTTTTTGTTTATTTTGACTGATTTAATTTCAGTCTGACTCCCGAAACAAAAATTCCTATTCTTAGGAAATCATGTGAGATGAAACAGGAAAGAATTTCAGTAAGAGGCAAACTGTATAGAGCCAAGAGACTTTTCCAGTGGCAAATGGTTTCATTTATTATGTTGCTACAGATAAAATCACAGAGTAATCTGGGAAAAAAACCAAAGAGCAGCCAGTATGCCATTATAGTGGTCCTGAAAAGGGACCAACTCTGCATATCTAACATGGCAGAAAGGTTAATTTTTTTTGCTTATTGACAGTGACACACTCAAATAACTTTCCTTACATGGACATTTTAATTGTACAGACAACATACAAATATCTGATTTGCCCTATAAAGACAGGTGGAAAGATACCTGTCATGTACAGCAACATCTGTAACATACGGGATGGTACACATAAAACACGTTTAATACTGTGTTAAACGCATAACTGTCATGTTAGGGGTATCACTGTGATTTAATTACTGTTAGAATAGGTAATGAATGACTTCTTTGTCAAAGTGATAGGTGCATTTCCTTCCTGCACATTCTCATTCCTGATTTCCCCTTCAGTACACAGCAAAAAAAAACAGAAGGTGCTTTCAATAAACCATCCACAATGAGAGTTAAAAGTAAGGAAGGCAGAAGGAAAAAAAATCTGGTTACAAAGAGTTGAAAATAAACCTCTGTGTGGATAAAGAGTCTTCCAGTATCAGTCTCCAGTGGAGACTGTATTAGCTTGTGATAAAGTATGGCCAGAATAAGGAGTTCATTAGGAAAAATCACAGGAGCTTGCAGTGTATAAAAGTGTAATAAAGTGTAATTTCAGACTAATAAAGGTGTTACCGCAGCATAATTAAAAGGTGTGAAGGCATGGACAGTCACAAAGCCGTGGAGTCAATGAGGGGACTCATGTGAGCCCAGCAAGGGGTATTTGGCAGGAGGTGACCCCAAATAAGCTCTCTGGTCTTGCTGATAGGGAGCAGAGTGATCAGGGAGTTGTGTTGTTTTCCTACCTCTGTGCCTGGCTTCAGACAGACCCTTTCACCCATCCCTGCCTTGCTTCCCCATCTCTGACCATCTCTCACAGGAATAAACTCCTCAAGCTGTTCCTCGGTGTGGCCTGACCCTCACAGCTCAGCAGGAGCTGCACAGCTGAGATGCCTACTCAGGAACCAGTTTTCCAGAGGCTGTTGAGAGTCACTGGAGAGGGAGAGGTCACAAAAATTTGTATCTGCCTGAGGGGACTTCTGTGATATCTCTGTCCCCTCCTTTCCAGGATCTATAGGGCACACTAGTGTACTTGTGCCCCAAAAGTGGATCATTTCTGCAGACAAGGGGAGGTGCCGGTGTTCCAGGGTGTTGTGTCGATGCTGAATCTGCAAGTTTCTAAAGTGAACTTGCAATTTGTCATTTATAAGGCACACAAATCCATTGTGCTTCCCCATCCTGTCCAGAATGAACGTCTCATCCAAAACTGTCAGACTTCCTCCTGCTCTGGATTTAATAACCATTAGCCCTAGCAATGAAGGAGGGTTTACTTTCCTCACATTTCGTTAGAGCAGAGAAAACAATTATTTCTTACTGACTGTGTTTGTGGGAAAGGCTTAGCCATTTTTGCTATGTCCAAATAAAAAGGCAGTCTGAATCAGACTATTTGGCCAAAATGTCTCAAGTTTTGTGAAGCTTAAAAAGGCAAATGTTAAGATGAATTTCAGAAGGGAAAGCATGAATTTTATACTAAAAACTGAACTAAGCAACAAGGCCAACTGATGTGGAAAATCTACTCACTTTGCCTGTACAGTTCCCTTTAGTTTTTAGCATTTATTAATTTTTTATGTCATGTTAACATTCCTAAGCAATACAATCTGCTGCAGCCTAGATTTGTTGGAAATTGCTCTGCTGCCTTTTCTTTCCCATTTGTATAGCCAGATGAATCAGATACTATCAATTGATTAATCAACATGTTCACTTTCTCTCCTCCATAACTGAGAACATGAGAATGAATATTTATGAGAGTGTGTAATTAGGCACTTGATTTTGTAAATCATCTGGTGATGCTGTCAGTGAGGTTTTAGTTTGTAGATAGGCTTCAAGTCTTGCATATCTTCATGAAAGAAATTATTAATTTCCACAACAAGGAATTGGAAGAAAATATAGTTCTGTTATCACACATAATTTACAAAATTATGTTTATGCTCTTGCTTGCTGCATACTTCACCAAAGTTCTTATAAAAATGGGCTGATGAGCTAAAGGAGGAGAAAAATCAGAACATGGCAGTAACAAGATTTAGTCTGAACTCTTTAAATGAAAATGTTTCAATTTTATAGTGTCCCCTGAAATTTACAGTGTCTTATAAAAATATAACTTTTTTTGGTTTTTTCTTTTTTTCTTTTTTTTCCTTTTTTTTTTTTTTTTTTGTGGCTTTGGCCTAAATCTTACAGTGTTTGATGAGCCTTGAGCTGTAGAAATCACTTTGATAGTAAACAGATTTTTAATTAACACGTCATGTGGGTTTTTATTTTGCTTTTTATTAACAGTGATGAGAAAAGTTACGCAGTTGTGATCAGAGTGGTGCAGCCCTTACAGAGATTCCTGATGACATAACTTGTGTTTGAGTTGTTCCCTTTTATGTTCTAGAGCAGTGCCAGGGCCAGTTGTTATTGTTATTAATTTAGGATTGTTTGATCTACAACTCATTATCTGGTGAAATTCCAGGAGGCTTTCCTAGCTCTTAGTTTTGAAACCTTAAGTAGCATGAAAGCACTACTATTACTAACAATAAAAATAAAAATAAAAACAATCACTAAAGACGCAGCAAACTTTAAATTGTCTTCAAATTTTTTCCAGTATCTTCAGGTCCTGAAATTGCAAAAATAATCAGAAGAACGGAGCTGATACATTTTCCACTGAGAAACTTATGAAGTTTTATACTGTTTTTTTCTTTTTAGATAAAATACACTTGTGTATTTAGAGTATTATTCAACAGTTTTTAATTGAAATGCACTACATGATTTCTTTTGGATATCATCACAGTTCTGGTTAGTTTTCTGTATGCATAAATTTGTCTAACGTGTTCACATATCTCTCAGGTGAGGATGTAGCACTGACATGGGCAAGACTCACATTAACGTAATGCACAGAACTGAAGCCAGAAAAAAAGGATTCCATGCAAAGCCAGTGAGAATTCTCCCAGATGATCCAGCTGGCTTGGGGTCAGATCTGTAGAGAAGCAGAAAGGAAAGGAAAGGCTGCATTAGGATCACTTGCCCAAATAAAGATGAATTGTGTGTGCTTGACATTTCTGTGTCAATTTTAATTTGTGCAGAGCAGAAGAAAGAGCTCCATATTTGCACTGCTGGATTCATAAGAGCAAGGCCTAACATTTTTGCTTTTCTGAAAGGCCTCTGCTGTGGCCTAAGACCCCACTGAGCAGGAAAAGCTCTTTGTGGATTCAGAGGTCCAGGTTTCTGTAGAAAGCTCTGAGATTTGGTCCATGACCATGGACCATAACTTTAAAATGAAAGGGAGTAGGCTTAGATTGGATATCAGAAAGGAATTCTTTCCCCAAGGGTGGTGAGGCCCTGGCACAGGGTGCCCAGAGAAGCTGTGGTTGCCCCATCCCTGGACGTGTCCAAGGTCAGGTTGGACAGGGCTTGGAACAACCTGGGATAGGGGAAGGTGTCCCTGCCCATGGGATGGGGTGGAACCAGATGGTCTTTAAGGTACTTTCCAACCTAAATCACTCTGTGATTTCATGATTCTGTGAATCTATGATCTTTCTAGAGTGATCCAGAGCAGCCAAAGCAGCTTCCCAAGCAAAGCTAAATGAAATGTTCCTTTCTGATATTTCTCTTTTTCCTACAGAGAATTGTCAGTTTTGTGAGCTACAGGGCAGTGTTGAAGACAAGAATGTAATTTGACTATCAGTCCTTTTAGCTAGTGACAGGGAGAACATCCCTGTGAACCAACTCACTCTGCAGTGAGTTTTGTGAGGAAAGTGAGGAAAAGGGAGAATTAACTTACCTGGGAGTTAATTAAAGCTCATGTGAAAATATGTTTCTTCTTTCATTAAAAAAGTGTTGAGTTTGATCATTTAGATCATCTCTCTTTAACCTACAGTTCTACTTTTATAAAACATTTTCTTTTTTTAGGGGGAGACAAAAGTCTTTTAAAAGAAAACAAGTTAAATTATTTCAGTTTTAGGGAAAAACAGGTGGAAAATTTCACATATGCAACAAATCCTTTCCCAGCCAAACCTGTGGAAGGTTGACTCAGATTCCTGTCCCTTGAGTAGCATGGTGGGCAAAGCCTGGAAAAATGCTAAAAAAAATGAAAATTAGCCAGTATTTCATTTTCTAAAGTCAATGATGTGCCATTTTCTTCCTCCAGAAACTGTTCAATAAAAATTACCTGAATAACCCCAAACGAAGATGCTAGTGTTCAAAAACTGAGACAGGAATAGATAGAGAATTTGGGGAACACTGGCTTTTTAAGGAAAACCTGAATATTTCTGTGAGGAAAGAAAAAAAATCAACCCAACAACCCAAACTCAACATTATGTCAAGGAGGGGTCTAATTTTAAATTAGAAAAAAAAAAAAAAAAAAAAGAAAAAAAAATATACTATCAGTCACTTGTTTAATTGGGATGTTTTATTGAACTTGTTATTCATGTTTAAGTGCTTTTCCAATCTTCCTGGACTATTTTCCTTCATTTATCAAGCAGCAGTGTACTCACTGATGATGTCTTGTTTCCCAAATCTTTCTATTACACTTGTCATCTTTTTCTGAAAGGAAACAAGTTGTATATCCATCACATCCTTACTCTTTATTCTCATCTGTAACACTCTAATTAATCCTTTCACCACCTATCTTTTTGATTTCACTCATCTGCTCCCTCTCCATTTCCTTTTGCTCTCTTAATGCTCCTCTGTTTTGACTCCTTTCTGTTTCTTTTCCTAGTCTCTGTTTTATTCCATTTATGGTGTTGCTTCCAAAATCCGAGTGATCCAGTAAACAACATTCCTGTCTTTTTTTAAACCATCTTTTCAAATATCCCCTCATCTTCTGTTCTCTTCCTCACTGATGGCAGCAGCATCTTTTTCCCTCAATTGATTTCTATAGTATTAATGACTCTTATAATGCTCATAGGCTCTTTATTAGGGTTGAAATAAGCCACAAAGGACATCAAAAAAGGGTGAAATATGTAATTAATGAAACAAATTGAGGACAAGTATTCTAATTAACATCTGTATATACATATCTATATGTAGGTATTTACATTAATGTTTATATATCATACACAAATATTGATATATTAATATTTACACATTTTAATTATATCTATATTCCTCAAATAAATATATCTTTTAGTGCATCATAACTACTCAGGGGAAGCACCTGCTCTATGTGATCTTTCTCTATGTTCTTGAAATTGAATATCCTCACAAGCTCATATATCCTTATTGTCTAATTCAATTTATATTTGATGACATTTCATAAATGAGTAAACAGCAATAGTGAATCTGAATCAAGAGCAATTACCCTTGAGATGGGATAAATTCAGAAAACTCCTGAAAACTTTTCAGCTGGAGAATAAATCAGATACATGCACGAATCTTACACTGTTCACCTGTCCTGACAAAGTAGAAAAGAGAATCTAAATCCCCTGAAGTGTGTGAGCTCCCTAATGAGGATCAGGACCAAAATTTCATTTCTAAAAGGGCCCCTTCAAGCCATAAACCTTTGAATGGAGTCTCAAAGCCATAAACTTGATTACTCCTTGACAACTGCTCCAAACCACAGCAGAGAGCTGAGCTTCCATACGACCTTGGAGAAGGCTGATGAGATCTGACAAGTGCCATATTTATGGAAACGCAAAAGCTTTACTGCACTGACATCCCTGTCACCCAAGACAGATCAAACAAAGAAGACAATTGGCCTCCAGCATCTAAATTGAATATTTAATAACTATTAGAAGGAACTAAGCAAGCAGGACTTGCACTGCTGACAGTTGCAGAAGTCCCCCCCATTTATTATGAACCTAACCAGTCTGGACAAGAAGCCAAAAGGCCCCTAATTTTTTTTTCCTTCCACAACTGAATCGGGTAATGCACCATTTCATTTCCAGAGGCATGTGAACAGATTTGACAAATCCATTGACACATGTGACCTGCAATAATTATGGAAAATAAGTTGCAAAAAGTAATTGTGATGAGCTCAGACATAATTCCATTGTTTAATATTTAGTAAAATGTAGGGATTTTTTTCATCAGAGACTTATGTTTCCCTCTCCATGTGAGAGCAACACAGAGGATAAGTCATTAATGCTGATGAGACCCACTGCTCACATTACAGCCCCAAGCAGTTGGGTTCTTTGGATATTAGCTGCCAGTGTCTCAGTCTTTTAACAGCTTATTGCCCACTAAACCCAATCCCTTGATGTGTGGAACAGCACACACACAGGGCAATAAAGCATGTCTCGTTCTGGAGCTCGCTGTGCATTCTTGTAAATACAAAAGCATTCAGCAGTTCATCCAGCAGAAGGAATTGTGTGGCTGGCATTCTGCTACAGGAGGCCGTAAATTGTGTGTTGGCACAGTGATCTCAGCGAGACAAGCTGATTTAGTGCTTTGCAATTGCTGGATATTCTGGTCTCAGAGCATAGGTCCCAGTCCTGGAAGTGCCTCTAACCTTGTGCATCATAGAATCATAGAATCACACAGCAGTTTGGGTTGGAAAGGACTTTAAAGATCATCTTGTTCCAACCCCCCTGCCATGGCAGGGACACCTTCCCCTAGACCAGGTTGCTCAGAACCCCATCCAGCCTGGGCTTGAACACTCCCGGGGATGGGGCATCCACAAGTCCTTCCTAGAGAATATTCTTCTCAAAAGTGTTGGGCAGTCAGTTTGAACCATTTAAATCCAGCAATAATAAGTCACCACAGGAGCTGATCTTTCCCTCTTACGATTTCTCCCTGTGTAACCATTTATCTCCTGTCTCAAAGGAGACAGTGACTGCTCAAGGATGAACCAGGAACAAATTAATACACACAGTCAAACCATGCTCTCAGAATGAGCCCAGCTGGACATGCTCCAGCACAGAAACAAAACACCTGCTTGATTCAGAAGGTATCAGCTGAGGTGCTGTGCTAGCACATTTATTCTGCCATGCTCATCCATCTGGCCTTCCTGGGCTGAGCTGCAGCCCTGCCACGCACCCATTCGGGCTGAGCAAGCTGAGAAACTGCTCAGTGTCTGCAGGGCTGACTGAGCACCTGCCAGCCAGGCCAATGTGGGCATCATCACAGTGTGATGGGTTCAAACCTCATCCTAACTCACTGTTGCATTTCTCCTGGGTGTTTCTGAGATACTCAAATGTGAGAGAAGCTGTGTCTGTTATCGTACACCAAAGGTGATGGCATTTGTGGAAAGGAGAGAGGGAGATGGGCTTTTCAAAAGGTGTTGTTTTATTTCTCTGCTCATCTGCTTGTTTTCAGAATCTTAATGGTTTTTAAATGTTGCTCATTAAAGGGAGGAGAGGGGAGGGAGCACTGGAGAGCAGCATGAAGGTGATGCTGAACTGAGGCAAATGAGGAGATTCAGGTTGGATATTAGGAAAAGTTTCTTCACTGAGAGTGGTTAAGCTTTGGAACAGGCTGCCTGGAGAAATGGTGGAGTCATCATCGCTGGAAGTGTTCAAAAAGTGAGTAGGAGTGGTACTTTGTGATATGGTTTAGTGGGTAGGCTCTTATTCGGTTGAAGGCTGGACTTGGTGATCTTGGAAACCTTTTTCAACTTCAACAGGTCTATGATTCTAAATATATTTGTTCTTTGGAAACAAACTGAGATTGTGCCTCATTGAGACAGTCTGGATGCGAGAAAGGGACAGGAAAGCCACATCACTGAGTTGAAGCAGGGGTTTGGCTGGTGCGATTCACCCTCCCCGTGGTACCCCCGCGATGCGCAGCTCAGCACAGCCGCCGCAGGCAAAGACTGGAAAAAAAAAGCCCTGAAAACACACAGACAGCGGCTTTGTTTCCAAGCACCCTGCGGAGAGGACTTCAGGAAGCTCCAGGGAGGTCAGGCAGCCGCTGTGCCCCACCCGAGCCTTGTGCCTGGCATGGGCAGCAGCGGGGCTCTCACCGCAGCCTGCAGAGCTCACTGAGCCCCTGCTCTTCAGCCGCCTTTTCCTCCACACGAGAGGGCAAACAAGGTTAATGTCCGGAGGAAACGCACACAGAGGGGTTTCCAAGGGAACAGAGGAGCGGCAGATCCAAGGTGTGACAAAGAAATGTTCAAAACCCTGTGCCTTACGGCTGGGGGGGATCTGGAGAGGAGGCAGCGATGGGAGAGCTGTGGAGAGATAGTGGAACATCACAGCTGCTGGCACAAAAACTGCGGAGATGCTAACGGGAAACATCCAAAAGAGAAAGTCATAGTCCCTGTGTCTCCTTTAAAAGCTGCTAAGAAGGAACTTAAGAAGCACTTGAAATGGATTCAGGCTTTGAACCTCATTCCTTCACTTCAGTGCTTGGATAGCTCAGCTGCCCTGGGGACTGTCAGGACATTTGGGAGGGACTTGTCCCTACCTCATCTCAGCCATCTAGAAGGTGCTCACATAACTAAAGTAAATTTTCCTGTGTGCTGTATCTTCCCACTGGAGAAAACTCCACTGGGACAAGAGCCTAGGTGAATCCCACTGCGTTTTCTGAAAGGCTTTTTTTCTGGATAGAGGCACTTTAGCCATTGCTTCTTCCAGTTCTGTTCAGTAAAAACTGTGTCTGCCTAAGAATCTTTTGAAGAAGCCTCTCGATACTGCATCTACCCAAATACTGATTGGATTACTTGGGATTTTCTCTTCTTAACTCTGACAAAAGCACCCTGTGCATGTTAACTTATTTTCCATATGTGCCTTTTTAAAGGTTTCTGAACAGGGGGCACCAAAATTCCCCACCATGTCTCACCTGGCCATTAGACCAGGAATTTCCCAAAGGTACTGTGCTGTATCTGCCAGCTCTGGTCCCTGTCTCAGTCATCACAGGGCATATCAAAACCTTTCAGAATTAATGTGTATATTTGATTCATGACCAGCTTTGTCATTAGGTGAATACACAATGAATTGTTGTAAGGTTTTATTCTTATTTTGTGCTCTGACAAATAAGCTTTACAGAAAGTTCTTCTAAAGCTTTGGTAACACTAGCTAAATATTCAGAAGGAGTAAAGGGATACAGTGTGCAGGAAGAATTACCATCTTAATGAGGTTTGTCTCATTAAAGAGTTTCACTCAATTAGTTTCACAGATTTTACTTCAAGAATAGGAACACAGAGCTCTAGATATCTGTAGCTAATTTTGGCTTATTTAAAACTAAAAGACCAACCTGCCAAAAATTATTTAAGTGGAAAGACAGTAATGAATGTGGTCTTGGATCTTTCAAAAATGTATGGTTTTGAATCCGGAAATTAGATGAAAATACATTGTCGATTTTACTTAAATAAGAAATGTGTTGGCAATTTCCCCAAGCAAAATGTGATCACTTCAGCATAAAACACCATTTGTCATACAAAGACCTTTGGTGCTCAGACAGTTTAGATTTGCATTATTTCCCAAAAACTCTCTATGCACATTCTGCTTCCTGCCTTTCCTGACCTGTGATAAAAGCTTGTCAAAGGTCCTGGGCTGCAGTGCTGTCATCTGCTGATAATGTGAAAGTGTCACCTGCACCCAGAGTGACATTTCATGTGTCTGAGCAGGTTTCTTTTCCTAATCTGTCATTTCTCATCGAGTGGATTTTGTCAGATTTCCCCCCAGTTGCTCTTTACTCTCTGCACCCCTTGGGTGACACAAAACCCACCAAGCTCAGCAAAGCTGCATCCAGGATCCACTGAGAAGAAAAAACATCTCTGACAACACCAAGCAGTGCCTGGTTAGGGAATGGATGCCAAAACAAGGGAAGTGTAGAGAGCTGCTCTTCTCAACACACTCTCTATCCCATGGCAATCTAAGGTTTAGGGACTTTAAGAGCTGAGAAGCCATCATGTTAGAAAACCCAGGAGACTTTCTCCAGATGCACTTAGTTTTTTAACTCATGTGTAATGTTTGCAACAGAATGGACTTCACTGAGTGGCTGCCTCAAGTGCAAAAATATGAGGCTGATGTGCTGTATTCAACAACACAGCAAGGGAATATGATCCACTGCAGTACCAAACAACAAAATGTATTGGAGTGGTTCACCTAGAGAAGTGAAACTGAGGTACTCTGTGCCGTGGGTGGCCAAGGCAGCTTTTCTGCATCTGATATATGAACCAACCAGCTTGTAACCGAGGTCACTGTGCAGTGTGCAATGTAGACATGCTCTAAAATTTCAGTGGGCCTGTTCCATCTAAGCAGACTCAATATTTGCTCTGAAACTGCCTCTAAAGGAGCTGGGCCCCTGCCTGGAGAACGATGGGCACTTTTAGGAAATGTCACAGTTGACCCACTTTGGCATGGAGTGAATCATGCCTCCAAAATACCCGTTCCTCACAGACAGCCTGTTGGCAGGCTGGTGTTCAGGTGGTGAACCCTGTGTTTGGTCAGATGAAATGCCTCTCTATTCCCATGACACACAGAACTCAACCTGCCACATGAAACAGAGGAGAAAGTGAAAGAAATCATCTTTATGCCTGATCCAGAAACTAACAGCAGCATCAGAAAAACTTCCACTGGCTGTATGCCTTGTCTGAAGTGAAGCCCAGGCTTCACTTCAGACAAGATCACTTCTAAAGATCTTTGCCCAAAACAGTTTTCAGTAATTTATATTCCTGTGGAAAATTTCCCTCCTCCCTCCCAGAGACATCCTGAGATACCGGTGTACTCCAGATTTTAGATTAATCTTAATTTTGAGGAGTGTGGATTTGTAAAGCTTTAATGACTGGTTTAGGTATTTGCAGTATCAATACCTTTCAGCAAAAACCGTGTCTTTAAGTCTCTTGGGGTTTTATTCTTGAAAGCAATACTTGAATGAGAAAAAAATATAGTGTTAAAAAAAATTTAGCTTCCATTTACTTAGTTTAAAATTAGTCTTTCTGAAATAGTTTCAGAATCAGAGAATCATAGAATGGTTTGGGTTGGAAAGGGCCCTAAACACTATTAAGTTCCAACCCCTGTCATGAGCAGGGACACCTGCCACTAGACCAGGTTGCTCCAAGCCCCATCCAGCCTGGCCTTGGACACTTACAGGGATGGAGCATCCACAACTTCACTGGGCAATCTGTTCCAGTGCCTCACCACCCTCACAGTAATGAATTTCCTCCTAATATCTAATCTAAACCTGTCCTCTGGCAGTTTGAAGCCATTCCCCCTTGTCCTATCACTTCATGACTTTTATAGATAAAGAAATTGGGTCTTTTCTAAAAAACAAAGGGAAAAAAAAACACTACACCAAAAAAAAGTTTGTTTTTAAATACCTTTTTTTTTGCATTTTCAGTGTCCCAAAACCAATCCTAAACTAACAAAATAATAGCTTTTCCAAAAAGATAGTGCTTTATATATTCTTTAATGGAAAAACTAGTTTGCTTGTCACATTGCAATTTTAACTACACCATGATTTTCAATAAAAAGCAATGTTGATACAGAAAGTTCAACTCTTTTTAGTAGAAGAGTTTACAGTCTCTCCCGTGCATCACAGAAAGTGTTGTGTAGATTAGCTTTAGTCATATTTTAAAATATACATATCCAAAACTCCGGGTTGAAAGCAAGGTGGTGTTTTTCATATTCAAGATATTGAAGCTGAAATCTGAAAAATACACACAGCTTCTCAGTCAAATACAAAGATAATCCCCAAAGAGATTTTTCTGTATTTTTATTGAATGAAAAGGAGGAAGACACAGTGGGGGAAAGCAAAGGAGAGATAAACATTGTAATGAAAGGAGAAGGTATCGGTAAATGAGGTGGGAAAAAATAGCCCATAATCCCCATTATTAAACACAGATTGTAAAGACCGACATATGACATTCATGTTAAAAAAAAAAAAGCTCTACAAACAGCAGTGGACTGGTGAAGAAGCCAAATCATCAAATTGCAGTTGCAGGTCTGTAGGGCTGCATGTGAGCAGGAGTCAGTTCATTAACCCAAACGACCCACAGTGCTGCAAAATCAGATTATTGCTGGCTCTGCCATTCATCAGCTCCTCTCCGCCTTGAACTCCTGCTCCTACATGGGAAATAATTGCAGAAAATTTACTGAGAATGAAGGGATCTGGGGGCCTCTTGCTCCTTTTGATAACATCAGCGTGTCTCAGCTGCACTCAGCACAGGTGGAGTTCACCAGGAGCACCCATCTGGTTTTCCTCTGGCTTATTTGGTTATTCAGAGCCCTCCCATGTTCTGTCAAGGACTTGACTCCTCATAAAACATTTCTGGGAAGATCTTACCTCTGGAAAAACAAGCCATAACTCACAAATGGTGTGAGGGATCTCACAGACACCGCCACAATGACTGAACAAACAACCAGGATGGCCACACACTGGCAAGAGATGTTTTGGGGATGGAAATAAACAGCAGGTGTCCAAGCATGGGGCTTTGGGACAGCATCCCAGAACTGGGCATATGGATTGAGAAGTCAAGAAACAAGCCCATTTTAACATTAATCTTGGTAGATTTTGTCTGTCAGTGCTGGTGGTACCTCAGGGTCTGACACCGATCATGAAAATCTCTTTGAATCTGATGCTTGATGTTCCTAGGTTTTTTTGTGATTTAAAACCTTTCTTCCTACCACACCAAGAAGGCAAAGTGAAGCAGAATGAGGAAAATTATTTCATATATCATCTTCTCTCTTCACCACTCCATAAAAATTTTCTTAATTTCCCAGTGTGGTTTTAAAATTTTAAAAAAGCAGATTAAATAAAACTCATTTTTAAGAGTTCTTTCTTTCTTCCTTTGTTTTTAATTAATTTACTTGCTGTTTATTTACTTGTTTTGATCAACTACAAAGAAGACATGCACTGGCAGATCATAAAACACTGATCTGGTGGCTAATTAACAGGACATACTGTCATCTTACTGGGCAGGACAATGATGCAATCTTTCTGTTTTATTAACAATAAAATAAATATATTGCTCCTGAGAGCCTGGAATAATATGCAGAGTCATGGAGTGAGCCCAGCAAAACCAGGAATGTTGTCACTCCAGGGTAACATATTATTTGAAGCTTGATTTAATATCAGAAACTCGGAAAATGAGACAGAAAGATGGCAATCACAGTGGACTGAGCTCTGCAGGTATTCATTAATATTTGATATGCTTTTTCAAAAATCCTCTGTTGGTCTTCTGTGAATCCCAGGCTAAATGTTGCGTTTTGGGGATTCCAGTCTCTCCTGGTCTGAACCCAGCCAAGGAACTTTATTCAGCATGTCTTGGCAGTTCATCCCCCAAATTCACCTTGCTCTCCTGAGTGGAGTGAAATTTCAACAGACACAAGCCAGGACTTCAACCAGGCTTGTCTTTTGAATTAACAAATTCTACAAATTCTGATTTAAAAGGGGGGTAAAATTTAGGCAATTTTTCAGGCCGCTGTGAATCCTGAGGAGCACCCAAGAGGTTCCTCTCATCAGTGCTAGGCACAAACTCCAGCTCAGGGCAGTGAAACAACCACCACAGGAAATAACCTCTTAAAAGGTGACACATTTCTGTGGTGTTTTGACTACAGCCATCATTATGTTTTCCCAATATAGTTGGAAATGTTGTAGGCATTTTGCAGGCTGAACATCAGGGCAGAATATTCTTTGTGTTGTTTTAACATTTAACAGGCTTGATAATTTGCTTTGTAAATTTTTGTGGTGCGTGTGGTAAAGCAGAGTTTCTCCAAAAAAAATAAAGCCTACAGAAACTGGGAATGTTTGTCATGCTCCATGAGTCATAAAAGGGGCACCAGGAATGCTGGTACATCATGTTCTATTTCAGGGCATGTCTTGCTGAAAAAAAAAGTTTGTGTTTCTACACCAGAGGTGTTGTATAAACCTACCTGCACCTCTGGTCTAGTAAGGTCTGTCTCTCAAGGAGTCATTTATTTGTGAGCTTCACAGGTCATGACTCTGGTGTTCAGATAACCATTGTCAGCTCCAAAATCTCTACCCTACATCCACTCTTACTGGTCACATCGTTTGAACTTGATAAGGTTTTTGTGGCAGTGTCTCTGTAATCTTTTTTTCCCAGCCAGTCAGTGCACAGTCATGCACCACTGTGTCTTATACACTGTGATGTTTATTTTTAATAGTTTACATTACATCCCCTCTATGTCCCCAGAAATGCATTTTCTGCTGGGAAATCACTGTGTTGTAAGGAGAAATCAAAATGTGAGTATTGCAATGGGGGGTTTTTTTGTTGTTATTATTTAAAACACAAAAATGTGATCTTAGAAAATTTAAGTTGTTTTTTCTTATGATGGCAAGAGTAGTTCAAAAAAACAACCAAGAAAAATTATCTGTGCATCCATTTAGAGCTGAGACACCAATTTTGTCCCCAGATTTAGAGTCCTACTCCTGCAGAGGGGATGGGATTGGTATGTAAAGCATCAGGTCTGCTCCTGGCACAGGCTGCATCAATGTCTGTGTGGAGACACAGAGCCCCTGATGTCCTTGTGCTGGGGGAAACTTGTCATGCAGGGAGAGGGGATGTCAGCTCAGAGCAGGTCTCACCAGGACACTGCCACAGAGGGAGCACACGGCAGAGAGAGAGGAAACACATGAGCTGCTTTTTATGCTGCTCCAGGACGTTTACAGCAGATGCAGTACATTGGCACTGCGTGGCCCTTGGTGCTGCAGACAGCATTCCCAACACCCACCACAAACACTGGCAGTGCGGGGAACACCAGGTTAGCTCATCAAAAAACAGCCAGAATGGAATGTTCTGAGAGAGAAAAGAGAAAGAGACATTTGCCAGAGATAATCTGTCTATACATTAATTTTCATTCCTTCTCTTAGTCTTAGCCAGGAATCCAGATTGTTTTCTTGTTGTTTTAGCTGAACTCATCCGTGAAGGCCCATTTTCGTTGTATTTCCATTAGACACAGATGCTATCACTGGATGCCAGTGCATATTACCGAGCAATTAATCTCCAGAGTTATTATTGCCCATTTTATTGAAAGCAAATATTCTTGAGTTCAGAAAACTGTCTAAAGGCTTGGAGCAGCTTAGTTAAATTTCATTCTAAAGACACAATCCTCTTTGGAATGAGTTTCACTCTAAAACTACAAGCCTATGTCCTGTCTTGTATAATTTCATCCTAAAATAAAACATTACCTCCCACAGTTGGTGTCTTTGCAAGCTACCTTGACATTATCACTCAAAATTCTTACTCCTTTGTTACCCACTGTTAAACAGAAAAGTTCCTTTTTGTGGCACACACAAGCCAGAGGTGACAAAATTAAATGAATATGTTTGTCATAAAAAATTAAGATTAGTAAGAATTAAATGACAAGTAAATTAGGATTGGCAGCCTTTTCCCCAGGGAGCAATATATAAGCTTCCTAAATTCATCAAAAAGTGTTCTGCCCTCAGCCTTTGATCTGCAATCTTCAATCAATATTTCCATCTTTAAAGACAGCCAGTCTCCTTCCAGGTTTCCAGCCTCAGGGTAGGACCCAAAGGAGGCCAGCACCACTCAGACAAGGTTCATTTCCTCTCACTGGAGAAGGGCTCCAGCTTGTCCAGCAGATTTCTAACTCATCTTCCTTCCAAAGCTGGAGTTGCTTCTCCTGAGCTGCTGCAGGCAGGGAACAGAGGCAGGTCTTTTAATTCTGCCTCTAAAGGCTTCATCTTCCAGCCTTGAGGAGATCAAAAGCATTTATTTCTAATGCCATCTACTTTAGCCATCGTCTCCCATATCTCTGTCTTCCCTCTACCCCTGTGGCACCCAAAGGTGGCAGCTCAGCACTAAATAATGCATTTCCTCACTTCCTGGACCTGCTGTCCCACAGCAAGTTGTACCCACCTCAGCTTCTCTACCTGCCCTTCCTGGACTGCAAAAACATAATCTTAAAATATACCCCAATTCTTTCCAGTCTCTACTCGGCTTCTCAATTTACCTCTTTCTCCTGTGTCCACTCTTCCCAGAGCCCATCAGACGTTCTCATCTCCCTTCCCACCACCAGCACTGAATCCAGATAACAAATATTGGAGGAAATCTCTTTCTTAAGGAAAAAAAAAAAAAAAGTCTCGAGGTCTCTCAGGATTTCCCTCAAAGACAACAGGATTGAAACAGCTGACTTTGAACTATGATCAGCCTGGGCCTTTTGTTATTTTTAGTACTACTCATGTACTTCCTTGTCATTACTATTAATTATGCACACTGCAGGCACACGGAGTGTCACATTGCACTGGAAGTGCACAGGGTGAGCCAGAACATGTCCCTTTGTGCTTGTAGTGTGGTTTCTGAGGAGGGTTAGCTTTCATTCTTCAGTTCAAACACATTAATATTCAGATACTGCCATGGACATTATTTGTCTCTCTGGTTGATACCTGTTCCTGAACCAGCAGCAGAAAAAAAAACTATAAAGAACATATCAAAAATGTCACCCTTTTATTATGCTAGACCCTCTGTCACCACTCTATTATACTAGAAATGTTTGATCAAAGGAACATGCATTTTTTTCTCATCTTTAATTAAAACAGTATGGCCACAGGAGGTACTGTAACTGCACTATCACCAAACAGCAGACTGTATCTGGAAAAGCTTTCTGAGGAAAACACAACATTACCAAGAAGCTAAAAAGCATGGAATAGGTCAAATAAATTAAATGGGTAAATAGGCTAAAATGATACAATGAAATGCACTGCTGTGAGGAATTTATTGGCCAATAGGTGCTTGAAGATCCAGCCTGGATCAGACCCCTCTGCTCCAGGCTGTGGAGTGTCCCTGTCCCTGCAAACCACCAATGTCCTGACCTGATCTCTGCCGAGTGGCAGGGCACTTCCAAATAAAGTGGAAAGTGCATTCCATAAGTCATGGTTTTGGCAATAACTGACTGAAGAGCTGTATGAGTCCATTGGTGCCATGTCCAAAGAAGAAACTTTATTTCTGACACCGAAAAGTCTGGGGAACACAAGGGCAAGCAGTGACACAAGCCATGATGCTGCTGAAGTGGCATAGTGAAAAAAACCTGGGGACAGAGCAAAGGAAAGGTTCAGTGTGTGCCTGGTGCCATTTTAGGTACCTTGGAGCAACTCACCTGGCTTTGGATGGCTCTTCAGACATTTCTAGGTCCTGCCAGTATCACCGCTGGAATGCTGGAGACGCAGAAAAGAGGGAGCCAGAGCCAGCTGTGTTCACGTTCAGAGGAAAGGAAGGAAGGAAGGGGGGGAAGACCCACCTTCTTTATTTTTAAATACACTTTTAGAAATCACTGTTCATTGGAGGAAATTAATACTTCCTTCTTTAACTACAGTGGTCAAAGGGAATGTCCATCAAAGATCTGTGTCCATGTGAAAGGAATGCAATAACAAGATAATTCTACAATAACATAGCTATGTTTACAGAACACTAGTCTTGGGAACTAGCTAGTATGGGACTAGCTACTTTTAACAGTAAAAAGTAAGGCAACATGCCAGCATGAGGATTTCTCAGGTAGCTTGGAACACCTGGACAGGCCTCACACATTTCAGCAAATCAAGTCCACTCCAAGTTTCCAGCTTCCCATGCATCCTCTCTTAAAATGGTCAGAAGAGCATGGCTTTTTAGCTCACAGTGTATTTTCAGTAATAAATCACATGTACCAGTGGACTGGTGTGTCCACACAGCCCAAAGGCCCTGGATGTACCCCAGGACCACTTACTCAAACCCAGGCTGATCCAAGGCTCACTTCTTACCCTGGCATAAAAAAAAAAAAAAAAAAAAGAGGGGATACTTCTTCCTTTAGTGCAAATAAACGCCCAGAGCACACCAAAAAGCAGTCAGCTCACAGGCTTCAGAGCAGAGACCCCAAGGGAAAGCCATGACAAAGAGCCAGCAGGGTCTGGCCAGCCCAAAATCGCCGCTGGCAGCAGAGAATGGAGGCTGCCCAGCCAAACATCCTGCTTGTGTTCAGGGCTTGACACAAATGGAGAAGCCAGGAAACGTGGGAAGCACTGCAAGTGCATTATACGTGAAGGATATCTGCACTCATGATAGCTGGAGACTTTGTAAGAAAGCAGTCCTGCCCCACAACATTAATGATACAAGAGTCTGTCTAAAGAAGTCTTCCCAAACAAGAAGCTGGGGGATTCGATTTGAAAAGGGAACTCATTAAGAGAAACTTCCTTATAAAAGAAAATAAAAATAGTTACAGGCTTTCTTTAGAACTTGGCACTCCTCTGTGTTACAGGCACTGAGGAGGTGATTTTTCAGAGCGACTGTAGACTTTTGCAATGTAGATTTGTACACTTGGATGAGTCCCCATAGGTTCCCATAAACCCACCAGAGACAAATAGGCACTTCATCTCACTTTAAAGCACATTGCAAAATATGGCAAATTAATTGTGCCCTAAAAATGTCTCTTTTTCTTCCCATTGACTGTGAAGAGATCCTTGGCTTATTAGCTGGGATGTGAGATGGTCAGAACATATCCACACTATGAATATCTAATGTTTATGCAATATAAATGTTACATGAAGTGTTTGATCCTATCAGCCCTATGTGACACTCTTTCATAGTATAGAGCTAATGCTTTATGTTCCAGTACTGCACATGGCTTTTGAGATCCTCTGCAGAAGTGGCCAGCAAGTTTGAGATGTGAAAACTTTTTTCCTTTGTGTATTGAGACAAAATGAAGGCGTTTTCAAGTTTTTCATAAACCTCAAGAAAGAATAAACCTCAAGGAAAATTAATATTAAGTAGCCAGCTGCATGTCATTTGGGGAACTTAGCAAAGATTTTGGCAATCTATATTTAAATTTCATATAAAGGAGATACTGCCCTCTGATTTGGGTATGGGCATCTTTGCCTTCAGGGAATTTGTAGTTCATTGGGATAGGGATTTTTCACTTGGATTTCTCATATCTCAGAGGAATCATCAGTTCTCCCTGCTATTGTGTGTCCCACTGATACATGAGGGTAAGATATTTCAGTGCAGTTGAGTCATCATTTGGATCAGAATAATGTCATTTAACTAGACATGGAAAAGTGCTGGCGTCCTTGTCTATTGATGACAGAAGGAGCAAAACAACTACTTTAATTCACCTGATGTCTAAATTGTTAAACTGAGCATCTCATAATTGTGAATGGAATAACAATAAAATCCTAACCGGTTCTCCAGTTAAAAAAAAAATACACAAAAACACAAAAACAAAACAATCACCAAACAAACCAAAGAAACAACAACAAAAACAAACAAACAAAACATAACCAAAAACAGACAAAAGTGCACAAAGTGAGACACTCTGAAAATGTGATTGGTTTGTCCTTTAGCATCATCTTCTCTTTTCTTGGGAGATTATATGTGGATTATTCTTGTCAATGAGAAGCTGTCACTAAAGCAACCCCCCAAATTATTATGTTTCAATCATTTATTGCAGAAGAAGTAAAAGAAAGCAGTATTCAGCCTTCAACAAGTCTTCTGAAACACATTTAATGACTGCTGATTAAATAGCAATGGAGACTTTCAATGAAAAGAGAATTTTAGAAGGTAAAAATCTTTCAAAAAGACATTAAATAACTTCTCGCTTTCAATCCACGGGAGCAATTTTTTTTCCTGTGTAACTCAAAGAATCATATGGCTCTGAACTGCCAGCTCTTGTCCTGTCACAATTGCTCCTCAAAGCCCTTACCTGACAAATTTCCTAAGCACATGCTGGGCTGTTGTACAGGCCTGACTTTAAGGGGCTGCTTTACCTAATAAAGCACTTAAACCCCCGGCCAAATGAAAGATGAGACCAGCAAACACTTTGCTATGTCCTAATATTTCCAAACACCATTATCCTTGTACAGGCAGACTAGAATGGAAATTCGAGTTTTGTCCAGTTACTCATTCCCATGTTCTCATTGTCCATTAACACACCTTGACAGTGCCTGATGGGATCAAGCCATGTGTCTTGAATTTGATTCTTTTGATGATCTAATTATGAAGGTCTAAGGTAAAAGGACTTATCTTCCCACTAACAAAACAAATTATTCAATATTATTTGATAAAAAGAAAATTGTTAAAAAAGTAATTTTCCCTCTCAGGTTGCTCTTCCCCAGCTTATTCTTGATGATGAATTCAAGACTAGGAATATTTAAGATGTGTAGCACAAACAGCTGCAACTGCTTTATTATCCTTTATTTTTAACAGAAAACAAATGAATCTCATGCCTTAAAGCAAAAAAAAAAAAAAAATTTGCAAGATCCTGTTTTTTTAGCTTTACACAAAGGAATTAATCAGGGAAGGTAAGAAAACTAGAAAGGAGTCTTGGTGGAGTCTCCACAGCTCTCAGGGCAAGGGGAGGAAGGAAGAATTGCCAATGAGAAAAAGCCACATGGCAGCTCAAAGAATGAATGACATTTATGTAGTTTTTCCTGGGAAATCCAAGAAGTTCCATGAAAAACTCCATCCTGCATTCCTTCAGTGTGTTAGACAATAGACTATTTCCTTTTCAGCCATTTCTTTAATATTTTGAGCTCTATCTGTCTCAGTAGGGTTTAAGAGGGTGACCTATGGGTACCTTGCAGTTGGGGGCAAGAGGAAATTCTGGAATCAGTACAGAGGAAACGTTTTGGGGGAGGTTGAGATGATGCCTGCAACAGGACCAGACATCTTGTGAGATCCACTAATTTCTCTCACTTTTTAAACAGGAGTTGCACATTATGAAAAGACTTGGTTACAAATCCCATCTGTTTTCTCCCACCTTTTTCCTCTCCCAGTCACGCATATCCCACATCACATCTGACCTCAGTCAATGGAAAAAAAATGAAATCAGCAATTAAACCATCTGTCTCATCTGAGATGCCTCCTGAAGGACGGATTAAATAATGTCCCTGGATACCTCTGTTCCTCTCCATTACTGGAGCACTACCAGCAGAACATAGAAACCAAAGCCATGGAGAATCAGCACATTGAACATCGAGTGCAGACTGCTCCTAACAGGCTGTTGTAGTAGCTCTGGAGTAACCCTTACAATGTTTTCCTTGTTCTTTCTCAGATGAAGTTAAAATACCCACAACAAAAATAAAAAGTATTAAAAGAAAAGGTTGTAGGCAAGAGGCATTAAAAGCAAAAAAACACCTCCACAGTTAAAACTTAACCAGAAGGCATGATAATATTGGCTACAAAACCTCAGAAGATAAATATCTTGTGAGAAATTCTGCACATCTGTTTGCTTTATTTATAAAAAACCAATGAGCTGAGGAAAGGATTCTCCTTTCAGCTGGAACCCTGTGAATGCTCTGGTTCCCATCTGCAGGTGCAGGGAGACCTTGACATCATCACAGTTTAATCTCTAAAGCTTAGAGGAGATACATCCCACACAGACTGGCCTGTTAGCTTTTATACTGGTTTTATCTTCTTAAAATTTTTGAAGAGTCAGTATTCTTTCTTCTATATTTAAAAAAAATTAAACTGCATATATATATTCCTATTTATACTATTTTGCTATATGTCTTAATATTTCAGTTAAAGTCTTCAAAAATTGGTTCTTTTCTGTTTATAGTTTTTTTCCTTCTGCTGATGGTTCCCAAAATTATCCTGGTTTCCAGATCCTGGCTGAGGGCCAGCACCGTGAATAATGATTCAGGAACTGGTTCATGTACATTCACAGATGGCTGGGTTTACTCAGAGATATTCCAACTTATTCTGCAAGGATAATTCCAGATCAAAGAAGGTTCAAGGTATTAATAACAGCTAAATATAATTAGAAATCACTTCAATGGGTTTTCCACATCTGAGTGGATTTGTTTGGGAATAGTAAGCTGAACATGGCAGGGCAACACCAAGGGTGAGCAGGGTTTCAAATAATTGTCTTTTCTTTGATTACTGCCTAGAACATCTTCTACCTGTCAGCACAGGGAAGACATTACCCTTAAAATTATGTATTAGTATGGTCCCTTGCCTTTCTTCTAGGACTTCAGAACCCTTTTGTAGTGTGTGCCAAGAGAAACTGGTAAAGAAAAAGTTTATTTCATTAAGCAGCTATAGAATTACAATCTGGAGACAAAGAGGAGGGAATAAAAATGGTAAGAAAAATAATACCAAGAATAATGGTCAGTGTATTTTAAAAGGATGGAACAGCCTTAACATAGAGCATAATTGATGTGTGTCAAAGTTTATAATCATTTTCCAGACTTTATGTCACTAGACTAGCAAATGTTCCAAAAATTTATTTAGTGAAAAGTCCACTATCTAAGCATTGAAAAGCACCTGCTCTGAGCACCTGGACAAGAGGAAAATGTAAATCAAGATTGATTTCTGTTCTGATGCTGATGCAGTCGCATAACAATGAACAAGACTATGGAGATTGGAGAATCCTCCCAAGAATTTCAAGTGCTGGGATGGAAAAGGTCTGAATTGATTCTGGGCCTAAAAGGGCTATTCATCATGATAAAAGAGCATTCCTTTAAAGTATGGAAATACAGAGGACATTTATCAATAAGAGGAAGCAAAGACTAAAAGACCAAACTATTTCCCTCCTGTTCTTCTTCCAAGGCAAAAGAAAAAAGCCAGGAGATGCTAAACCCTGAGGCACTTTCAATGAAATGTGACCTCTTAGAAGTGGAATGCACACACCTGAACAAAGTATCTGTCATCTATATTAATGTGGCTCATCACACAAAGTATCAGCTTTTTTTCCAGACAGGAATTTAATCCAGGGTAGTTTTCAAGCTAGAGAACATGCCTGAATAACAGTTTCATTGAAGGAGGGAAAATATGGAAATAACAATCTGATTATCAGATCTGACTGCAACTTCTGGGGACTCAGTGGAGATCAGGATCCTTCTACTCTGGGCTTTGCTCAAACTCAAACATCTCCTAAGAGATGACAAACAAATAACAAAAAGGGAGGATTCAAGTGACAGATTAAACACCTGAAGTCAGTAACAATGTGATGTAAAACAAAACCTGGTTTGAGACTTTGAACAGTCACCACCTCAGTTAAGCGATTTGGAAAAATTACTCAGCCAATTCAGTAAACAGGGCAAAATATCTGTGGAAATCTATCAATTGGGCATGAATTTCGTCATCATTGCTTCTTCCATTCCTGAAGTGAAGGAGAGAGGGAGAACAGCCTTCAAGCTACAGAAGTTGTGGAAAGAGACTGCAGATGGAAGGATCCCTGTCCTTTTAGAAAAGCACAGCTTTAATTTCAGTTCTGAGAGAAGCACAGAAATTCCACCTTTACCTCTCTTCTCTCCCCTTGTGCTTGTTTTTCCACTGCCAGTGAAGAAAACTTCTCTGAGTCAAGAGCTGGCAGTGAGTCCTGCATCTGCTGAGTGCACAGCAGCAATGTCAGAGCTGTGGCTTCAGGGCAGGACGACACAAATTCGTTTCCCAGTGGAAAGCTAAAGTAAATTCTAATTCACCAAATAAGAGCAAACACAGTTCAAATGCCCATGTGCTTCACCTCTGTGCACATGGAGGATTATTTCATTATAGAATGGCAGAATAGTTTGGGCAGGAAGGGATTTGAAAGATCATCCCATTCCAACGCTGCTGCCATGGGCAGGGGCACCTTCCACTCTCCCAGGTTGCTCCAAGCCCTGTCCAACCTGGCCTTGGACACTTCCAGGGATGGGGCAGCCACAGCTTCTCTGGGCAACCTGTGCCAGGGCCTCCCCACCCCCACAGGGAAGACTTTTTTCTTAATATCTAACCTAAATCTCTACTCTTAGTTTATAACTGCTCCCCTTGTCCTGTCAGACATTATTTCTGTGTCAGTGGCTGCTGTGTGGGAGGGGAGGGCTTGTGGGGGCTTCCTCTGTGATGGGAAAGGGCTGCAAGCTGGAAAGAGCAGGGAAGGGGTTCCAAGTGTCAGAGCTGTAAGAGCCAGCTCCTGCAGGTGTGTGCTTTTATCCTGTGACCTTTGATGCTGTCAGCTGAGAAAGGAAAAGAGTGAAACAAAAAAACTCTGCCCAGACATGCACAGAACTTCAGTGTGTGCCTTAAGCTGGTGTTACATCTACCCACAAGACGAGATTTTTCTTAGGGCTGAAACCCTACACACGTTATTTTCAAGTCTCTTCAACAGAGTGGATAAAGGGGTGGAAATTGCTTTCAAAGATAAAATAAGCACACCCCTTTCCCTAATAGCCTTTCTCTTTGCCCAGGCCACTGAGAGCTTACCACTGCTGAGTAAAAATTCAACCCTTTTCTGCAAGCCTTTCATGCTTCTTTTTAATGACCTCATTAACCAAATTGAGGAGGTATGGGAGGGCTTGGTGGGTGTGTTCTTCCAAGTTATTTTCAATACCTTAAGATCAGAAGAAAATGTATATGCAGCTGGAATTAGAAGGAAATTACTGTGCACACGTGGAGCAGAGCAATCAGCCATGTGTTCTGCTGTCCCTTCCAGCCCTCCCTCTGGTATTGACACTTACAAATGTCAAGCTATTATTTTCCCACGGCTCAGGAGGAATGTCTCTGGTTCAATGTGTTCAGGCTCCTTTCTTTGCTCTTGCAGCCCTAACGTCAGTCTGACAACCCCCAAATTAAAAGTGATTGCTGTCCTCCTCAGCCCCAGTGCCTGCTGCAGCCCCACCCCTCTTGCTGGTGGGATGTTTGAGGAATGCCTGAAGGACTGAATCACTTCTGTCAATCGCAGAGTGAGGATATTGAATTTTTAGGTGTTTTTCAAAAACCTGAGGTGATACCAGCAGCTGGGGCAGAGAGCTGCAGGGCCCTAAGTTTGTGAGCATCCTGTATCTAACACAAACTCAGCCAGCCTTGGCAGACTCAGATCCTGAGTATCCCGAGCCAGCTGCCTCCAAGGATGGAGGTGGGTGATGCATCACAGGCTCTGTACTAGGAGAAGAAGCTGCTGAAGCTCTTCCATCTGGGGCTGGGGTTCTGCATGCATCACCTGTCACAACAACATACCAATACATGCTAAATAGGACTCTTCTTCTTCCCTCTAAAGTACTTGAAGATTAGTAGCCAGATATTCATGTAAAGCTATCCAAAACTGTTTGATGCATTGGATTAGTTTTGATATACTTTCTTTCTTGGTTATAAAATATTTGGGAACTGCCTTGGCTCCTGCAGATGGGTTTTGCAAGCAGGAAGAAATTGCTCCCAATGCATGACACCAGTTGGGTATTTTTTATTCTGACAATGAGACAACTCAGTAGCTGCTCTGCTACCTGACATGGGTCGAAATTGCAAAGGTGACTGGTGATCTCTGAACCATGCCTTCAGCAGCACTGGTGACAGCAATTGCATTTAGTATGTCTCAGTGTGAAATTTTGTGTCAAATTTTACACTAATGTAAGCTGATATGGTTTAACTGATTGTATCAGAGCTGGGCCAGTGTGGGCTGATGGAGAATCTGACCCAAATATACATGTTTTAATTCATCCTGAGCTGAAACTCGTTAGGACTCTGGAAAGATTCATAAGGGTGTTTTCACTTGCATTGTGTGAAGTATGTGTCAATGTAGACAGGCCAGAGCTATTCATCAAAAAAACCTAAATAAAACATTACTTCTCCACTGGAAAACAGAATTTCATCTTAACCACATGCACAGAAAAAAATGTCAATTTCTGACAGGATTTTTCACCAGAAAAAAAAATAGTGCAGGGATGTTTGTCTGCTTTCATCAGCCCAGTTATTCTCAGGAGCTATGGTTCCAGGTTTCTTGTGATCTCCTGAGTATCCAGCCAAGCTACATCTTTCATGATGTCTCATTGCAATGCCCCAGGAATAGGCACGTCTCAGATCTAGATCTTTCAAGCTTTTATTTCTATTATGGTGATGTGTGAAAGTGCCAGTGCTGCCCCCCTGAGATAGTGAAAATGTCAAAAAAGACAAGAGGCAGAAAGTGAATATATGACAAACAGCAAGATGAAAGGGGGAAGCAGAGCAACAGCCAGAGCAAAGAGTTTGCAAACTTCCTTCAATCACATGTAGGCACAAGCTCACTGTTGTGAATCACAGACACATATTTAATAGAAATAGCAAAACACATCTGCTGTCCCTTCTCTCCTGCCTCTCTCCACTGCCTCTAGGGGATTTTTCTGTAGGGCTTTCAGCAGAGCTTTCTCTCTGGACTTTCAAAGGAAGATGAAGAGGAGTCAATAACTAAGGAGTGCTGTGAAAGAAGCCTCTTCATTACTGGATGGCTCATGGTTAGTAACTACAATATGTAAGCAGCCAGGAAAGGATGGAAAACTCTCAAAAATCAGTTGGAAAAATATTGAAAATTATATGGAGGAGGCAGAGGGTTTGCACTGTAATGCTTATGAAAAGAGCATCAAGCAAACTCCCACCTTCCATTGACCTGAACTGGGGTCCTATGCAGGAGTTGGTTCATTCCTGGGAATGCAGGCTCCTGTCAAGTTGCTTCACCCCCGCTGGACACAGGAATGTGGAAGGAGTATAGACACAGGATGAGTGTGCAGCAGTGCTGCAGTGCTTTTCTGGGATGTGCTCCTGCCTCAGAGTTCTGCATTCCCAGGGCTGATTGCCTTGGCTGTCAATCCCTGCCTCACAGGGGCTGTGCAAGGGATGATCCCCACTGAGCACTGGGAAAAAGGGGATGGAGCAAGGGAAGAGGGACAAGTGCACAGTTAGATAAGCCTGATCTGATCACAGATTAAAGGCACCTAAGCAAAGTCTTGTGCTGGGTGTCTGGATTTCCATCACAGCCACTAGAGATGGAAGACACAATTTAGTTGCTGAAACAAGATTCTGATGTGATTT
Source organism: Climacteris rufus (assembly GCA_013398175.1). Classification (NCBI taxonomy): domain Eukaryota; kingdom Metazoa; phylum Chordata; class Aves; order Passeriformes; family Climacteridae; genus Climacteris; species Climacteris rufus. Next base: position 154,914 of record VZRZ01002575.1, read on the forward strand.
AAGAGGCTCTAGGGCATGATGTGTGGTCTCCAGCATCTGCTTTAGAAGGGCCCTGGTCTCCCATTAATCCTAAATCACATTTATTAGTCTGCACAGATATTTCATATGTGCTGGGGCTCTCAAATTACACCAAGCAGCACCTTTGAACCTGAATCCAGCTTGCAGGGCTTTCTCTGAGCCAGACCCTACCCTAATTAACTAACCAGAGGTGAACTCATTCCTGGTGATTTCTGAACATCAGAGCCTCACGTATTTGTTTTTTCTCCTGCTTCTAAACACCCATCAATTAATAATACAGTTCTACATTCTGATGGTTTAGATGTACGAAAAGGCAAGTTCCAGCTTTGCAGAGATACAAAAGTTGGGAAAGAATTGGAGTGGAAAAAGGCAATTAATTTCTAATAGGCAGGACCAGTTGAAAGCTAATTCCTTGCCTTGGGTACCCAACTAACCCTTCAGGACATTTCTAGCAAGAATGAATAGAAATATTTCACATGTAATCAGCCCTTGTGATTAAGCACAGCAATAACTCTGGAGGTGCCGGTGTCATTTGTCACATGCAGAGGGACATGTAAATGTATCTAACCATGACAAGCGTGTACATGTGATGGTGTTTTGGTGGAGTTTGGGGTTTTTTTGTTGGTTTTTGTTTGTTTGTTTGTTTTTTGTTGTTGTTTTCCATAACTTATCTTTTTTTCAAATACAGGTTTTCAAGTGCTGTATAAAAGGATTGATGTCTTTCCACAAGTTCAATACCACTGAGTGTGTAGGGCCTAATTCCAAAGCCCATTTCAATATATGACTCTGTCTATTACCTCCATGACCTTTAGAGCATCAGGAGCAGAGATAGTGAGCAAGATTTCAAAGTGCAGTGTCAGAAGAACAAACATTCCCAAATCCTCCTGGTTTGCATTAGAGTTCACAAATTTCTCACTTTTTAAAATTCCTCCAATCACCTGTTCAGACATTGGTCCTTGAGAAAAAGCCCAACCCTGGTCTTCAGTGACATCTTCGGTGTCACAGGGAGATCTGTGTTAGAAAATGAAGTGCTGATAATTCTACAAAGCCATTTCCTTCAACACATCCTCCCACCTCCTCCTACCCACTCCATGTGTCTGCTTCATCCATCTGTTTCATCTCATGAAATGCATGGATCATGAGCTCCCTGGAGCACATCCAATTTTCCCTGCCTCTGTAGTTCAACATTCACATTTTCCCATCCTGTAGACAGGCATAAATATTGTGTAGTGAGCAGTTTGCCTTGTTTCCAATTTCAGCATGTCATATCCTGAAAACTATCTGCCGTTCAGAGTGGTTCATGGGTTTATTTATCAATTAATACATGGCATTATGATCTTTGAATCCCCTGTTGGGTGTATTCTCAACGCACACTTTTATTGCTGGCCCTGTGCTATTTCTGTGTAAATACCAAGTTATGAATTCATCCATCAGTAAAATTGCATCTGAGTGACACTGAGGGCCCAGCTACAGCACCTGCATTCAGAGGGGTGAAGGGTTTTGCACTGCTGGGGCCTCTGAGCCTGAGTCTTCAAATGCACCTTGGTGCTCAGCAACTCCACAGTGACATTCCCTCATGCTGTGGAGCCAGCGTCCTTAATTTGCATTTGAAACGTGCTCTTCAAATTAAAAACGATCATTTTTAGGTAAATACTCAGCTACACTAGAGTATACATAGAAAGCAAACAAAATACGGGAAACAGACACATTCTTTTCCTTTAAAAATGGAAGTAAACCTGAGTGGAATGTATTCACCCAGCCTGGCCAAGGGTGTTACAGACTGCAATAATTAAAAGCATTTCTGAGACCTCTGTGGAAGGAAAGCACTAGTCATTCCTAAAGATTTTGCAAGCATGGAAGTCTTGGTCTAAAGTGCAATTTTAATTTAAAGAGGCTCCCCCCTATTGCAAACAGCCTTGGTAGTGGTGGGAGGATGTGTGCAAGAACTTCAGTAATAAGATTCTCAGGGTTTTACCCTGGAATTTTATTTCTTTTGCTTGTGTTGGAGTTGCTGCCAGGGTATGCACCCACTGAGAGCCCTGAGAGTGCAGGGCAGAGTCAGCTGAAAAACCTGAATATGGAGATTTTGATCTGTGACTCTACTTTAAAATAAAATCAGAGAATGTATTTAGCTTGGCTCTGGCCCTATGGGTATAGTGAACTGAAGCTGTCATGGTTTCTTCTGAGGGTTTTTTTGTAGTGTTTATTTCCAACAATATTTCTGTTTTCCTTTGTGTTAAGAAAGAGATCCCATGAGCTCACATTTTGCTAATCCAACTGATTCTGCAAGACAAGCACTGTACAGTGCAGCTGCTGGAAGTGCCCAGACAAGCACCATCTTTTCTCCAGACAATTCATAACTCACCCCAGCCCAGACCAAGTCCCAACATGCAAGAGGTGCTAAGTTCATCCCATGCTCCCATTTCCACACTCCCAGGAAAATGAATGAAAAATCAAGGAGGATTTTGCAAGCACAGGAGCCATGGGTTGTTCCAACTTTGATAACTTGATCCAGGTAGAAAATACTGAAAGTTCAATGTCCAGCTCCTCCCTAGGAGAACAGGGCCCCTGCAGGGAACATGCTGTCACTCCACACTGCTGTTTGTCTTTCTGCATTAATCTGCAACTACCTTTTTTACTGGATCTTCATGTACTTCCAAGCATCTAAATCACATTCACTGCAATAAATAAAGAAAACATCCTGGGGCACCTGGTCTTTTTACTGTGATCATTGATGAAAATCTGCTTGTGACTTGAGAACACTTATTTTGCCAGGCATTCAATTACAATTGAACAAGGAGCAGGCTGATGTGAGCAAATACTTACAAAAATGAGAAATTCACCATAAACTACACAAATATGGTGCATGTCAAACAGCAGTCAATAGAAGCACCTAAACACAAAAAAATAAAATCCAGTGAAATGTAAATATATAGAAAAGCAAATTAACAAGAACTTCTTTTTTAGACCTAGACCCTGAAGACCATATTCTCATAACAAATTTCTGTTAACATCAGAAATAAAGTCATGATCTACTTGCTTCTGTACCAGTCACCACATACGAGTAAACAAATTTAATCTTAACTATTTCTGTTATCCCCTGCAAGTTTCCAAGCATCTCTCTTCAAGATATGTTGCATTCTGGCCTAAGAAGAGCCTATAAGGTGAACTCCAAAAAAACAAAACCAAAAAAATCTCATTTGTGGACTCCTTTATACCATTATCACTGGGACTGGGGAAAGCAGAAACTTGGGGAAAGCATCCTGGCAACTAATTTATATTAATCTAATTCAACCATGGAGTGAGATATACCAGATTAAACACTGACACACTTCCCCTTTTCCCTGGTTCTGGAAAACGGGGTCAGAGCAAGCAATCAGAAAAAAAAATAGGCTGTGGAAAGTAACTTCAGAAGAGAAGGAGTTTGAATATACTAAGACAATCGTGGGAAGTGCAAATCAGAGATTGACCCACTGCTAAAGGAGACTTCTTGGTCCTGAGATAGAACTGTCATTAGCTGCAGTTTGAACTTCCAAGAAAAACTGGCAGTGTAAAGAAATAATATCAATGCCAGAACCGCCCCTGGCCATCACTGAAACCTCTTCCTCACAAGAGCAATCACCTAATGGTTTTCCAAGCACAAGACATTTAGTCTTCAAAGCTGCAAATGCACTACAGGAGATGAACAGACATCAAAGAATCACGAAATAGTTTGGAGTGGAAGGGACCTTTAGAGATCACCTAATCCAACTCCATGCCTAACACCTAACCTAAATCTTTCCTCTTGTAGTTTAAAATTGTTCCCCCTTGTCCTATCACTTTCTGCCTGTGTAAAAAGGTCGCTCTCTCTCATTTCCATAGTCCCTTTGTAAGTACTGGAAAGCTGTAATAAGATCTCTCCAAAGCCTTCCCTTCTCCAGGGTGAACAACCCCAGCTCTCTCAGCCTGTCTCCATAGGATCCCAACACTGACTTTTCCCCAGAGAGGGGGAGGGATTTATATTCAGACACATAAAATTCCCCTCTCACCCTGCAGTTTGCAGCCCTTTTCTCCATCCTGAACATGGACCTTTTGTTTACACCCATTGATCCAATTTACTGCCTGCACTGTGTGTGTGTGTGGCAGGAATCAGCATTTCTGGGTGGTGCTCAGTTCCATTTATCTCTTGGCCAAGCTGATGAGCAGAAGGGGATCCAAAGCACTTCCCCGATGCTCTTCAGCAGCTCTGTGAAGTGTGTACCACACTCGTGCACCTCAGGATATAAAGTCCTATAGGAGCAGGGGAGACCAGGATGCCTCCAGCTAATGACAAAAAATACACAACTTTGGATTATGACAATGTTCCCACACTAATGTTAAGTGCAGGTTTTCTGTTCTCCCCCAGGCTGAAGCTTTGGCAGGAACTCATCTGTAGAGAGTCTAAGTGAGGCTGGAAAGTTGACAGAAGTATGGAAATTGAGTTTATTATGAAATGAGGACCATGAAAAATCCAAGAGAAAAATAGGATAAAATAGTTCAGACAAAGTTTGTGGCAAGATTAAGTAGGCTGAGCTTATTTAGGCAGTGTAAAGGAGCACAGGGTGTGGCAGCATGCAACAAAGATGGTAATGATGCTGTGACAAGTAATTTTGTATGGTCTCTTGTGTCATCCAGTGCAAGGTGCAGCCCAGATGATGTCCAACAGCAAAGGCTTAAATTGGGTAAGAGGAAAAACCCTCTCACATTGCTGCTAACAGGCTGTCTGCAGCCTGATTCCTTTCTTAGCAGTTATTAAGAGTAGATTAGACAAGTCAGCTGTTCCTTCCACATTATCCTTTGGGAGGGAATACGGACAATACTCCGGACTGAGGATTCATCTGCCCTCACAGTAATCACACCAGGCTTCCTTTTAGTAGTCAGTGGAGAGAGATTGACACATAAGGCAATGAACATTATCCGCATGAAAGGTTGGAAACATTGTTCCCTGGGGCCACTTATTTATTCCCTTCAACTGCAAGAATGATGAAGAGATCCACCTGGAGACCCAGCTTTTATGTACTTAAATCGGAGCAGATGCCTCCCACCCAGCCTGGTACCCTTCCCTTCCCTTCCTGCTCTTCCTTAACAACAGATTGGTCTTTATCCTCTTATTCCCTGCTTTGTGATCCTGCCAACTGCAGTGCAGAACACTGTCCCACTCCTGGTGCCACTTCAGCCTCCCCAGCATCCTTCCTTTCCAGCCCTCCCCAAACCCCGTCACGCTGACGAGAATTAAACTCATTAGTGAATCATTTGCTTCGTAAAACATTTGGTTGTAAAGCAAGATGAATCTGGGGAATCCTGATGGAATTATACACATCTCAACGAAGGTTAACCTTTCAATGAGAATGTTGTGCTTTTTTTCAAGTTTCATCTACATTCATTTAATTTTTTTTTCCTTTCTCTGATTCTTTTGTGCAAATCAAAGTGTGCACATGGAACACAGATAAGAATTCACCTCATTTCATTTGTATATGAATTTCTCACCCTAGGTTCTCTTTTTAGTTAATGAAAAGAGGCCAGAAAAATAGTGCCCTTTTTATCTCAGACATTTGTATTATCTCTCTATCACCTCTCTGTATAAGAGTCTATTTCCCAAATCCAAAATCAGGGCCTATTTCCCAACTCACAGAATCACAGAATGGTTTGGGTTGGAAGAGATCTTAAAGATCAGCTGGCTCCAACTCCCTGCCATGGGCAGAGACACCTTCCACTGGACCAGGTTGCTCAGAAGTTCCTACACAATAGAGGCATTTCTGTGCATTTTTAGTAAATCAACAGGAAAACAATAAGAAATCGGTATGCTTGGATAAAGCCATGTTATGAAATGAACTCTACCCCAGCCAAAACCAAGACAAGTTTCTTTGACATTTCCTTCCTGCACATATTCTAAAACCAGAGGGACAGTACAGAACAATTTATCTTTGGATTTTGCAGCTGAAGTTCAATTCCTGAATTTTCCATTTATATAATTGATTGTTAAACTTCATAATTCATGCTAAGTTGGTTATTTAAAGATGTCATCCAATCAGGGAATTTAAAAAAATATGCAATGCATTTAACTAGCTAAGATAGAGCAAATTACAATCAAATATACAATTAATATATGAGTAAACTTCATGCAAGCTGAAAATAAGATGTACATATTTAAGGCATAATAATTAACCACTGGAAAAAATTACTGAGGCTCATGGTAAATTCTTTTTCATTTGGGAGTTGCTAAATCAAGGCTAAATATCTTTCCAAAAAGATATGTTCAGTTTGAAGTCATTAGGTGAGAAGCAGAATTATTGATGAAATTCCATATTCACTGTTATTTCAGAAAGCCCAATTAAATGTTCATTGCAATCTTCCCTGCCTTAATAAGGATTGGTTTATTCGAATGTCCCTTTACAACAGCAATGAAAATAACCATGACTATCATAAAAGTGTTAATATTTTAATACAATATGCACTGCTATGATCAAACTCCCATTCTACTGTTCACATGCACCTGGAGTGACACAGCCTGAAATTACTGGAAGAAAATATGCCTTTAAGGTCTTTTTCATATACTCTAAAAGAAATTCAAAATTTCTTCTAAGTTTTTAGGGATTGTTTTCATGCCAATTTCAACATAAAATACCAAAATTTCAGTTGAGGTGGATATTCCATGTTCATTTCCTATGACTAAGCTACAAATACATTAAAGCACACAATGATAATAATAAAATAGATAATACAAACACTAAACACTGAGCATTTAGAAACCTGACCTTGGCTATAATTAAGGCATTTATACTTATTTGTGCTACATATTCCTATCAGGTATTGATGTCATATTGATTTCTACTTTACATGGTAGCTTTAAAAGAATAGAAACTAGATTTTGGTCTTATTTTGCCTTATCCCTTTCTCAGCTGTTGAACTCTTAAAGAACAAGACAAGATCATAAGTAAGAGAACTAAAAGACACAAATATAACGAACCAATAAAGGAACAAGATGGCAAAGAGTAAAGATGTTTGGCAGAAAAGGTAGAGAAAGACAGACTCTGGAAGCATAAATGTTCCTCAAAAACAGCAATAATGTGGCCAAGCTCTGTGAAGGTGAGGAGGGGATAAAGTTTCACTAGAGAGGTAATAACTTTCCACTGGACACACTGGGATAGGCTGGGCTACGGCGTGAGAGGAATGTTGAGAGGCAAGTTCCTACAGAAACCAAAAGATTCTGCTTCATATAGAAAATATCTTGTCTTCTTCAGCGTAATTCCTTCATGCTGCAGTTTTTTCCAACCAGGTCAAGTTTATCCCTGATTTCCAGCTGTGGTTGGATGATCCTGGCTGGATGCTAGGTGCCTACCAAAGCTGCTCTGTCACTCCTCCTCTCATCTGGAAAGGGGAGAGAAAATATATTCAAAGGCTTGAAAAGGGCAGGGAGAGGTCACTCACCTGTTACTGCAGCTGGAAAAACAGACACTACTGGGGGAAATTAATTTATTATCACTCAAATCAGGGTAGGGTAAGGAGAAATAAAACCAAATCTTAAAAACCTCTCCTTCCCACCTCTCCTTTCTTCATGTGCTCAAATTCACTCCCAAATTCTCTACTTCCTTTCCTCTGGTGACACACAGGGGGTGGGGAATGGGGACTGTGGTCAGTCCATCACACGTTGTCTCTGCCAGTTCTTCCTCCTCAGGAGAGGATTTCCTCAGCTCTTCCCCTGCTCCATGGGGTCTCTCCCATGGCAGACAGTCCTTCATTGACTTCTCCAGTGTGGGTGCCTCCCATGGGAGACCCCTCTTTGGGAACAGGCTGCTCCAGTGTGGGTCCCCCATGGGGCCACAAGCCCTGCCAGCAAACCTGCTCCAGCATGGGTTTCCTTGGGGTCACAGCCTCCTCTGGGCACCCCCCTGCTCCAGCATGGGTTTCCTTGGGGTCACAGCCTCCTCTGGGCACCCCCTGCCCCAGCATGGGTTTCCTTGGGGTCACAGCCTCCTGTGGGCGCCCCCCTGCTCCAGCATGGGTTTCCTTGGGGTCACAGCCTCCTCTGGGCACCCCACTGCTCCAGCACAGGTTCCTGCATGGGCTGCAGGTGGATCTGTGCTCGCCCATGGATCTCCCTGGGCTGCAGCAGAGGAATATCAGCTCCAGCCCCTGCAGCAGTTCCTGCCCCTCCTGCACTGACCCTGGTGTCTGCAGAGCTGTTCCTCTCACATATTCTCATTCCTCTCTCCAACTGCAGTTGATGGGGCTTTATTGCCCTTCTTTCACACGTTATCCCAGAGGAACTATCACCATCACTGATGGACTTAGCCCTGGACAGGGATGGGTCTGTCTTGGAGCCAGCTGGCACTGGCTCCATGGACACAGGGGAAGTATCCAGCAGATTCTGACAGAAGCCATCCCTGCATCCCCTACTACCAAACTCTGGCCATGGAAACCCAACACCCCAGCCCTGAACTGCTCAGCAGTGTTTGAGTTTCCACTATGCAAACACAATTAGTGAGCTACAACAGTGGGCTTAAAACTGCATGGCTTGCTTGTGATACAATTTTACTTGATAGGGGGGAGAAAAAAATTTAATTCCACTGTTTAGTTCTGCCCAGAAGAAACAGATGTAGGAGCACTCCCAGAGCATATGGGTTAAATTAGTGCCTGCTGTGTCCCAGCACCAGCACTTGTCTGATTTAGTGACACTTGTTTTAAACATTTGGAAGAGGGTCCAGGCAGCCCTGGAGGTGGTTTTCAGCTGGATTCACTCTTAAACAGCAGCCTAATAAAATCCCAGTTTTATATTCAGTCTGTGCTGAGCTGCCACCAACTTTGGGTCACCAGAGGAGGCATTCCCTGAGATAAATTGTGCAGGTCACATACTAGCTGCACAATGTCCTTTTGATGATAAAATACTAAGCAGAGCTGACATTTAAATTAGCATCCCTGCATGTTTTCCAGCTAGATAATGATATGGGTAAGACAGCCAACACCTGTGGCACCAGGAGGGATCCAGTTCCCAGGGAGCCTCGGCCAAAGGTTTGTCATCATCCCAAACCATTTATGTTGCAACTGATTGAAAATAGGCTCAGACAGTCAGAACCTGGCTGTCCTGGGATGTGCTTTGGATTTGCAAGCCTGGGTTTAATTCTTTGAACCTCATCCCTCCTGGGACTCAGTTGGCTTTACAGCACTGAGGTCCTTGCACCGGCCCTAATGCCTGGGGAGAAGAGGGTTGAAAGGAGGAGAGAGCAAATGAGCAAGTAAACAAAAATTCAAAATCCCTTTGCTTCTAGAGAATGGGAGAATAACTAAAAGGACAAAAGGACTAAAATAATGAAAAGGTCACTACAAGGACACAGAGTGATAATTTCTCAGCACTGACTTTTAGCAGTGCCTTCCTGAACAAAACAGCTCCCCTTTCCCTCTCTGCACCAAAACCAGCTCCAGGGTCTATCCAACAGCTGAAAGCCAGGGTGTTCTTATGCCAGAAATGGTAAAATCAATGCTGTTACACAGCATTTTCTGATGGATTCCAGCTCAGTAGTGAAGAAGTGGCTGTGTCTAATTAGAGAGACAGGTCCTGCACAGCCCCAGTGCTGCCTGTCCCCTTCCAAGCACAGTGGGTGGATTTCCTCCCTCAAGGTGAGGCACCAGGCAGGGTTCTGGAGCTTCACACTGCACCAGTTTAACTGTGTTGTGAGGTGCAGGAGCTGCCTCCCCTTCTTTCAGTGCAACGTGGCTCATAAATATTACTGGGTATCAAGTGGGACTAAATGAATCAGCACAAATCAGCCGAGTTCCCCCTGCCCCAGCATCTATCCTGAAAGAGGAGCCTGACCCTTCACTGCAGCCTGATTTGATTTGGAGCATATTGAGGATATTTATGGCCCAGTGGCTTTAACCCTCATCAGATACTAAACCAAGAATACCCACACAGAGGTTTTCACTTCTCAGCTCCCACTGGCTGTAAATCAGCTTGTTCAGTGAGTCAAGAAATCTCCCAGAGCTTGTTTCTGGCTGCAGGAATCACCTTGCACAACCTTTGCCCATAAACAAGGGGTGCCATTAGGAGGGGATCCTTTCAGGGCCATCCACAGTCGAACCAAAAGGATTTTTTAAAAAAAATTTGAACCTACCCTTTACATCTTTCTGGTTGCCTTTTCACTGATCCTTCCCTCCAGCAAACCCCTAAAGATGAAAACCTGCTTAGCCTTTTTCTGCAACAGGCAGGGAGATGGCAACAGCTGTCCAGTTTGAGGGAAAATGCAGATTTCAGTCAACTCCAAGCAAGGAGGAAAAGCGGAACATTCTGTCGCCAGTGAGTGTGACCTGGCACTGGGAAAAGCACATGAAGATCAAAGTCAGATGGGTCAAAGCACTCAGCTCTGAGTCAATTATCCTGTTTTCTTAGTTACAAATCACACTTCAGACAGCCTAATTCCCTTCAAAAGTAATGGCACTTGAAAGTGTGTCCTCAGATAACCCGAGGCCAGGATGAGGCAGGCAGAGGGGTTTGGCTCCGGGGAGCTGTGTCACCCAAGGCTGGGTGTGCATTCAGCCCCTGCTGCTGCTGCTGCTGAATCAGGCATTTCATTTGGGCAGAGTAGACAGGCAAAAATATGTGCCTTTCTCTTCAGCAGCACAGTGTTTGAAAATCATTATGCTGATTTAGCATCCTGACCCCAAGCTGCTCCACGGCAGATTTAGTAAATATAGCCAAACTAAAAGAAGACTGTAATAAACCATTAAGTGCAAATCAAATAGCTTGGTTAATCACTGTGTAACTGCAGTTTTATACAGCTGTCTGCTTCCCTGAATTGCACTGGGATAAATCTGCAGTGGCAGATTTGACCCTTTGCTTCTGTGCTTCAGTTCCCTGCCTGTGAAAAGCTCCAGGATAATATATTTCCCGAAGGCACAGGGCTGTTGCAGAGATAACTAAACTTAAAATGGTGATTCTCACTAATTTCATAATGTGCTACTCAAAAACTAAAAGAATGCAAAGAGTTGAAAAAGAATAGACAAGATAAAACCAAGCAAAACAAAACAAACAAAACAAAATAAAGTAAAAAGTAACTAACCCACAAGTCAGGCTTCAAGAAAGGCTGCTGTTGAGCTTGTGCTGAATGTGCGTAGGAGTGAGGGCCAAAGCATGACATCTTATTTTAATTAAATGAAAGCAATCAGTTCTCTCTGCTCAGGAGAGATAGTGGAGAACTGTACAGCTTGCTGTAGGATGTTAATCCTAAATAAGAAGTTGCTGTAGGATACAACCCTGTGCCTAGAATTGCATTAACACAGCAAAGAGGGGTCTGGTTCAGCCCTGGACTTACCCAGGGTGCTTCATGGCTTTGTTTCATAAGAGTTGATGCTGAAAATGTAAGAAATGAAGCACATGTCCCCCTCTTTTTGCATTTCAGATTTGATATCATGGTAGAAGTTTCCAGACAAGGCAGACACAGCTGAAAGTGCTGGTGGGGAAGGAGCAGGAGAAACTGGTACTATGTAAAGGGAACAGGGATTATTCTTCCAAAACTTCTCTGGAGAATGATCTCAGTAAAATATTTCTGTGAGCTAATCTTGCATAGAAAGTTGGAGTTCAGTCATGGACTATGCTGGTGATAGGAAGCTGAAGTGCACCATGAATACAAAGAGCATTGGAAAAATCCCACAGGAATAACCACACGCCTTTGGTGCTTGTCAAGACAATAAAAAAAGGATTATGCTCTGTAGCACATGATGATCTCATGCATTTTGGGATGAAAAATGTTGATTTCTGTTCTGGGTGTTCAGAAAGGTGTGAGTCACTCCTGGACTGAGACACCAGCCAGATGCAGCCATGGAAGAGGCAAATGTGACCTGCAGCAACATCATCACCACTGAACCCTCACCTGGGGTTCTTGGGACAAGTCAGGTCCTATGTGCCAAAGAAAAAGGAAATCCAACAGTCAAAAGTGCAGAAAATTTATTCCAAGAGTTGACAGGATATTCTATTTTATGCAAGAAAGACGAAATTTAAAAAAAATAGATGACCGCTTCTTCTGTTTACTGTAGAAAAATGAAGTCTGAAAGGGATGAAATTGCAAAGCAGTCCTTGGGGATAAACATCAGAGAGGAGGAAAGAACTGCTTAAGTCAAAGAACAGACCTAGCAAGGGAGAAAGTAGGTGTAAACTGCCCAGAAATATAAAAATCCAATCTGAAAATCAAAGGAAAAGGCTCTTATCAGCCAGAGAAGTGAGGTGCAGAAGAAGCATTCAGCCAAATAGGCAGGAAAACCCGCTACTTTTAACATGGAGCTTGATGGATAATGAAAAAGTGGAGCAGAGTGGGTACACAACCATTTTTACAGGGTGAGGAAATGGGGAAGGAAAGGTAAGGATGCTGGGATAACTTCAGCTCTCAGAAGACAATAAAATATAAATATTCTCCTCAAAAAAATAGTTGAGCAGTTTGTAAACAATAAACAGATAATCTTACTGGCAAATAACGAGACGTGGACATCAGCCAACACAGATTTGTTAAGAAGAAATCATGTAGAGTAAATAGAACCTCTTTCTATGAGAGGGTAACAGGCCAGTGGAGAGAGGAGTAACAAGAGACAACTATTTTACTTAAGACTTTTGGCAGTGCCTCATAAGACACCCTCATAAACAAGTGACAGAAACAGGCTCAGCAAGAAGTGACCATAAAATTGGTGCAAAACTAATTGTATAATCAGACACAGGAAGAAGTTGTCAGAGGTTTGCTGCTAAAGTGATGCATGGAGTAGTTTTTCACAGGGTTTGCAGTGGGTCTTGCAGTCTTCAGTGTTTTCATCAGTGAATTCCTGTTCTATGTTGTTGCTACTGCAAGAGCGAAAAAGCTGCTTTGTGAGATGAACAAGCACGAGAAAAATTGGTGTGGACAAGTGTAAAATAATAACCCTCAGTAAAAATGAAGTTAGACATACAGAGGATGGGATCCAGCTGCTTAAACCGTGGCTCCTCAGCACATTATCTGGGAGACTTTGGCAGATCCAAGCAGGGCACAAGTTAAATCTGCTGGTGCTGCTGAAAAAGCCAAACACCATAATGGACACAAATTCCTTGGCTCTTCTTAACTCCTGGAAGTGCCTCAATTCTCTAGATTTGAGTGAACAGCTTCTCAAATTCCTCTTTTTCTCTGTTTTCCAGGTTCTGGTGAAATGGTCTGTGCAATAAAATTTCTGGAAGCTACAGGCAACAAGACCTGAGGCCCGAAGACCAAAGTCCACTTTGACATGCACATGTATGTCATTCCTAGATCACCCTTGTATACCCTGAATTCCCTGGGGTCTCTTATTCTTGAAGAAGTTTGCAAGTGGTGTTCTGAAGCCTCAGGTGTGGAGGGTTTATGTCTTTTGGCAGGATTAATCAAAACTGATTATTCTTCAGCACTTCATCGAGAAAATTATGCATCAGAAGGAAGTACTTGTCAAAGGATTATGGTATAACAGAAAAATAATTGGTGTATCTCTTGGCTTATTAAATTTGCTCTAAGAAAGATTTGGACTGTTTAAGAGTATGAAGATTTTTTTTTTTTTTTGACAAAACTTTGTTTTCAAGACAAAAGGTAGTTTCAGGAGACTAAGCCAAACCAGAAGTTTTGGTTTGGGGGTTTTTTTTACCCACAGAAAAAACCCTCAACCACCTTATGAATGGAAAGACATAGATAAATGAGTAGCCATGCATAATTTATAACATTTGCTTTAACACTGATGAATCTCAGGCTCATTTTTTCTCTCCTTCTGACTGAATGCTGATTATCTGACCTTTCTCTTATGAACAAAGTGTGGTAGTTTGTGACCTGCTGCAGGAGGAGCTGGTGTAGCCTTGTGGCTGTGCCTCACCACCCCACTCATTGTATCAGAGGCTCACTCTTTGCTGCAGTCTTGGGCCAGAGCCCTCTTATGACTGTGGGGCTGGTTTTGCCATGATCTAGTGCACCTCTGATTATCAAACTTTCAGAGAGGTGGCAGATGCCATCTGACTCCCTGCTGTCTCAAAGTCCTGTACCAGCAGGAGAAAGGTGATATCTTTTCAGAGCCTGCCATGAGAAAGGAAGGATTTGGAGCAACTTCTACCTATTTATCTAATTCTCTGTCATCACCTCCCCCCTCTAAATGCAATTCTTTGGTATAATCTATGCAAGAAAACTGAAACAAACAGCTTCACAGCATGACTATAATCTATTTAAGTCATTTTAAAGCCAGCAGATGTTTTATAGCCTAAGATTTTCAGTTCTGTCTCTTTACAGACTTCTGCTACTCTGCAGGAGGCTCAAACTAGGCCAGCAACTGTGGACAATTAAAACTTAAAGCCTTTCATTAGCAGTCACCAGGTCTCCAGGTCACTCTGATGCTTAAATGCACCTTCTGTCACAATTCACTCAGGGCAGGTCAGACTGTGACGGACCCTGCTCAAAGCATCAGAGCCAGCCAGCTGTGACCTGCTGCCTGTGGTCAGAAGAAGACAGAAATAAACTACCTGATGCCTCCATTGACCTCTGAATCTGGCAAAACTCAGCAGAGCCCATCCCCTGTACCAGATTTGAGAGATGCTTCAGAAACTTGCTTCCCTTCAATGCCTGCTCTGACCCAGCAGGAACACCAAGCATCCGTGGTATTTTGGGCCATACCATCCTCATTTCACAGGATTCACATCCATCCACAGTGCCTTCCTAGCACTTCACCTGTGATGAGCTGCAGTACCACTCCTCAGGGTTACTCCTGGCATTTCGTGATATGCTGGCCCCTCTTACATGGAAATTCTGAGGCTCAGTGAAGGATCACTTGCTAAGGGCATTCATGAGGCTCAGGTCAAGCATTACTGCAGGAAGAGTTGATTTCCTGATGTGGTGGCCTCTGGCTTTAGGAATTTTAACAGGGACAGCGACATGAGATGAGTCAGATGCAAATAAGAGCTCAGCCAGGTCAATGGCATCACACAATGATCTGCAAGTCAGTTCCTGGAGTTCAAGCACACACAAAGCACTGATTAAAGAAGGCTTCAAAATGTTGAACGACGAGCATAATCCTGGTTTAAATGTTACTGGCTTCAGGGTGTTATCCACATCCAGAAAACACCAAAGTAAACCCTTTTGTTTGCCATGTCATATTTAATGTAAACACCAAACACTACTTCTTTCAATATTTCATTGTACTCTGCAGCTGTCTGAATCCATAATTTTATGTTCTAAACCAACTGATTCAGAATTTATGAGTAGGTTTTTGGTAATGATCTGCCAAATGTGAAATGATTGGACTGGTTGTTTAAATGAAAACGGAGTGACCCTTTCCTTTGTGCTTTAACTCAGCCTGCGCTGCCTTTTCAATAAGAGGACTGGAGCATGTAACAGTGATGCTGTCTGTAATTTCTCCCCCAGGCTCCCCCCGGTATTTAAATTTCAGCTCCTTGGTTTTAAAAGGTCACTTAGCAAAGAGAGAATGCCGCATTATTCGTTCCTCCCCACCTCCCTACCCCATATAGTCTCCTCTTTTTGTCGCGATGCTCAGAAATTAACGGCCGATGCTTGTTTAAAAACAGTGCCTGAACCTGAAGGAGAACGATTGACTCTTCTTTTTCATTCATTGTGCTCTTGTCTTGTGTTGGAGGGAGATTTTTCCTAAAATGCAGTTATCACCTTATCCTTCCCATCTCTTTCCCAGGCATCTTATGCACAGTACTGTAGCAGCACGGTTGGCAGAATCTGCTGCTTTTGAGCTTCAGGTTTTGGTGGGAAGAAAGCCCAGGCAAAGCCCTCAGCCTTCTTCTTCCAATATCTGATCTCTCAGCCTGAGCTGTGGTAAAATCCCATATTTCCCTTGTGTTACCTGTGCCCATATCTCAGATGCCGTATATGGCTATGTCCTGGGAAGCTCTTCCCCACTGGTCACTTTGAACTATGCCATTCCCCATTGGGTGTTTCCTGGTCCCATCTCCCTTTAAAAGAGCCCTGCAGGGCTTCCTCCTAGCTCTTTCTTGTGGGTTACTCAGCCATCTGGATAACTCTGGACCCTCATGAAGCAACACTGGATTCACAATAAACAGCTGATATCCTGGAGAAGGGCCCTCTGTCTAAGCCTTTTTATTCTTGCCAGCGTTAGTACACCATGCCTGGGAAAACTCTCATCCCAGAGGAGCCAGCAGAAACAGGTTATCTGCGGTAGCTAGGACTCTGTCCTTTGGGAGAGTTATACAACTCACCATGGCAGGGATCACACACACATAAAAGCGCTGTCACTACCTCAAGAGCATTCCGGGCATCAGAGCTTTTACAGTGCTGCACTGAAACCTGGGTGGCACAGCGGCAAGGATCACTGGGAGCCCTTCTCATTGCCAGCTGAACTTGCCATGGTCCACTGGCAAAATAGTTCCCTTGATCAGAGTCCTTAGTTTCCAGCTCATTCTAGGGAAAATGTCCATTGTAAACCTTCCCAACACACAAGAGATGCAGCCAAGTTATGGTGAGATAACTAAATATGGCACAGAAAGATGCTGGGTCGATAGAGATGCTGGGTCAATAGAGAAGCCCTTCACGTTGCTGTAGTGCAGAGATAAAATCTGATAGCCTGAGTGGGTTCATCCTTGTTGCCTTTGAACCCCCCCAGAGGATGGAGCCCAGCTCCTGACCCAGCTGGGGCTGTCTGGTTCACAGCAACACCATCTGGACTACACTGGATACGTCCGTGCTCCATCTAAGATCTCCTCTGAGCCCTGTGTGGCGTCCCTGTAGTGCTGATCCATAATCACTAATTGCCTTTCTCCTCGGATGCCCGGAATAGGCAGCAGGCTGGGCTCACAGCGGGTTTTTCATGGCCTGGCGTCAGTGAGGAGTGCATGGCCCTGCTCGGGGGCACGACTGGAACGTGGTCCTGGAGAGGGGACAGGGCAGTGCCAGGCAGCAGCACAGCAGTGCCCAGGGCACAGGGAGCCCAGCTGACCTGATCTGTGCCTACACCGCGGGTGTGGTGCTCACAGGATGCTTTGCTCACTCTTAAATGTTATTTCTGTTATTTCTGTTAATATCCTGCTGTCACGAGATGCAGGGGAGGGAAAGGCGTGTGGCCCTGCTCTTATTTCTCCTCAGGACTAGCAGGAGAATGAGGTTGTGTGTGTTACTGAGAGGCAGCTTATCTGTGGCAGCACATCAAAACTATTTTGTTCATCTGGTCATTGTGTGCTTCAAGGCTGCTCACTTATCTAAGTATCTTTTAGCAACCAGTATCACTCAGGCAGCGAGGATGCCTGTATTTTAAGTGAGTTTCATTATTTCTCTGCTATATAGTGTAAGCTCTAATATGTTCACTCAGAGAGACTCTGGTTGGAGATAAATCAGGAAATGCTTCCAGAAAAAACTGTCATTTCTGCTTTCTTGTCATTGGTTCTTTATTGTAATTCTTATTTTTTGCAGTTCCCTGAAGCAATTTCTTTACTGGGATTGCTTTCTGGTGAACTTTTTGCAATGAACTTCAGCTGCCACAGAAATCTCTCATCACATCTGCATTCCTGTGCCATCTGAACCCCACTGTGCTAAAGCTGACAGGAGACTGGGGGCTCTAAATGTTGCTTGGTTTTCTTCAGTTCCTGTTCTCTTGCTTGTACAGTGCAGGAAAACACATAAATTGTACTTTTTTTTTCACAAATAATGTGGTGCCCAGCCCAAAACCTGTTAACCTAATGGAGATTCTTATCAGTTTTAATGGACCTGTTCCTTATTCCACAAAGAAACTGCTCTGATCTTCACTAGTGCTGACTTCAGTGGGAATCAATCCATGTGCAACATCAGAAGATGTAAATTTTAAGGAAAAGGGTCTGTGAATGGGGCAGTGCCTCTGTCTGTCCAGCACACATCACTGCACCACGATGCTGGCAGTGCCTTGTGCCTGCTGTCCCCAGAGGCAAAGGGAGAGCTGAACTGCAGCCAGGATGGACCAACAGCAAAGGGGAGGCAGTGAATGTGCCAGGACAGGCCAGGGATACAGCTCCAGGACAGTCCAGGGATACAGCTCCAGGACAGCAGGTATTGCTGCTCCTTCAGAGCATGGAATCATAGAACAGTTTGGGTTGGAAGGGGCCTTTAAATCCCTCTAGTCTAAGCCTTCTCAGGCCGGGTTTTAGACTAAAGGGAAGTCAGCCTCTTCATAAGTGGAGACCTTCTAAGCTCATTTGGTGTGTGAGACATCCCCCCAAAGAGAGATTCATCTTTTTTAAAGGTACAATTCCACAGTAACTTTATTCCTCCCAAGGCTCTGGGTGCTGGTATTATTTCAACATCCCTCTGCCTCAACCAATTATTGCTTTATCTTTCTTTTTGTCATTGCTAGATTTTCTTTGACTGTGCAGTGTCCCAGAAACAGAGCTGACTGAAACCAATATAAAGAGTGCCCATATCCGCGCCCCCCTCCCTCCCCAAAAAAAAAAAAAAAAAACACCACGGGCAATTCTCTGCCAGCTGAATTTCCTGTCTGGATTCCTCATGGAAATGAGCTTTAGCACAAGGAAACAAGCAGGATTGTACAGCCAAAGGGAGAGGGGTAATAGGATCACTTATTTTCTGCACCAGCTGAGACTGATGTATTAAGGAAACTGTAAAACAGCATCATGGAGCAGATGAAATAAATCCCCCTCTGGAAAACACTTTCATGACTACAGAGAAAGCCCACACAGACTCTTTCAGCTTGAACAATTAAATCCTCAGTGTCTATAATGAGGTGAAATGGATCCCACACATGAGAAAGGAGATTTCCAAGGCATAGAGACACACGCACATCAGAACTCTGCAAAGCCACTGCTGCAGATTGAGGATAACCCAGAAAACTAAACCATCTGATCCCCTTCATTTTGCTTGACAGTTCTGGGGTTTGGACCAGCTAGAGCCAGCAAGCTTCCTCCTGAACATAAAAGAACCCTTCTAGTGGCAGCAGCTCCAGTTGGGAGTGATGGAGGGAGAATTCAGCATGTCCCTGTTCACATCCATGGCAAAGCTGGTGTGAAAGGAGAGGCTGAATTAGCATGGCAGGAAGTCAGACAGAAATAGGCCAATTATTATTAAAAAAAAAAAATAATGCTCTTTCCTCCAGAGTTTTCCCCTTCTCGCTGGACTTTATGTAAGGCTCTGCTCACTCTGAAGCAGAGGCAAAACTCAGGCTGCCAGAGGACCTTCTGCCTGCTAAGCCCATGGAGACATGGAAGAGACATCACCAGAATAGCAATGATAGTGCTATAAAGACTTCCAGCTTTTGCTTGCTGAGTAAATGCCTGCCTGCTTTCATAAACCAGCCAAAAAGTGCAAAAGGGTTTCAAAGGTTTTGTGTGAACAAGCAGAGGTTGGGAACTCCAGTATCAGCAAATAAAGCTCCTAAGAGATCTGAGAGGTGTTCAGAGCCCAGAGATGCAGCTCCTTCTCCTCAGCACCCTGACTGAAAGTCACATGGGTGTGAACTTGGGGATACAACAGGTGTAGCAGTCTGTTACATATCATAGAGGATTAAATCTGTCAACAAGTTTAGTGATCTGGGTCAGGAACAAGGGAAGGAGAATGAGGAGAGGCAGCCATAAATCAAAATATATATCCCCAACTCAGGCTGTGTCCAAGCACCTTAACAGCCACAGCTTGTTCTGTGCATGATTTGCAGGTCTGTGAGCAGACACTGATTCAGAATTTGCTCTAATATCCATGAAACCTTGGTGCCCACCCAAGCTTCAACCTCCTAAATGAGAGTCCAGGTCCACAAACACACACCTCACCTCTCAGCCCTGGCCCAGTACAAGTTCACAGAGCACGTAAAAAATACACAGAACAAGAGAAGGACCATCAACAATTTCCTTGTACTTTCCTTTTCTTGGGCCCTAAATTCTTTCCCTATGAAAAACACTTTTAAGCCTCATGCCTTATCCTGAGATACTTTGGTCTATCAGCTTCAGTATTACTGAGATGTACATGATGTCCTTTCATTCCAAAACTAAAGCTGGTTTATTTTCTAGGAAATCTAGTTTGTTACAAGTATTTCAAAAATAGAACTAAAAAAGAAGGAGAAAATAAGCCAACTATTTAGCTTTTTTCCTGGAAAATTGACACTTCTACAGCAATTTTTAGGGGGAAAACCATGTAAAGAGTATACTGAAAACCATAAAAGCAGCCTGGACCCTGAAATAGGCACCATGAATCTCAGGATTTGCAATTTAGGATTGATTTAGAGGTACCAGAGTTAATAAAGGTCCTTATAAGTACATGTGCTCAAGGTTGAGGCAGCATAAAGAATTTCTTACTAACTTGGGGTTACAGTAGGACAGTTTGAGGACATTCAGACTGGATCTACTCAGGGCTGGATACTCCAAGTGCAGTGAGGTATCTTCATCCTAACAGATGGCATTGCTGCAGATGAGCTGAAGAGGAAGGTGGTACAGTAAAGAAAGGGGCTGGAACAAGGAGTGGTGACAATTTTTGTGGGGGTGGAATTCCATTTAACCCCAAATTTCAGTACTGAAAATGAGGACAAAGTGACATTGATGGAGAAAGGTGACTGACACCAGCCTGGACCATTTGCCTTCATTTTCTGAAGAAAACAGGATGAACTGAAGAGTTGTTTTTTATTTCTCCATGGAAGACCTCAGAAGAAATTAGCTCTTTAACAATATTATCCTCAGCAGAGACAGCTGGGGGTGCCTGTCAGACTTGCTTCATGCAGACACCAAGAGTATTTCCAATGCCCCAGGGAAGGAATCAGTCCCAGCACTGAGTCTTCCTGCAGCTCAGCAGCAGCACCCCAGAAACAGTGCTGATGGCAAGTGGCAGCAGGGCACTCTCCTCAGGGAGCTGTGGGTTTGTCAGAGCAAAAATTATTGCAGGAAGCATCTAAACAAAGAAGGCTAATGCTCTTCTGTGAAAGGGTAAAAAAGCAGACCAACTCAGTAATATTTTAAAGTATATTTGGTAGTGTCTGAGCTCAGTGCAGGAAGGTCACAGCCCTTCTGAAGGGACTGGAACCAGCAGAGTCATCTATAAAGCAAGGCTCTGTAGAGCTCGGCTCCCACAGCCTGCAGGGTTTTGAAGTACATCACAGGAGCTCATTTCCTGAGATCAAACGTAATTCATTACCCAGATACCTAGCCCTAATATTTCTTGGTCTAATTCCATTTCAGTGAAGGCCTGAGTCCAGTGGAATTACACTGGCACAAGAAAGGAACTCCAGACGAACAGGTTTCTTACTGCTAAAGGGGCAAAAATATTCTGCCTTTTCCATCTTTTTCAAAAGTGCTTGATCCAGAACTGGCAGAAGCCAACAGGGAGTATTTCCATGGACTTAGCAGATATTGGATCACAACATCCCTGGGAACTGGAGCACTTCACTCATTTACCAACCACTTTCTTATGACAGATAAAGGAACTGCAAATGTCTGAATTTATGGTGAAAGTTCTCACCAGTTGTAAAATGCAGAAAACTGAAAAGTTGCAGCAGCTCCTATAAAGTTACTGTAGCAGAAGATGAGATTGTTGTTTTGGGGTAAGTAATCTCTGTGTTGTCTTTAGCAATTTCAGGTTTTAAAATTATGGAGTATTTTTAAATCTTTCCCTTTCATAAACAAAAAAAAAGCTGTTGTTCTGTAACAAGCTTTCTAGCAAGTAATGAGATCAAGGTAAAAAGAAAGTTAAATATTGCTCCATTCTCCTAGCAGCATTATTTGAATGTTCCCAAAATTATTAATGTCAAAATACCTCAGAGTGGAATAACAGCAGTTTATCTGGTATCAGGAGGGCTTGTTTTCCTGTGCTTGCCTCACTTAACAGTGGATTGAACAGAGGAATGGGGAATCATAAAGGACAGGCCCTGCTAAGTGGGGATTGTTTCGAGTCCAGAGGCAGAAGAAGCAGGTCAAAGCAAGGACAGGGCTCAGACAGGAGCTCTGCAAGGTGAGTGCTTGGACTCTGTCCCCTGGATGAACTCCTGTCCTCCAGGGAAAGGGCTCAGGGTTAGATCTGCAAAGTGTCCAGCCAAAGCACTTTTCAGGGTAAGGCTCAGAAGGCGGCAATGGGTGGTGCTGGCCATCAAGGACAGCCAAACCACCACACTCCTTTCTCTCTGGATTGTAGAGGTGGGGGAAAGAAAACAAAATCCTAAACCTAGTTATATATCAGCCATGTCTGTGCTAGGAGATATTTTCGAGTCCATCTCTGCCTGACTGGAAAGGGATAAATGACTGTGTGTCTGCCACCTCCCCGGGCAGCTGTTCAGCAGGCTGCCAACACAGCCCTCAACAAGATTTCCCTCATCTCCCCAGCTCAGGTTGTCCCAGCAAGTGTAAGAATTAAATATTAATTGAACCAGAGATCTGTGTGAGAGAGAGAAAGGACAAGCAAGGCTCCCTGGAACAGCCTCACAGGGAAAGGGGGAGGAAGGGCTGGCAGGGGCTGTTTTTGCCCCGACTGCAGGAGCAGACCTGGGTCTCCATCCCTTCTGCAGGTGAACACTCCAGCAGTGATGGGCTCAGATATCCTTGCAAAAACACCCCTGGGAGGACAAGAGCAAAAGCTTTGCCACACAGCAGTGGGAAGAGGTGCTGAAATCATTGTGACTGGGGAAAATGTTCAGAGGCAGGAGGGGATGTTGGTCAGCACAGCTCTATGGCTTGCAGAGAGAGGTTGCAGTGCAATGCTGCCTGCACTCTGCAGGGATGCTCTGCTTCCAGCCAGGGATATCTGCAGTGGGGTGCCCTCCACAGTGAAATATTGCAGCTGTGATACTGCCAGATACTTGTGCAAAAACTTTTTAGTACTGCAAGTTAAGAAAAGAGGAAAAAACAGCTTGGTCTGACGTCAAAGCAGGGTAAAAATATGAGCCAGGGGTGATCAGTGCTGGGATGGGAGGTGTTTTTCCTCTAGAAGGCACTGCCAGTTTTGTGCAAGGAGATTTGAAGCTCATGAAATTGTACACTCATAACTCCAGGCAAGGAAATATTTTGGAGCTCGCAGAGCATCTAGGCAGCAAAATAAAGGCTTGGTTCTGGCAAGGCAGACTCTGGATTCACTGCCACAGGTAATGGAGCCACTAACACATGCCAGTCACTTGGGGAAAGGCAACCAACTCTTATTTTTAGTTCACAGTTTAGTTAGCAACTGGTTCATACTGCTGCATAGCCAGTGCAGCATTGCACACGAGGTGGGCTGCAGCTTTGTCTCTAGGGAATTAAGCCAGCTATTTTTATACAGTGAGTAAAGACACCATGCTGTACCTTCCAGGGTGAGACAGAAAGGGTGCCATGGGGACAGCCTTGATATTATGAAGATTACTTTCATCTGGACTGTAGGAGCACTACTACAGAGGCATCACTGTTTGTTGGTTATATAGCAAAAGCTTATTATTTGCCAGGGCCTTATCTGAGTTTCAGGTAATGAGAGCTGAGACTAACTTGATATCAGTGTTGTTGAATTTAATATGTGTATTTTGACTGCAAAAGAGCAAACACTAGCACTGCCAGTAGTGTGAAACCTCACAGGCTCCTAACTGCAAGAGCTGCTGCCTTTACCACAGCACTAACAACAGAAAGCAAATTAAGTGCACAGAAGTTAAAAACACAAGAAGAAAGTTGATTTTACTTCTGCAGAGTTTGGAGCTACAGCTGAAGGAATTTAAGAGATGTTTGGTTGCACCAACTGTTATTTATGATGACTGTGAGTGAAGGAAACATCCTCTGCATTAATCCCTCTGAAAATACAAAGCTTTCCTATGCCTCATGTCTTTCAAAACTTATAATACAAAACAGAGCCCATACAAAAATATGTAGACAAACAAAAATATGAGGTGGGTTTTTTTTCTTCGATGCATCCATGCAGTATCAGTATCTATAAATTTAAATTATAGCTCTACTGCCATCAAGTGATGAAAAGATTTTTTAGTGAAGATATCAAAGAGGAAAAAAAAGAAGTCTGTGTAAGTTAGAGGAGCTACAGAGCTGTTACACAGAAATGAGACATATTTTATATTCACCCCTGCCTCTTCCCCATCCATGGTATCTATGGTTACCCATGGGAAACCAAAAAACTCTGTGAACTGCAACCTGAGTAGAGGCAGGGAGCCCAATTAAAGTGCATGTCAAGATGTAATTACTGTTTGTGGGTGGCATAGGTGAAAGAAATCCACGTGCATGACCTTTCTTAACTCTTGACTCATGTAACATGGTGGGGAGCAATAAAAGCAGCTTCTTGGTGCTGCCAGCAAAGCTGTCAGAGCTTCATGCCATCTCCCTGCTACCCCCCTTTCCTTGGGTGCTCTTAGTGCCTCTCTCCTGTGAAACTCAGGCTGTTCTAGCAGAGGAGAGGGGGAAAGCTGAAAAACCATTGGGTGTGGCCTTTCAGTACTTAATGGGAGCTTATAAAAGAGATGGGGACAGACTTTAGTGAGGCACTGAGTGGTAGGATAAGGGGTGATGGTTTTAAACCAAAAGAAGATAGATTAGGACTGGACATAAGGAAGAAGATTTTGACAACGAGGGTGGTAAAACACTGGCCCAGGTTGCCCAGAGAGGCAGTGGCTGCCCCATCCCTGGAAACATTAAAGGTCAGGTTGGATGGAACAACCTGATCTAGTGGAAGGTGTCCCTGCCCACAACAAAGTGTTGGACTGGATAGTCTTGAAAGGTCCCTTCCAACCCAACCCATCCTGTGCTTCTATTACTTGGTCCAGAATAGGTTATGTCTAGGGAATAACTTAAAAATTGAGGGAGAGTGGGATGATTTCTTGGGGTGCCAAAAGTCATCTTTGTCTTCTCACAGACTCGTCAAGGTTGGAAAATACCTCTAAGACCATCAAGTCCAACCACTAACCCAGCACCAGTGTTCACCACTAAACCATGTCCCCAAGTGCCACATCCACATGTCTTTTGAACACTCCCAGGGATGGTGATTCTACCACTTCCCTGAGCAGAAAATCTTGGAAGTTCCCCTCTCCTCCTAACCCTGATTAACAGCAGATCTTCAGCCAATGTTTTCCTGCATCTCCAGGTATTATACATCCATAGGATCTGAACTGGAAACACTGTGGGCTCATGCAGAGGAGTCCTGCTCCTGGAAACTGCAAATACCTCTGCTCAATACAAATACAATACAGATCAGAGACTGCTTGAAGCTGAGTACCCCAAAACAGCCTTTTTACAGACATAAACTCGGTCTTGAATAGAACTGAGATGTATTTCACCAGCTTTTTCTGCTTAGTTGCGAAGATATTGCATGCTATTAAAATGAGTTCACCACAGGTCACACTCTGTGGAAGGCAAAGGGAGACTATTCACAAAGGAAAAAAAAAAAAAAAACCCTTGGGTTCAGAGTTCTGTTCCTAAATGGTCAGGATTAGGTTATTTCTTTGTAAGGCATGTAGAATTCCTGTGGAATGAAAGACAAAATGCAGAAGCACTGGATAGTGAGTCAGATTGTGTGGAAGAAATAAATCAGCAGAAGCTCTAATGGCTCCAAGTCCTTTGGGGGATTAGTGGCAAAAACAGCATTTGCCATTCTGTAGAATCCAGTAGAATAGTGAAGCCAAAGCAGACCTGACAAGAGCTGAGCTGACCATTTTGGGAGACATAAAGGGGAAAAAATGTCCTAATAAAGCACAAAGACTAATAATGGACTCAGGATATTTGTTCCAATTGCCCTGAACTTTGTTTGGAGCACAGCATCATCCAAAGAGACATTTATGGACTAAGGCAGCTGAATATCAGGTCTGCCTGTCACGCCTCGATCAACATAAATGGAGAAGGGAAACAATGTGAACAAAGGATAAAAAAGAAGGATGGAGACAGCACAAGGCAGCAAACAAGACTGTTATTTCACACTTTTTCCTCCCATATTTTTTATTTATTTTCTGTGGGCTCCTGTCACAAGGCAAGAGTATATTTTATGAGCTGGGAGATGCTATATGCCTGAGTGAAGCTGCACGGGGGAAGGTGCATTCAAACACTTGGACCTATATTTTATTATTATATATGTAAGTAAACACACAGTGATACTAAGAACATATAAAAATCTGCATGTTTATTTGTATATGTATATTTAAAAATCAAAGAAAAATCCAAATAGGGATAAATACATATACACATACATCTCAATTTTAGATAATTTACCTTCAGTGGTTTCCAAAAGGCCATTTCCATGCCAGCAGTGTAGCCTTTTCTTTGGAGTGCAGCAAGTTAGACAGGAGAATAAAAGTTCAATTAAGAGCCTGCTTGCCTGTGACTGACAATGGTTTTGACATTTGCAGAGTCTCCTGACAACAATGCCCCAGCAAAGTGGGGAAAAGGAAATCAAAGAACAAGTTCTGTGCAGATGAAGGTGAGAGGGTTCAGACATCTGAGGCTTTGCACTCGTGGCCTCGGAAACAACCCTTCCCACCACTCAAGGTGGTGTCAAACACTTCAGCTTTTCAAGGAGCAGCGTTGAACTTTCTGAATAAATCCAGCAGCTTTGAGGGAACCTGGAAAAAGCTGGAATGTGTTAAAAAATGAGAAATTTTATTTTATACTTAGTAAGTGCCCTGATCACCACTACTGCTTCAAACAGAGAGAGAGGGGAAAGAAATGAGCTGCTGACCACCAACCTAAGCTTTGCTTTTGATCTTGTCAATTAGAGTAGCATCTTTCTAATCTGAGAAAGATCCAGAAGGTAAATTCCCACAGGCCAGGCTGAGGTTTCCAGCACACTGGGCATCAAAGCTGTCTCAACCCAAGCTCTTGACTGAGGTGTCTGGGTCTGATGCCATTTGCTCTCCTCTGTGAGAGCAAATACAACTGCATTTTCAGGAGCAGTTAAGATTAAATAAAGTTCAATGGCACTGCCTGCCTGGGATAAAACCAGGGCTGCCTCTTTGAATCTGGCTGCCCTATTTGCTTCTGCAAATGTCTTTGCTGAAAAAAAGTGTATATTTGCCAGAGAATGGCCAAGCCTCAGCCCCTGGCCTTTGAGAAAATCTGAGTTTTTTGTGACTCCTTTGTGCACCTATACAAAGAGTTGACATGAAACTCATTTTGATTCACACTAAGAACCTTAGGGAGAGGTGAGTGAAGAAAGCTTAATTTTAAAACTCTGCTTAATGGATCAGAAGCAACCAGAATTAGAGCCCCTTCCTTATTCAAATTCCTGAGCAAACATAAGCTAATTGTTCCAGCCAATGGGTGAGGCAGGCACAGAGCAGAAATAAGTGAAGACTGTGTGGGAAGAGTGATCAAAGAACCCTCTGAAGCACAGAAAGGTTTCCTAACACCTCATGTGGGGCTCCAGCTGCTTTAACCTGAGCACTGCAATAGGATCAAGCCCAGGTCGCTTTAGAGCTGAGTGCCAGCACCTGCACTGGGATGTGTGCCATTCCCTGGGGATGCTTCACCCTTCCTGATAGCATCTAGAGGTACATTGTCAGCTCACTGATGTCTCTCCAGTGCCTTGGGCAGTGAGCCCCTCACAGCCTCTGATGCCCCTTTGTTCCCCCAAGGCCAGAGGGCACAGGAGCCCAGCCCTTCCCACAGCAGGCAGCTTGCAGCAGAGTCTGCCATGGTTTGTCATCTCCCAAGCCATATTTCAGCAGGCTGAGCGTCCTCACATCCAGGCAGCAGGGTTTATTCCACCTTTGAAACTTTATGAGAGTTCCTGGCTTCTCATTGTGATGTTTCCCTGGAGTGTGATGTGGCTGATGAGCGAGGAGAGGAGACCTGCTGCTGCAGCATGTCAGAGAGATTTACCATTCACTCCAGAGCTCCAGGCCCCTGGTTTTGGATGTGAAGAGCCAGGCTTCCAGCCTCAGAGGCACAGGGCATGGCTATTTTGCTGTTTATAGCTCATTAATTTATTACTGTAGGCCTGTATGGAGGGTACTTTTCCATGTCTGTCTTTCACATGACATCTTACAGCTTGACACAATAGGGCAATTTCGGACAGAGACAGTGGAGCCATCAACTTGTCAGGACTTTTTTAGCCAGTGGATGGATTTTGCACCAGCAGACCCTGAGTGTGTCTGTGTGCATGGGCAGAACACGGATGAACCCACACACATGCATCGCTCCCACATCAATGTGCTTCACTCCCTGCTCTTAAACCACAAGGATCATCCAAATCTGTGCCCACACTTAGCTGTAATAATTCAAGTTACTAACAGAGAGGAGAAAGGAGGGTTTTGAACAAAACCCCATCTCCTTCAGCTGACAGAGCCATGCTGCTCTGACCTCTCTTATTTGCTTCCCAGTCTGTGTCATCCAAGACTGTCTAGAAAACACTTGAAGAGCAAGAACAGAGAGTGAAAATAGGAGTCTTTAAGCATAAGCTTGGTGTGGCTCTGTTGTCACTAACAGGATTTATTGAGGGGTATCAACAGCAGTGTCTAATAGGATGAAGTGTTGCCCTTTGCCTTCATGGAGAGGAGGTCTGCTTCTAAAGGATTGCAAGAAAAAGAGAAAACACTGGAAATTCCGTGCCAGCTCTATCCATGCTGATAGCATCTTACTTTCTCTCCAGGTTTTTTCAAAGCAGTGATTTTCTATGGCAAATAAAATACAAAATACCCAGAACACAGACAGATACATAAAGCAGTTAGACAAGATCCATGCTGGAAGGAAACATGCCCAAGCCTACATGGACAATCCAACTTCTTATGAAAGCAAAAGCACAACTCCAGTCTGTTCAAAACCTGCCCACAGGGTGCCTTCTTTCAAGAAACAATAAACCTATGAACAACAAAGCAAAACACAATAATCTGTGTGAAACCAAGGTGTTATATTTGAGGCTGTGCCTGTCTGTGTTTATATTTTATTCTTATTTTTATTTTGTTTGTCATGTGCTGTTACCAAAGTAAAAATCCACATCTTGGGTAATGACAGGTGGAGTTTCTATTTTAGCACAATTTTATCTCTTTAGGGAAAAGAGAGTCCAGCTTGAAGTTTTGCAGAACAATTCAAGAAGCAAATAGAAAGGCAGGAAAGCAGCTGAAGTAGATCAGGTTATGGGCTTCTTATGTCTATGAATTATACTTTATAAACCACAAAGAAAATTACTTTGTGCACTCGTGAAGCAGTGTCCCACAGTGGTGCTCATTAAATGCTCACAGATGTGTCATCCTTGTCCACATCACTGCTCTGATTAATTTGAGGTGACTCCTACAGCACAGGATATGAGGTTTTCCATGAGAGGCTTCACAGGCTCCTGTCCTGAGTTTCTGTCCTATTTACACATCTCCTGTAGCCTGACCAGAGTGACATGAACTCTGTTCTTAACTCTCACATTGAAGTACAAACAAGGATGTGCATTTCAAAAGGTTTCTTGTTCTTCTGGGAAGTGGATAAACAAACACACTGAATTGTTACAGCAAATGCTTTGTACCTACTGGGATATTCATCTTGCACAAGATATTGGCAAAACGACAAAGCAGGATGAGATCATTTTTTGAAGTTGTATCAGTCCTGGGGAATTAAAAGGAGATGGGGAAAGAAGAAAGTTTAGTTTTCTTGACATTTATCTTAGTACTAAAAATGAAATTTCATGGGCAACACAAGGGTTTGCTTGGAGACCACAGCAAGAGGACTGGAGCTGGCTTCACATGTCTTGGGATAAATCTGTAGATTGAAAAAAAATGTCAAATTATTTACTTCTCTCACAGAAATATAATCAGGCAAGAAATAATGGGGGCCAAGGTTTTGTCAGATGGCATCTTCTCAATAGTGCAACAAGCTAGGACTGATCTAAGAAGAGGCCAGCACCAGGTGCTGCAAAAGAAAGGAGGGGAAAAAAGAAAACACTCACCATGCACCTGGGGATGCTGAAAACCCATGATTGGAAGGAAGGCTACACAGGGGTGTGCAAGCTTTGCTGTGACTGACAGAGAGGAAAAAAAATCCTGTTCAGGTCCCTTTTCCTAAGGGGGAAGGGGAAATCAGTGATGAAAACAGAGGTTTGGTTTACACAGCTGGTTTGAAAACCATTTGGTGGATCTGGTAACACCCCCTGCTCTCCCTTCTGCACTGCCTGAGTCCCTCTTCTGTGAGCACTACACCAAGCTATGATGCTGGGAAGGGCTTTTCCAGCTTTCCAATGAAGCAGCTCACTCAAACAATGCTGATTTCTCTTGCAGTACACATGGTTGGACAGGAACACCCACCACCAGCACTGGGCTCCACCACCAGCCAATGCAACCATGGACCAACACCTTGCTGCGCTGCTGTGCTTGGGTTCCCAAAACCAGACCCAAATTTCTACATTCCCTTTAGTTTCAGTGAGTTTAAGGACCCAACTTGCACATTCTTTGGCCCTGGAAAGCTGGATCCTCCTTTCACACTCAAGTCCACTCCCTGGAAAGCCAGCATGAGCCTAAATCTGCAGGGCACAGATTTGCTTGAGACTGCTCACGGGCAAGTCCAGGATAATCCAACAAAACACAGTGTTTGGCACGTTGGATAAAGCATCACTGCAATTTATGTGAGGTTGGAGAGATATTGACTTCTCCTATTACTCCTCTATAAACATTTCACACAAGGCCAGATGCAACTCTGTCCCAGAAATGAAGAATGGAGGGCAGGAGGACAGAAAAAGAGCACATGTCCACATCACCCCTGACCCAACTCACAAACATTGTACCAGACAGAGATAACAGGGGCTATAATCACCTTATTTGTCTCTCTTCATCTAAACCTTCTACTTTTTCAACTTGCCAAATCTTCTCAAACAAAATGAAAAGAAAAAATTCCCTGAACATGTCTTTCAAAGACAGTTAGTGATATTCTGCAGACTTCCTCCTGGGCCCATACCCATAGGCAGGAATGCTCAAGGAAAAGAAAAGCAATTCATAAATAGGAAATTCAGAGGAGCAAATCCTGAAAGCCACTATCACAGTAAATGTCTGTGCACATCAGAAAATATTCTCACAGGAAACATCACTGAGTAATTTTGCATGGTGAACAAGATAATTTTTTTTAAAAAATCAAACAAGGAAAATCTGCTTACAAATAAAAGCATAAAACCTGAGATAAATTCCTGTAAATAAGTTTTCAAGGTTGGTTGAAGTTGCTAATAGCCACATTTGTTCAACCTTTATAAATTTTGCTCAAGCATCATTCATATTAGATGACCTCTTGCAGCGAGAATGCAGAAAACTCCTGGAATCCTTGTCAAATCACTTTCATCCATCTCTGATATTAACCATTTCAGGCATTCCCTGCTCTGCCTCCTGCCACCTTTGAGAAATTGTTTTGATACTTCTTTCTTTTCCTCTGAAATTATTTCACAGCCAAGGAAATAAAAAATGACAACAAATCCCATAACTTAGTACCCCCCTAGAATGTGCTTTTCCAACTGCAGTAACAACCTCACTCCTGGGCAACTCCTGTGAAGCTAATGGCCAGCTGCCTTAGCGCCCTGCAGTCTTGCTTCAAGCCATCAGCTCTCCCAGTCAATCAATTCTCAGAAAAAGAAGATAAAAAAAGAAAAAAAAAAGCTCTGGGCCTTGGTTTAAATTTAAAAAATGTCTTAGTGTAACCCCATATGGTGTTATATGGATAAAACGTATGGATCACTCTTTTGGCCTCTTCAGCTTGCTCATCATGTTCAACAGCCCTGGCAAGCCCAGCTTGCAGGGACACTTTCCACTATCCCGGGTTGCTCAGAGCTTCATCCAGCTTGGCCTTGGACACTTCCAGGCATGGACCATCCTCAGCCTCTCTGGACAACCTGTGCCAGGGCCTCAGCACCTTCACAGGTGGGGCTGCTTTTCAGGCAGTCAGCCCACAGCTGGTTTCTCAACCCCAAAAGTAGAGTTTTGTGCTTCCCCTTGCCAAACCTCATGGAGTTTAATTTAGCCCTATGTTCAAATTAATCTAGGTCCCCTGGGCAGCCACTCTATCATTTGTCACATCAGACTCTCCTCCTAGTTTAGTATTATCCACAAATTACTTGTTTTATTCTGCTGGGTTTGGTAGCACAGCTAGAGCGAAGAGACCATTTAAATGTCACCCCTGGTGTGTTTGCTCGTGGTAGAGAGTTTGTGTAAATTAGAGTCCCCTGGGCTCCTCGCTGTGCTGCCTGCTGACCCCGTCCTGCAGCTGCCTTAATAGATTTTCCCTGAGTATTTCAAGGCTGCAATATAAAGCCTCCATTTCATAGTGATTCCCGAAATGAAAGTATCTCAGCATCTGCAGTCTGAATCATCTGTGGGACTGAGCTTCCCTGCAAGCTCTCAGAGCCATAAAACATCCACTGCCCCAGCTGAGCACAGCCATGGGCTTGTCCTGCAGAAATGTTTCTGCTGGGAAGATGAAGAAGCCTGCACACCTCTTGATGCAAGGGTTTAATAAAAACTTTAGCTTTTGGGCTCCTTTGCCTGTCAAAAACAAGAGTTTCCCTGCTTTCCTTCTCCTTTGCAGAATGAGCTTTGTTTTTCACAAATATATGAGAACAATTCTCCTGTCTTTTCCTTCCTACCTGCCAGGTCTCTGTCAGGTCTCCATCCCAGGCATAGATCACTGGCCTGACAAGGCTGCTGTTATGTTAGAAACAGGAAAATTATAATGCTCCACTTTACTTTGTCTCATGAATTCAGGTGTAGCTCACTGATCTCCTTCCCTTTCTGCCCCTTAAAATTCATCTCCTACGTGGCTTAAAGGAAGAACTGTTCCAATCCAGTTCCAGCAGAGACTGTGCTCTCTAAAAACAACCAAACTACCAAAAATCAGAAATAAGTTCAAAAAGCATCACTGTTTTTGGAGAACTGCCAAAACCGTGTGAATGATACATAAAAGATAAAATATCTAACTAAATCCTCCAATGCTGCAGCAAACTGTTCAAAGAAAAGCAGCAGTGTCCAATTACTTTCCCAGGGTGCTGGACAGCAGGGAAACAGCAACTTTTTGGCCACCCTTGGCTCCACACAGGTGTTAATTTTGATGGACTTGCTGTGGTAAGTGGCAGGTTCATTTGCTTTATTCTGCTTCCCCATGGTCACTTTGTGACCATTAACAGCACCTGAGAGACCAGGTATGGGGTCACCTCTCAGAGCAAGGTCCCCAGCAAAGCAGGTAAAAGCTAATTCAGTCCATCTTTACTTCAGCAGGTTCCCAAGTTCACACCATTTTCTACCTGAGATAAGACATAGTTTCTGATCTGCACCAGAACACTCTTGCCCTGAACTCTGCTGCCTAAAAGACAGATGGAATATCTCCCTACTTCAAACCAAGTTATAGATTCAAATTTTTTCCCACCTCTCTCCACCAATGCTGTTTCTCTGGGATATTCAAGCACTTCTAGACAGTCTTTTCTCTCACTTGTATCTCCCCATTCTCCTCTGCACTGCAACATGGAATCCAGCATGGCCAGGGAAGCAGAGCAAAATCCAGGTGGATGAGTCCAAAGCAAACCCTCATTTGAGCATTTAACTCCAATTTCACCTCTAATGGGAGCCTCCCTCTTCCCTACTTGCATACTGAGACGAAATGCAACTCTGGTGGACTTCTAATATTGTTTACTGTCCTCCTTCCTATGAAGCTAGCAAGATTTATATTCCAGAATTTAATAAATTATGGGTTTGTAAATGATAATTAAAACAATCCACTTCTCTGCCTTTTTTGGTTCAGCTTGACCATCAGTTCCTGGACACAGCCTGAGTGACTCAGAGGGGCCAGTGATCTGAGCACTGTCCAGTCCTGAACTCTCTGCTGACATTTCTTAATGTCAGTAAACAACAGCAAGTTTTGTACACATTACTTTTCTTTCGAGGCAATTTATTGTATTTATTCTTTTGGGGTCTCATCCCAGTCTGAGGTTAAAAATGGGGCAGTCTTAAGTAGGTGATTCGTTTTGTGCACGTCCATGTGTCTCACTGCTGTGCTTGAAGTCAGACGTGCATAAAACCCTCGTGATTTGGGGCCATGAGGCTCAAAGTGCTTTCTCTGGCTTTCCCAGTTTTCCTTGCCACAGATCTGACATGTATGCCACTCTCATATTCACTTTATCACTGATCACCAAACTTCTGTGAAGAAAGGTCAGTGACATTTCGCAGTGTTTCTAAATGATAACATCTCAGACCTGGTCAAGCTTGCATTAAAATGCTCTTTTAATGGCAAACAGGCTCTCTGCACCCTGTCTCTGAGTAAATCTAGGAGCCTACATAAACTATTGCTATTGACAGCTATAAAAATGAGCAGAGGCCAAAATCTTTCACATCTCTGCCTTTGTCCTCCCTCGGAATTACTGATTGAATGTCCCCTATTTTGAGTGAAAACTGAAATATGGATTTTCTTTTCATCATCACTACTTGCACAGCTGCATCAGTCATTAAGCTGTCCTAAAGATCTGTTACCCAGGAACTAGATGCCAGGTATATATCCTATCCTGAGGTGAATTGTGGCAAGGCATAAATTGATCAGGAGGTTCATGCCTTTGGAACCCAATTGAAAGAACATCAATTGTCCTCAACTGTGGGAATACAAATGGAAAAGATCAAATTGGTTCTGGACTAAATGTGTTCTGTAATGAAAATATATTAAAAAACAAACAAAAAAAGTCAAACTAACAAACAATAGGTTAGTTTGATCAGGGACAGACAGTTATATTTTTCAGTGTAGGATGTAAAATGAACAGAAATTTCTTTACTCAACCAGCCCCTTCTCCATGCATTTTGTACAACTGCCTGCTACAGCTAAAACCTCAAATGCATCAGGCTTCTTGTTAAACTATAATTTTACTTCTATTATCTCTGTTGAAAAGTCATTGCAGAACTACAACTTTCTGCAGCTTAACTTGCTTCAAAGGTCCAGGTGAAATGGAGCCATGATCCTTTTCAAGCTATTTGCACTGCTCTCAAGACTGGTGTTTACTTTAAACTTCTGTCAGAGCTCCTGATGTAGCTACAAAGTCTCTTTTATATCATTATGTCAATATGCTCTCATTCCCCTTAAATTGCAGTTTTCTAGGTTAAATAAGCAAAGTTATTACTTTTTTTTTTACTAAGGTTTGTTCTCCATCACTTATTTCAATTTTAGTAATCCTTGTTGAATGTGTGTGACTAGGATTGTATGTTATCATTCTTAAATGAGATTTTATAGCACCACATAATTCCCAGTTTCTGCTGGAAATTCTTGCTGTGAGATACATTCATATCCAGTTTTTTTTCCTCACTATTATCTTGAAGGTCCATAACCATCCTAAGATCAAATACAACCAGGACTTCTTTCTTCTCTATTGATGATTTCCAAGCCTACAGCGGGAATAACTTTTTTTCCTCTGAAAAAATTGAAGTTTTCCTCACTATTACAGCCACACTAGAAAATCTCTGTGTGTCCTATGTCGGTTTTGGCCTTTTTCATATATAACTTTGTTATTTATGATTGAATACCACCACCTTTGTTAAGCTTACTTTAGACCCACAAGTTAATGTGCGAGTTTTGTCTGAATTCTGGTATGGAGATTAATTAATCTCATAATTTAATTCTTTTAATCCTTTAGACCTGCAATTGCATGTCTGATTAATGTGCTATATAACAGAATATCAAATACTACAGGCATGTTAGCTGTAATTTGTTATAAAAACCGGAATACCCCCACCATTTACACATGATGCACCTACAATGTGGGTCTTACAGTATGATCCTCAGAGCAGGATTCAGTTGTCTAATTAATTATCTAAAACACAGGTATCCAGGATGCTCTAGGGTGTCTCAGGGAGCTCAGACCTGGCAAATATTTCCTGCAGGACCTACCTGAGATCTGAGCTCTTCTGCAACAGTTGCTGAAGGGCAAGTGAGGTACCCTAAAACTTTCATCATTGTTAAGCACCTGCCTGAAACTCACCCTTAATCTACTGATTTTAGCTTGGAGAGGTGAAATGACTATTGGAGCTGGAAACAAGGCTGCATTAGATTAGTTCAGCTCAGGAACAGAGTTGGTGTTTCCTTGCAGAGAGATTAACAGGGCAAAGTGGTGGCACCATGTTTATGAAGGATATCTTTGGAGATGGCAGGCTACAAGGTCAGCTCTGGGCAGTCTGGCCTATGCTAATTTAAATATATCAGGCTTTCCTGCTTTCTGAAACCACCACCATGAGCAGCAGAGCTCAGGGTCACTGAGAAGGTCACTGAGAAGCTTTAACAGATTGATGCCTGAGTGGAAACTCTCCCCTCAGTTGTTCTATCCTGGGCTTTCAGAGCTGTTCATTTGGATTTTGGTTTTCTCTGGAGCACTGGGACAGAGAATTAGATTCTTATCTGGCCACACCCAGCACTATGGGTTAGTTCCTTGTCCTTGCAGCAGCCTCACAATCTAAGTTTACACCCATTTCTCCTATTTCCCAACAGTTTGGTTGCTTGTGGAGATGAATGCTTGAGTTCGAAGTCACCTGGGAGAATTTGAGAAGGATGCAGTGACTTGCAATTCACAGCAAGCCAAATTAGATGATTTAATCACTCCTTCTGGCCTCAAACCCTGTGAAACCATATGAAAATAATAGAAAAAGGATTTGCCTGTGTGACTGCGAACAAAAAGAAATGTTTCTCATTTAGTCACAGATAATGATTTTGACATGGTCTCTGAACTCTTGACTTTGCAGATGCCAGAAGCTTAACAACTTGAGGGCGTTTTGATCTCTGATTCCAGCTTTTATCTGTGGAGGTGGGGGACAAGAAAGCACTAAGAGCAAAACTGCCAGGAAAGGGCTGTTTGAGTCAGCAACTTTCAGCCCTTCCACTGTGATTGTAATTGATTTCAAGTCACAGCTTAATGGGGGAAAAGCACCACATCATGGCCAAGCTGCCACCTAACCTTAGACTCTACAGGAAGCTGGAAGAAATGTTGCCTCCAAGTTTTCTGGGACTGGGCTCTTGATGGAAGAAAAAATAGTATAAGAAACCACTTGATTTAACAACAACTGTGCAGCAAAATGGGATGCTTAATTGCAGTGGGTATTACAAATCTGCTATCTCAACAGAACATGCAAAAATAAATGAAATGGTAACATAATTGCTCCAGCTTTTCTGTTCTTTCAACTAATTTTGCTTTCATGTACTCTGATGCTTTTGCCATGCCGTAGCATTGTGCTGTGAAATGTTCCTGCCCTGCTCCAGGAGGTCTGCTGGGGTAACGTCTCTGGCACAGAAGTCAAAACCTTCTAAATTAATAGCTCTTTTCATCCCCTAATTAGAACTATGCTAATTTCCTTCAACATCATTACTCTATAAAAAGCCACTCCTTCAGCTCCACATTGCTCCACTGTGGCATGATGTGGGAGATGGAAACCAGGAGAGCACCAGCAAAGAGTATACACCACAGGTAGCAGTGAAATTCTTACTATACTCCATCATTTTCTAGGATGTTAAGTATCAAAAATATCTGATAATTCCACAGATTCTTGTAAAATTCCCCCTTTCCTGGTGGGAGTTTAGACCAAGACTTAGCAAACCTCAATAGTGGAAAGTTCTTCCTCATCTGGCCTATGCCACTGGGTGCTATAAGAAATTTCTGCCTAAAGAGAAATAAAAGTAATCAAAGCCACATGTAGGATATGGCATTGATTCTTAGGCAGTTAAATTTCTGATTCTTCATTCTAAAGTAAGAAGAGAGTTAATTGTAGATTTCCAAAGCTCAGGTTCATTTCTGGAATGTCATTATTAGGTTGGCCATGTAGGTATTTTGCCATATATGTTTTTTTTTCTGTTTGTTCTGAAATCGGAATGGTTACTGTAAAGTTGGAATATGGAAGGTCAAACATAGAGGAGAGTATTCAATTCAGGAAACAAAGATGCCTAATTAGAAATTAAAGACCAAACATGCTTTAAGGCAAATGACTTTTTGAGACAAAGTGCAATTTAGTCTTTAGTTATTTTCATATTTCTTTATAGTTGCCGTGAGAATATTTTAATAACCTCTGTAGAGTTTAAAATGATGCAGGTAATTGCTTAAAGTAATTTTAGTGCTATTAAAGATAACAAACCTCTTGTGTGAAATACTTTGCTAAGCAACGATCAGTAGAAAAGGGGTAAAAGATCTTTTTACTGCAAATTTGAATTCTTTTCATAGGTGAGCTGAAGTGAGAATATAATTTCAGTATCTATAAAATAAAAGGTGTGGAGGTATTCAAACACCTACCATCTCAGTCTTGCTTTGACTCATGCAGGAAACACACCAGAATTTTAACCAGCTCCCTTTCTCCCATTCAGCAGCCTGGGTGTGATCTCTGAGCCCACCTCCAGGCTGCACTGATAATGTTCAAACTGCAATTTTTCATCACAGCACATTCACAGCACCTGAAACAGAATTCCTCCCAGATGACTTGGGAGACGCTCAGAGGAACAAGTGAGTATAAATGCTGCACACCTTGCTTTCATTTCTCCTCCTGACCTTCATGATCATGGCTACAAAATCGTTTCCTCCTTTTTGGCTCTGCTTCATGAAAAATGTGTCACAAAAGTTGGTCTCAGAGAAATTTGGGACTTTGAAGAAATAAGTCATACGAAAGCTTGAAGCTCCCAAGAGAGCCATAATATAACTTGTTTCTCTGAGACACTGTGTCCTGCTAATGAGCTATGAGAATTCTTACAGCCTAAATAAACAAACAGAACTTGCTTTTTTTTTTTTTTTGGTCTCTTTCAGGCTTTTTAAGGGATGCAAGTGACACAGCCCCAGAATAATCTCACCAACTCTTAAACAGCTAAAAAGGCAGATATGTTAGCCAGGCATGTAATCCAGAGGATGATCCACCCTGTAATACAAGGGATGCAAGAGATGGTTCTGCAGAGGTGCTGATCTCTCCCTATCACTAAGACAAAGGTTGCTGTCAGCAACACGTGTCCACCAAGATGTTGAATTAAATGTCAGAAAATTGTATTGCATGTCCAAACCCTTTGCTGCTTCATGTTTTTGTGGCATCCATGTAAATCTCTATCTGAAGCAAATCAATCCCCAGGACACCGTTCTACTTTCCCACAAGAAATCCCAGTTTAAACACATCCTGGATCTTTTGGGGTGTTGGATTTAAAACCTGATGGGAACTGAAGGCCATTTTTTGCCTGTCTTTGTTGTATGTGTTCATCTCCAGGAACTGTTGGTCCTAAATCATGAGAGGATCTTCAGTGCTGACCTGATCCAAGGCATATGTGAGACAGGCTGGGCAAGACTTGCCAAAGAAAAGAAAACATAAAAACCTCAGTTTATCTGGAAAATACATCTCGTTACTGTAATTGTGAAACCTCTGCTATCACCTGGGACACGCTTTAGATGAATAGTACTGGCCCAGCCAGTCTACAATACTAATTTCTTGCCAAAAACAAAGTTAACTAAACCTTCTTCCACCTCTTTGCATTATGAGTCATTTCTCTCTGCTAAACCAGACCAGAAGAGCATTTCAGAGCCTGCTGCTCACAACAGGAATTTACTTATTTTTCCCTCTTTTCCTTTTCCCTCCCTCCATTTACTTTTCCACCCCTCTGAACAATGTTTCAAGGTGGAAACAACTATCTTCCAAACAGCTCAAAGGGGGAAAATATAATCTTTTTTTTCTCATTCTCCTCAACTAGCAACATTGATTTTTTAGCCATTAGCTTCTGTGAGCTGAATGTTAATGAGACTGCACAATATAAGTAATGATGATGGATGCTTTCCACGTGCACACATGGATAGCCAAGCATCATTTCTTTCCATAGGTTACCTCTAATGGCTCCTACCTGCAGGGACTTGCCATTACTGAGCTGTCCTTTCACTGGAGCTCAGTGTATGGGGTGATCTCAGTTCACAGAATTAATGTCTAATCACTGTGATTTGGGGAATTCCCCTTCCTTTTTGTATTTCTTTTTGACATAGGAAGAACTTTATCCTTGTAGTTTTCCCCCCTGATCTGGTCTCACTGAATCCAATAGGTAAAATTTCTTTGGGTTTTTTGCTTGTTTTGGTTTGGTATTTTGGGGGTGTTTTGCTATAAAGCTTCATGCCTGAATATTTGCCACATGCAGTTGTTCCTGACTGAGGCAAGCAGCCCCTAAGAAAGTCACAAATCCATTTTCATTGAGTAATGGGAAAAAAATTATAATTGAAATCTTGCAAGATATTCCTTCACTCCTCTCTCCAGAAAAAATTATCAGCCCTAAAGAAGAACTGAATGATACATGCAAGCAATGACTCAACAGTTCTTAATTTTACATTTTGGTACTTCTGTCAGAGTCAGCAGTAAGTGAAGAATCGGTGGGTGCTCTTCTTCCTCTCATTCACATCTCAACCAGGAAACGTGCTGCTGCAGAGCAAGGCACAGGTGGGTCAATCTAAACACTGCTCAGTTTCTTTTGAGAATTAATAAGGCTGAGCTGCACAGCATTATCCTGGACAGCAATGGATGTCAAGGGATCTGACCAAACTACTGCAGGATTCCAAACTCAGATGTGCTTTCCAAAAGACAGCTTCTCTGAGAAGGATGGAAGACAAGCTGCTCCTGTCACAAGTGTTTCCCAGGGAGAGATCTGAGGCGTAAGCCATAAACACCCTCCAGAAGTAAGGCAAAGGACTGGTTAGAGAAATTTGACACTAAACAGTGGAGCAACAATGTCTGTGACAAGGACTAATGGGGATGTGCCTCGACCTTCTGCACATGTTCTCCTTGAAGAGACCAAAGAGGCTTTTCAGCTCCCAAAAGCTTTGTTTTAATAAAATATAAGGTAAAAGAGTTTGCTTTTGCAATAAAGAAAGCCTAAAGAGACTAGATTAATCATTATTGAAACAAATGGAGCAATGCCATACTTATTCCATGCCCACTATGCCTCTGCCCAGTGGGTCCCTATTGGGAGTGCTGAGCCTGCAGGCAGATGACAAAGCTCTGGCTGAGGTCTGGATAACCAGATGGAGGTGGAAAATTGCTAGGTATGACACAAGAAAGTGCTAAATGTATTAAATAACAATGTAAGGAACCAACAAAAGTACAGATAGTGCTGTGAGGAGTGGCCAGATTGGATGGGTACCTGGACAGGAACACCAGGGACCCTTTGGGGATCCAAGTGTAGCAAGGCCAGCAGCAGCACCTGGGGAGCTAAATCACCAATGCTACCTAAAGGTGAGACTGCAGATATCAGAAACAGCAATTATTGTATCAGAAACAGCAAGTTTGGGGATGGACACAGCACAATCGTTACCATTGCTAAAAAAAATAAGTAGGTGTGGGTCAGTTACTTGGGAAGGAATGAGGGTGAAAAGGAGAAAAGTGGGAGATCCATTGTATCCACACCTTTCTTCCATGATCGGGAGGGACTCGGGATATCTAAGGGAGCACCAGTGGGACTGTGTTGCCCTGACTTCTGCAGTTCTGGATGTTATCATTCTTTTGTAACTAGCTCTCAGACATTCTTTGTAAACATAGCCATGTTATTGTAACGGTATCTTTTTATTTACATTCCTTTCTCCTGGGCACAGAAGTTTGATGGACATTTCCTTTGACCAGTGTGATTGAGGGGAGGCCCTTTGTCTCCTCCAATACAGAGTGAATTATAAGACACATATATAATAAAGATGGGCGGGAGAAGCCCAGAACTTGTTCCTTCACTCTCCAGAGGTTTCTGTCGCCTTCTTTTGTGTCATTACTGTGACAGGACTGGTGGGATCTCCCTGCCCAGCAGTGGTGGAGGAACATGGAGATGACCCCACCTAACTCTACCAGCCCTTCATACCCTTTAATGGCAACAGGAAGCACTCATTTGCTTTGCATGTCTTTGTCAGATAAAAATCTCAACAAAATTGAAATATTCTCACTACCTTTATTTTTCACCCTGTCCATTCATGCCCAGACTATCCACTCTCCTCTTGCCAAAAGGACAAATTCGTT
The DNA here is from genome assembly GCA_013398175.1 of Climacteris rufus. NCBI lineage: Eukaryota > Metazoa > Chordata > Aves > Passeriformes > Climacteridae > Climacteris > Climacteris rufus. The sequence continues at coordinate 196,752 of VZRZ01002575.1, forward strand.
GAGGAAACCAATGGAAATATTTGAAATCTACTGTCACAACCCAGAGGAACTCTGGATTTTGAGAGTGGAGATGATGGTGTTTGTGAGGTTTTAGCCACAAGGGGAAGATCTTGTGAATGAAGTCAAGGTGAGAACTGTGAGTTTGGAGATCAGGATGTCCCACTCTCTACACAGAGCACACACTCTCACTCCCCACCAAACCAAGATTCTCAGTGTCGCTAAATCATTTTCAATAAGAGACTTCTCCTGGTTCATTTTGGACATAAATATGTAAGGAAGAGTGTTATACTCCAGGAGCAAAGTTGCTGCTCTGTCCCCAGCAAGTTACCACTGTGAGCAGCATCACGATGACCGCTCCAGTCTCTCTTCTTTGTGGTTTTCATGGGTTTATTTTTCCCTGTTATTTTTCTTTCTAATTTTCTGATGAAACAGAATGACCAAGTACTAATCAGTGGATAATAACTCTCACTTTATATCCCCATGAAAGCACTGATAATTGTGCTCTACTTCCTCTGAAAATAAAACACAGAAACAATAAGGTCTGGAGGTAAGATTGTAAGTACCAATAATTATTTTTTCTATCCACTGAGATTTCAGCTTGGACCTGACAGCCTCCATTGACTTATGTGCCACTTGAGCAGGCATGCTGGTGTCATTTGCAGGGACGTGTGGCTGGATGAGCCTTTTATAACCAATTACATCGTGGTGTAATTTCCGGCATTAGCCCTGAGCGGGACACGCACAGCAGTGAGGCACAGCGTGCACACAGGGAAACCAGAAAGACACAGCATTGCCCAGCCAGGCTCCCTATACAGCCAGCAGCTGAGAAGCAGGGCATGCAAACCACATGAGACCCACTCTGACAGCTGAGGAAGGCTGTCCTCCCCTTAGAAGCTCACTCTAAAGCTGAGAGCCAAATTAACACCAGGCACTTTTCCTTTGGAAGGCAGAACCTCAGCATTTATGAAACTGCAGTAAGTTTATTGACATTTAAGTTCTTCAGCCCTCTCCCCATTAAATCTTTCCACCAAAAGCCATAATGATGATGGCTGTCATTATTATCATTTGTCATCGCAGTAGCAGCATTTTGTGAGCACCCAGGGGCTCGATTGTACTGCAGAGTTTAGCCTTTACTTGTATTGATCCCTCAGCTCCAGCTCTCAAACCAAAAGTTATTTCTGAGACCTTTAGTTTCTGTGGATGAGAGAGCTGCAGTCACCCCCCTGCAGGGAAGCTGTGATGGGCAGGTTTAAACTTACAGTTTGTACATTAATTTGAGACATCTTCCAGAGCTTGTGCTCTGTCAGGTCACAGATTTTGTTTCTCTGACCCAAAGAGCCCCTGAAGCCGACAGAAAGTCTCACAGTGATTCCCACTGCACATCAGCCATGCACCAGATCCAGGCTCCAGGACATGAGGAAGAGGAAAAACTCAGCTGACCTGGAAAACTGACCAACCCAGCTCCTGTCACCCACCAGGGCTGTGGGCTCAAACTCCCTCTGCCAGGGGCTTGGGAAGCAAAGCAAATGCAAGTTTAAACCCCCAAGGCTTAAGACAAAATCACCACAAAACAACATACTTCTGGACCAAAAATCTCATTAGGCTCTCACAGAGCAGGCAGACATCACTGATACCTGCTGTCCTTTTAAAGGAAAAAATGGCCAGTTCTCTATGCTTAAAAGAACAAATACATTCAAATTAAAAGCCTAGATGAGAGGTATGGTTTTGTCCCGCAAATCTCCCTACAAAAAGGAAGCCACCAGCAACTGGTGGACACCAAATTCAGAGAGATCTCCATGGGCTCAGACTGGACTCAGACATTCCCTGTTCCTTGTCAGCCTGATGCGAGTTTATGAACACCATTCCCAAATGCACCATTTTCCCAGTTCACTACACAGAAAGTAGGTACCACACTCACTTTTCTGAACCTCTCTTGCTTCTCTGTCCCAAGCTGCTGCACAGTCACATCTTGTTATTTTGTATTGAATTTCACCAGATTTCTATTGCACACTGTTTAGTGGGAACTGCTTCAGAAGCAGCTGAAATACTGTCTGCCTATTCCTCAGCTTTATACATATCAATTTTAGAGCCAAACGCTTGCACATTACTCAATTTCCATGATGTTCTCATTTCACAAATGGGGAAAGTGACTCAGAGCTGTGAAACTGCCCAAGGCTATAATGGAGTACTACACGATCTGATTTCTTTGTTTCTAGTCCCATACTTAAACTAAGAGTTCACAAAAATATTATTTAACATCCAGTACCTCTCTCCCCATCAAGAAGAAGTGTTGTTGTGGTTGACACTAATGTATTCTTACTGTGTGGCCCTTTTTGCTGCAAGTGGGCCAATGTAAAAGGAATAGCCTCTGGTTTAGTTGCTTTGACAACTGTGACACAAACTATAAGTAGGTGATCACAAAAAATTAATTAAATCCCCTTGGCACACACTGCAAAAATAATCAGTGTTCTTTTTGTAGCAGAACTTGACAGGTTTATAATAAGAAATATTTCATTAAAGCAGTAAAGCTCATTGTCTGCAAACATTGTAAAGTAAAATAAATGGGAATTAAAACTAAATCTTTATTAAGTTTTGATGAAGATTCTGTCCTTGAGCTGTAAATCCAGGGCATTTCTCATCTGGAAAACCATTAGGAAGGATGTATATGATGTGCCACAGATGGAATACTTCCTTAGAAAATGACATCACTGAGGACTGTGGGTGAGAGTCAGAGTTGAGTTTGTTCTACCTCTTCCCAGACTGCCAAGTTCAGGAGCCCATGGATGGCCTTGCATGTGCAAGGATGAAAGCTCCTCATAGCCAATAAAATAGACAGGTGCTTCCACAATGAACTTGGTTTGTTCAGGACACCTGACACTGGGGGCACAGATATCACACAGCTGAAGTCAAATTAATTATACCCCACCCCAAAATCCATCTGTCAGCTCTTTGGTAAGACCTCTCTTAACTCAAGGTGGGCATCTATGTATTTCCAGGCACAGGTAAAGCCACAGTAAAGTCACTGTACAAAGGAATTAAATTATTCCATATCTACAAGAGGGTGAGGCTGAAATGAGAAAAGAGGTGAGAAACTGTTCAGAGGATGAGATGTGGATGAAGAATTCTTATTCTGAAATGAGGCTTCCCCTGCCTGGCAAAGAAACCAATTCCTCTTGGTTTGTAACGAGAGACAGAGAAAAGTACCCTGAAGCTGAAGGAAAACACTGACAAAAAGAAAAAATGTGGAAAATTGGCCATTAATATATTTAAGCTGGCAATTAGGAAAAACTTCCATTAAATCAAGTCCCAGATGGAGATCAAAGAGAGAAAAAACCTCTCTTTAAGATAGGGCTTCGCACTGTCTGAAAGGAGGGTGTCAGGTGCTATTTTTTATTACAGACAACTTGACACGCGAGACCAATTCCAACCTCATGCTACTGTGTTCTCCAATACTGTTACTGCTGTCATCATTACAAGCGAAAATTGAGGGCACCCAGCACCAGCCAGGCCCAGATTCGAGGGCAGCAAAGAACTCTGATGCTCAAATTTGCTTTTCTCAATTGCTGAAAGTATTGACTCAATATAATCTGAGAAGAGCCAGCCGGGCATGGCATCCCCTGGCCCCCTTATTTCCTTCAGAAATAATTTCTCAGAAAACATGCTTCCATTTCACAACGGAGTCCCAGGAAAGTCCTGGATTTGCTGTTTTGCTTTTTCACCTGCCCATGCAAACAGGTTTTAGCTGCTTGTTACTCAGGCTGCAGAGGCTCCCTTTGGAAGGATTACAATGACAGCAAAAGAGGCTGATGAAAACTGTGACAATTCCCTCTTCCCCCAGTTGATTTGGAGCAGCAAACGTTAATGTTAAAATGTACAAATGGCTCTGCATGCAATTTTAATATGATTATCGTATGATAAAAAGAAAGGCCGTCTGTGGAAGTAGAAGATCTTAATGGGAGATTTAATTGACTTCATTTATCTGAGGGCAGACACACATGTCTCAGGACCTCCAAACCAGTTAAGTTGACACCTTTGCTGTGCTAGAATTAATGGTTTGCTTGACGGAGGGTGCAGTACACCTGAGGGATTGTAGCTGTCATATCCCACTCTGAACAAGGAAAAGCAAAGTTATGAATCACCTTTATCACCCAGATGATGATAAAGGACAGCAAGTAGAGTTTTAGCACAAGAAATGGATGAGTGACTGTCACAAGACCCAAAGGCCTCAGACCACAAAACGAATAACTGTGATTAAGCAGATCAAAAGTCTTTACATTATCCAGGGCCACAAGGACCAAATTAAAACCCAAACCATTTAGGAAATGGGCTTCATAACATCTCTTGTTCTGAGCATCTTGGCGGGTGTTCAGGAACCTCATTAGGAAATGGGAGAGACAAATTCACTTTATTAAGACAAAAAGATCATGTTAGTTTGCATTTCTGAGTCAGAGGGAAAGTCAGAAGCAGAGAGAGAACCATGGTTCTAAATGAGCACAATCCATCCAAGCACAAGTGGTTGCTCAGAAAGAGCTCCAGTGCTTGTACATCCTATCCTACACATCCATCTTAGCACCACTTAACTTTTGTCTTCCTTTTCCTTTTGACGTCCTTTCCATCATCACTGCCAAAAGAAATTGGCAAGGATTTTCTAATTAAACAGTGTTGCAAAATGCCAGTTTGTCCATATTCAAGGTGCCTCTTTGTAAGGGGGATAGAGGTAATTCCCAAGGTTTTTTTGTTGGGTTTTTTTTTTTCTGAAATTTTTAAATGAGCACTCAGATTTTCCAGAACAGCTTGTTCAATTACTTCATTCCTCCAAAAGGAGATGCAAGAAAGACCATCCTGCCTAAGGACATCTCCCAGTGGGATATTTACTGTGTTGTATCAATCAGAGAGAGAAAGCAGGTGATGATGGGTCTTCCTAAGATCCTTAAGAAGTCCTCTGTTCTCTTGCCTACATTATTACAGTACATTTAGTGTTTGTTATACAAGGACTTCCTTGCAATAAAAAAAAAAAAGCAAAAGTAAAATTCTCACATATAAGACTGTCTGTAAATATTAATGTGAAAATATACATGTATTATCTCAAAGAGCACAGCTGTTCTCTAGCAACTTCCCTCAGCACCAGTTACCAAATTTCATTCTCTTAAGTTACAAGAAAGGCAGAGAAATTTTGTAGTCACTGTTGACCTGTTTGGATCTCTCCTTTCCAGAGGCACTGAGATGAGAAGGTGAGATGTTCTTCACTGGGACTGCTACAATTCATCCTGAGCCATGAAAGATGTAGAGGTAGAAGAGCAACACAAAGGAGGTTTATAGCCCACTCTAATTCTTCAAATACTCTTGAAATAGCAGGAGCAGCTTGGGAAGGCACAGATTTGCTCTTCAGTGCCAGAGGGAGTCATCTCAGTGTAGATGAAGGAGGGAAGAGGATGGTACATTGATAGTCCTCACAGTATTTCACCCAGATTACATCCAGGCAGATGTTTTCTGAACTCTTTAAAGCTACTTTTACACTGAGCAACAGCTGTAGTTTTTCATGTCCAGAGAAGAGAATGGAGATGGGAAAGGGTCTGGAGCACAAGTCTGATGAGGAGCAGCTGGAGGAGCTGGGGGTATTTAGCCTGGAGAAAAAGAGGCTCAGAAGGGGACCTTCTACAACTCCCTGACAGGAGGGTGCAGCCAGGTGGGGGTCGGGCTCTGTTCCCAAGGAAGAAGGGACAGGATGAGAGGAAATGGCCTCAAATTGCACCAGGGAAGGTTCAGGTTGGATGTGAGGAAAAATTTCCTCCCTGTAAGGGCTGTCAGGCACTGGAACAGGCAGCCCAGGGCAGTGGTTGGAATCCCCATCCCTGGAAGTGTCCAAAAGCTGTGTAGATGTGGCATTTGGGGTCACGGTTTAGTGGTGAACGTGGTGGTGCTGGGCTAATGGTCAGACTTGATGATCTTAGAGGCCTTTTCCAGTCTTAATGATTCCATGAATTTGTGTGAGCTCTACAGGCCTGATGACCCAGGCTGGGTGAGCCTGGTGACCTCTGAGTGGGCTGTGCCACCTCGCCAAAGTAAATTGTGTGAGAGGAGCACAGGGCATATTCAGATCTCTCCCCAGTATGAAGGGGACACAGCTGAGATGCACAAGAGGCAGGATCCTGGAAAACCTTGCTCTGATTCCACATGCTTTGCCTGGACACCTGGAAACTTCAAATCCAGCATCAGACCTTGGTGCAGAGCAGAGGTTTTAAGCATTTAACCACAGACAAACCTTCTTCTGCACCCAAATAAACATCAATTTTAAATCATCTTTAAACAATGCGGCAGCCAACGCTCACACACGCAGGACTGCAGCAGGGAGGGGCCGGCCTGCTCTCACTTTAAACGCTTCCTATCAATCTGGTTTTCTGCAAAACACTCCAAAATAGCTTCTGGTACCCTGGTGGAAGTTTTTCTGTGTAATACACTACCCTCTGCTGCTCACAAGTGCTAATTGCAATGCAGCGTTGAAATTCCTGTGCTTCTGAGCTCTACAGGGAGAGCTGGTGTTTGGTGTTAACCCTGACATTAAGCTTAAAGGGCGTGAATTATTAATTGCTGCAATCGAAAATAAATGGTGGCTTCTCCGCTCATGATATCTGGATTTATTTAGAAGGCGTATCTGGATTCTGTCTGAACTTTGCGATTTTCCCCCTACATATACACTGAAACAAAATTTTTTTCTGTGCAGGAATTAAAGCCAAAGAGTTTCTTCAGCAAAATTTACTGGGAGGCTAATGGAGCCACAAACATCAATACTTGCAAAATGTGTTTCCAAAGCGTACATTCTGTCAGTCCACCCCTTGTGCTGCAGCACAGGCCATGGACCTGATCACACCAACCACCTAAAAACAGCTTTATTCCAGCAAATAGTAAAGTGATGATAGTTTAAGGAGAGCTGGCAGTTGACAGTTCTGGAGCACACCTTCATATATTTACTGAATTTAATTTGTCCACAAAGATGCACACAGACTCATTTATCCCAGGTCCCTTCCTGCTCCCTCTTGGTGCCTGGCACAGACTGGGCACAGACTGCTGCCTGAACCCTCATATGAGGGTGAGGGCAAAGAAAAGATAAATGTGGGATTGCTACTCTTTCTCAGGGATGAAGGAGAGCTCATTTGCATATCTCCTCTGTGTTAGGACCTGCAGAACATTCCACATCAGTCTCCTCTCACCTGAAAACGTCCTAATCAGAGCAGCTCTATGCAAATGGATACTTCCGTGGAAGTTCATTGTTGGAATTGCTTCTCCATTTTCACTGCCTAAACCAAGTGGCACCAAACTGTCCTGCCCCTCAAGAGTCACCCACAAGCTTTTGACAGGGATGGGAGGAGTAAAAATAGTTGAGCCTAGTCTACCTGCAAGGTCTGTACTGACAATAAAGAGTAGGAAATCAGTGTAAACCTCTTTTGACTTCTGAGTGCCCCTGCAGTCATTGCTCCCAGCTACCCTGGGATGGATCATACAAAGAGACTGAGGCAACTTGCTTGGTTCAATACACTGAACAATCCTTTAGCTCATGTTTCTGGTTTTCAGACCCATAAAACCTCAATGACTGTCTTTCTTATTGCTTTACCTCCTACCACAGACACAGAATCCATTTCCAGTGAAGCGTTTTACTGGCATCTCTTTACTGGAAGGAGAAAGATCATTCTTGCTGGACTGAACAGCTATGCCAGAAGGAGAGATATATACACCTCTCCTCCTCGAACAATCCTCAAACATTTCTTTAGAAGCACAGCTTCTGCAGAAGGATATGAAGGAGGGGGACTTTGAGCTCAACTCGTTCACTGTGGCAGCCACCCTTATTTAGACCTATTTCTGAAAACCTTCAGTGACATGTGATTAACTCAGAGCTCTGGGCAGAGTCCCCTTGGAGGCTAATGTGCTTTAAATGCACAGGCAGTGGAAATTTATTGTGTTTGCAAAGACAGGAACATGCACAAGTCCTTGTTGATTCAAGACCATGCTCACAAGAATAAAAGCAACTGAACCACCACACTTTGTGTGACCCTGCTCAGAAGAACTTGTGAGGATTTTTCTTCTAAATGTCTTGAATTGGTTGTAATGAACTTTCATTCCATCCAAATGTTTCATCCTGATTTCTGCATAACAGCCCAACACCTGCTAATTAACAATGTGAATGGAAACAAACGGTAAAGGCCCTGGTGAGCTGAGTGTCTGGTATTTAATACTTGTGGAAATTTATTTTTTCTTAGCATGATATTGACAGTGTGATGAGGATTTTTTTTTGTTGTTGCAAGAGGTAGGAAAGTTTGCAGGTTGGTGTCTCACTGGTTAGAGTGCCACTCTTTTACATAATTATCTCTTTATCTCACAAGATACCATTGCCTAATGCATGCCAAAAAAAAAAGCAGGCAAAATTATTTCTTTTAACTGAATGAACAGAAAGAAGATGATCCAACCCTCCAGCCCTCACATGGGAGGCCTGAGACATCTGCCATGCCAAGGATCAAAAGCATTCAGCCCACAACTGAAATGGCTCATGAAAAGACTTGAGATACAACAGGACATGGCGCAATATCAGGCTCTCTGGGGGATTGGATCCCTTGGGCAGTATAATTCTGTGTGGATTTTCCCAGGAATATTCAAAATCCTCACACTGCCTTTTTTCTTTCATTCTGGAGACAAGGAATAAGTTCTCATCTCTAACTGGACATTTTTGATGTCTTTTGGGCATCATTCCTAGCCAATTTTTGGTTTAAAATCTAACAGCAAGACATGCAGACAGCCAGCAAGGTTTGCCTCCTTAGGAAGTCAGGCTAAATATTCAATTAACAAACCAAACAGCATCAAACTCTACCTTGAAACTTCAGTAACTTATTAGCTTTGTCTTTGCAGGTGCTGAAGACAATAAAATTCCCAACATTGAAGCCTTAGTCAGATACTGAAGAGCAGCCAAGTTCCTAAGGCTGGGGCACTGTAAATAATCTGTTTCCCAGCCAAAACCAGAAGAAAATCAGCAACCAATTTAAGTTTCAAGGCAAGTTGTTTTCCTGTGCCTTATTCATTTATTTGTCTTTGCTGGATAGGTTTTTGCTTCCTCTCTGTCCTTAGCTTATACAAGGGTGCCAAGGAGGAGAATGATGTGGTGTGGGGAGGAATCGGAAAGAGTCTCAGACAGCATAAAAGTGCTTGTTTTAGAGTTAGAGAGGCTGAATCAGGTCTGCCCTGCCAGATCACAACAGTCAAACACACACTGAGATGATGCTATAAAGTCATCAGCCCACCTAATCCAGGGACAAGACACAGCATAAACCGGGCTGCTCAGGCTCATGTTGATGTTGTATTGATTGTGCCTCGTGGTTGCACTGCCTGGGAAGGAATTCAGGTTTAACAGAGCCAGCTCTGCCACCCTCAGCCATCTGAGCCACAGGTTCACGTGCTAGAAAATCCATCTGTAAAGGGGAAAACAAGATGCCAGCTCTCAGCAGAGCATCCTGCAAAGGGCCAAGGAATCAGCCTGGCACAGCAATGACTGTCCTTCCAATAACCTCCTGATTAAGGAAAAACTCAAACTGTTGTATTCATTTGCCCTGGTGAGAGTCCTGAAAGGTTGACAACCCTTCCCACTCCCCATGAGACCCTTTAACTGAGTTCCAGACTGTGATTACTCAAGTCCTTCTCTAAGTCCCCATCATTGAGGTGCTGCTGCTTTTCCTCACAGGGGGCTGTGGCCCACTGCTGACTGACTCTGCTACTCATCCATCTGTGCAGGCTTCAACCACCTCAGCAAAGCTCTTTGGAACCAAGCACATGTTGGAGTGATGAAAAGGTAAATCATTAGTCATTCACACTTCAGCTCCCAGGATATTTTTTGTTTCTGACTAATGACTGAATTTCAGTTTGAGGATTAACTCCAAAGACATTTTGTCCATGCATTTCCTCCTTCCTTCCACCAGAGTTTTTGAATCCTCCTGGATCTAAAAACCTAGATGATTATTTCCCTCCCATCATAGTAGGGCATGTCCCAGGACAGAGACATGGAGAGCTATCCAAACAGCCAGAAGGAACAAGGTTGGAAACACCAAGAGGAGACCCAGGAATGTTAAGGCCACCAACTCTCTGCACAGAGGGTGAGGACACTGATCTCTTCTCTGTGGTGACAGTGACAGGACCCGAGGGAATGGCCTGAAGTTGTGTCAGGGAAGGTTTAGGCTGGATAAGGGAAACAGGTTCCACACCCAGAGTGTGGCTGAGCATTGAACAGGTTCCCGAAGGCAGTGGTCACAGCTCCAAGCCTGACAGAGCTCAAGGAACATCTGGACAATTCTCTCAGGCACAGGGTGTGAGTCCAGGGCAGGGAATGGCTGTGAGCAAAGATCTCAGGTGCACCAGGTCAGTCACCTGTGCTGGTTTCAGAAGGTATCACTCCCCAGCTCTCTGCTCCCCTGTCAAAGGGGTGGGATGCACGGACAGAAGCATCAGCATCTGGAGTATCTGCTTTAGGACACAAAACTCACTTGTTGGGCACACACACTCTGTCATCAGGCCAAGTAACTGTTTGCAAGTCTGACCAACTTCTGCAGATCCTTTGCTATCCATGGAAATTTACCAGCTTGGGTTCTTTGTTTGGTTTTGGTTTTTTGGTGGTGGTGATGTTTTGTTGGTTTTCTCCCCCTGGTCCCAGAGAAGTAATTCTAGCTGGGATGGTACTTCTCAAAAATTCACTGTTTTTTCCAGCTGTGCAATCTGTGAACATGTCATGGTGCTTCAATATTAGCATATGCTTATGTAACATTTCTAATTGATATTAAATGTTTGGGTGTTGTTTATTTACAGAGCTCAGGAGCATCATGACAGATCCATTTAACCACAGAACCACCAGTCAGCAAGAACATTCTTCATAATTAAAAGCCCTTTCCCTATCCAAACACCTGTTTCTCATCCTTTAATTTGTATCTGCATGCCAAACCCTGTCGTGCTGAAAGTCAGCGGCACAGCACCAACAACCACCTCTCCACTGGTCTTGTGAAAGCAGCTCCCTGGCTCATAGGCCACCTTGGAGAAATAAGGAAAGGTCATGTCTCATGGAGGGAGAAGCAGGTGATCTGCAAGGTCTGCTGGCAGGGGAAGGCCTCTGCAATGAGAGTTTAGGAGGTTCCACAGAGTGGATCTTCACACTCAGAACATCCCTTCAGAGCACAAAGCCACATGCACAGCACTGAGAGCAACACTCAATTTGCCAAGATCCCAAGGACAGCCAGCAGCTCACGGATCCTGATGCTTTGTACAGCTCCAGCCAAACTACACTTGGGATTAAAACTTTCCCTTGCTGCAGTACTGACTGCAACATCCTTATCCACACTGATTAACCTCCTGGTGTTCCTTCAGCCCTTACTGCATCACTCCAGTGACAGCTTCACAAGGTGACTTAAACTTCAAGGCCCTTGCCATAATCTTGCCCACAGGGAGCAGAGTTGGTGGTGCCTCAAAACACTTGCTCGAGCAGTAGCTGTGAGGTTATCACAGCTCCAGTGGGTACAAAGCTTTAGACACCAACTTCATAGGCTTATATGCATATTAGTTCCAGATTTTCTATGCACTAAATTAGGCCATGAAAGTGTTTAGATCTCAAAGTAGAATCACCACAGCCATTGGAAAGTGTTTGAGCGTTGATAATTAGCAGGGAATTTGCAAATTCTCTTGCAGCCAAAGCCTTGGGCAAGTCTACAGGAGCTGTCTGGAATTTTCCACATGTAAGGACCACAGACTGGAAGCTTTACCCTTTCATACAACAGCTTTTGCCACCACTCTCCACTGTGGTCAGCAGCTACTCCAGGAGCCATGCTGCCCTAGCTCACACTCCCTGATCCATATTTCTGTCATGCTGAAATCAGAGTTATTGTAAACACAATGTGACTTCTCAGGCTGTGAAGGCTGTTTCTAATTCCTGTTTACAAGGTGAAAAGAGGCAAGACTCAGCAAATACAGCTAAGGTGCAAAGGTCAAGCCATATACATTTCTTCCTGTACAGATTTATACTGGAAATGAGGTAAGTTCTGATAACAGAGCACCAATCTAGCAGGGCTAGTGAAGAAAAAAACTGAGTTTGATTTTAGACCTCACTGGGTAGACTTCTCCTCTACTGAGCTTGTCTGTGTGGCATAAAAACACCTTGAAATGACAGGGGTAACAACATTTCTGCCAAGGGAAGCTGCTGTTTGTGATTTTTTTTTCCTGACTCCTTCAGATTTAACAACATTTTTCAGAGCCTGGAAACAGCTGAAGTGCTGTCGTTAGCAGTAAGCAGCCAAAGAAAAGGAAGGAGAAAAAAATGGAGCCATTCTTCCAACCATATGTCTGTTCCCCAGGTCTGTCTAGAGAGTGCAATTACCAATAGATAATCACTCAATTTAGAAATGCTAGACCCTGTAGGCAGCTTTCATGACTGAACACAAGGGATATGCAGTATTAAATAGTTACTCTGCCTCAAGAGATAATTCTCAGTAACACTTAGTGGGTCAGAAATCATGACTGCAATAGAATTCAGGTTTTACATCTTGGTCCAATAAAAATATATCAGGTGCAGTTTAGAATAGGAAAAAGAAACTTGCATACAAGCAAACATAAACCAGGAGTTTTCCCTTCACAGCTCCCTCCCCATCTTTTTTCTGTTTGCTCTGCATTAGAGAAACAGGAGGCTTAGAGATTTTGCCTCTTTGCCATGCTGAATTTATTACAAAGGTCTTCCTCCCAGCTCAACCAGCTCCACGAGCAGAAGAGAGGGAGAAACAAGTTCAAGCTTCCCCCTTGGAAGCTTTCCCTATCCAGAGATGTGTCCTCCTTCTTCCCAGGTACCTCCTTTCTCTTCTCCCAGTCCTGCCTCTTGGATGGAGATGCTGCAGCTGGAATGGAGCTCCAGAGACCTTGGTGGGAAGCTCTGGCAGCAGATGCAGAGGGATGGCCTGGCCCTGCAGCTGAGCCCAGAAAGCTCATTACACAGGTGGCTTTCCTACTGAGACAAGCCAGCCAGGGAGGCAGCAGAGCTGCTGCCAGTTCCCAGTCCGCTGAGACAGAGTGACCAAGAACAAATCTCCTGTTTCCTGCCCCATTGCTGAGCCTTTGCATTACAGGAATTTGGAGCAGGGCCAGCACCAGCACTGGGTGTCTGAGCCTTGGCCACTGCAAGAGGATCTTACCATGGATTTATATCTTTAAGCCCCACTGCAACACCAGCTCAGTGACCCTCTCTGGCTGTAAGACCCAGCAGGATGGATTTTTCCGAAGTGCTGAAAGACACTTCTGAGAACCAAGCTAAATTTCTGGAGATAGAAAGACACATAACTGCAAGGAAGAGCAGTTTCCCTTGCCCCCACCCAGGCAGTTTTGTTTGTGAGCACCATTCTGGACAGTTCTGTAACAATGCTCCTGACAAATGCACAAAGCACTCAGTGACCAGGGAGGGAGGCAGCAGGTTAGAAAACTTAAACCCCAGGGGTCACTTTTAACAGGTGACATTACCACCCCAGATCCATCATTACTGCTGCTTCTGAGAATGAAAACGGGCTGGCTACAAGAAGCAAAGAAGCCCAAGGGCCTGCTTCCCCAAGGCCACAGAAAATAACCTGCCTCAGCCTCCCACCAAAAGTCCTGCAAAATTCAGGTGACAGTGCTTAGGCTCAGAAAGCAAAGGCAGAGTTGAGTAAGGCTTGGGAATACCAAGGACCATTCCTGGGATAATCCCACCTTGGTCTTACAGACATCCAACTTGCTTTGCCCCACGTAAACTCCACTGAAGCGCTCACCCTGGCAGGGTGTCACTGATGTCTGTGTGACTGGAGCAGCATTTCACAGCCCCACACTGCTCTCAGTGGTCCTGCAGCACCAGGACTGCTCCAGCCAGAGTCAGAGCATTGCACATGCATTTCTCCTTCCAAAAGCCAAGGCAGATGGATCAATTTCAACACTGATATATAAAATACACCTAAAGATTGGTGTGTTGCCTGCCTGGAAGGGCTTTCCTTTGAGGGGTTTTATCAGGAGTCATATGAGAAGCAAGCTGGGGTGATCGGTATGGATAGAGATGTACAAATGACTTACCTTCAACAGATGTTATTTGGGCTCCTCTGGATAAAGGCAACAGGGTAAAAAGCCTTGAGATGTATTCATTGGCTAAGTCAGGGGTAAGTTTTTACCACAGAAACTGTTCGACATCTACAATTCTTGGTTTGCTCATAAGACAACCAGTTTCAACTCGACACAGCTAGAAATCAATGTGCAAGGTTAAAAATGACATTATAACTCAGTGTTTTTGTGCCATAAATGTGACTGTAGTTATGCTAAATCAATGGAATAAGGTAGCCCAAATTTAGTGCCGAGTCGCAGCACGAACAGTTAATTCATGGATATTGCTCTACCTGGTTTAGAGGTAAAAGGGTTGTTAAGAACAACACTCTGGAGCTGTTCCCCAATGGCTGTCATTCATCTTCCATCCAGCCTGCCAGCCTTTTGAGTGTGTTGAAAGAGACTTTGATTTCAGCAATAAAAATAGGTAGCTCGAATTTTGCTTGTTTTGTTGCTGTGCAAGCACAACTCCCCTAGAATAATTTCATGTGTTTCAAAGCTATCAGCTTGGCAAACATGTCTTTAACTTCATGAAAGAAGTGGAACTGACTTGCTTCTCAAACAAACAGCTCCCTTTGTTTTTTAACTTTTTATTACTGTTTATACAAAAGCCATTCATAATAATTAATGTTAATATGCATGCCACCAGTTTTGCAAGCACTTATATCTGCAGCTGCCTTGCCTCTTGTTCCTTGGCAAAAATACTTCCCATAGGTCCCTAGGCATTTGGAAACCATCTTTCACATATTTTACTGTGTTAATAAACACGAGGAAAAACAAGAAAAGACACTATATGAGCTCATCAACACCATGTGCCTTGAATGTGTTCTAAGCATGATGGAGAACCCATTTTAAAGGGAGATCATTATGATATCTTGTTTATTTTTTTTTTACTCACACCTAATTTGAAGCAACTCGTTTGAGTTACACAGGGAAAGAATTAAAATCTGTTTTTTCACAACTACCACTGCCGTGCCTTTTGGAAGGAATATTTTCCAGCTTGCTTGTGTGGAGAAGTGAGGTTTGTATGCACCTGGATGTTAAAAGAGGAGTGGATTTATGCTTCTCTGGTGGTTTCCATTAAAATCTTGCATTGGATTTTTGTGAAGGCCTTGCCATGTTAGTTCTTCTGGAATGGCTGAGAAAATTTATCTCTGAAATTAATTTTATATGAAAGATTACATGATCCCACTGCTATGTGAAGTGAGGGTGACTGGATTATGCATTGGTTTGTTTCTGCTGGAAAACAGGGTTTTGTTAAAAGAAATTTACATTCTACAATGAAATCTCTATTTTGTAGCCACCTTTACATCCTTTTTCAGCAGGAAAATTTCAAATAAAACAAATATTTGAATCTACATTGCTTTTCAATGAACATTTTGCAGAGTGAAAGCAGAAGTAGAATGGAAACCAACTTTTTGAACTTAAAAGTACAGGTACATGTTCCTTTATTTTCCTCAGAGGGTTAGAAAATAAATAGTTCTATAATAAAATGAATTAAAACAACATCAGTAGGGTTCCTGATGTTTCTTAAAAAGAAAAAATGAAATATAGTTGTGTGCAGAGCCGCATTTATAGATTTTTTTCCTTTTCTTGCTATGATCATTTATTTTGAGAGTGAGGAGGGTTATTTGTATGGCTATGGCTTCTTACCAGGATTATGGTTCCCCATAAGATGGTACTGCTCCATCATACAGGGCTCTGAATTATTTCAATAGGCTTTCATATATCTTTGAATTTCGCAGGAGGGGGCAGGGGAAACGTGAATAGAAAACTTCAGCTGACTTTTCTTTCCCCTTTCAGCCCTCAGCTCCTGTTCACACATGTTTATAGCCACTTCCAAGGATGATAACTTCTTTGAAAGGGTTGCAATTTGAGCATTTTTATACACCCCAGGTGTATTGCATCTATATAACTCTTATTACCATATAACTCTTTCTAACTATAAAACTCCTTTAGGGAACATAATATTGTTTGCATTAACTCAGGAGCTCAGAGCCAGCCTGCAGGGCCTGGGGCACGTCGTGCAGGGCATTGCACATGTCCACATCCTTTACTCCAGGATGAAACAGGCCCACGAGCCCTTTTTATTCCTCATAATGGCCAAATAGATTATAAAAACATTTCTTTGCAGGAGTGGCTCTGGAGATAAGAAATGTTCATCAGGATTCAACAGGAGTGAATTTAATTTCAGTGAGTGCTGTCTCTAACTCTGCTATTGTGCACCTGATGCCTTCACAGGCTCAGCTTTGAGGGGAATAACACAACACAATTCATGGCAGTGGAAAAACCAATAGCAGGAGATGAGGGACCAAAAGCTCGTTGTGCAGATGAATATTTATAGCTGCAATGTGAACATCTATTTTCTTGGATTACACTGCAAGATGTGATAACAACACTGAAGGAAATTACTTTATGAATTTAATACTCACATATTTCCTGTAGTGATTGCATTCATCTAGGTTTGGTGGTGTTTTATGTAGAGGGTAAGCTCTGTTCTATCACTATTCCTATTACAGCTAATAACCATCATTATTGTTATTGTAATTAATTGCCAATTTCCTACTAAAAAAATCTGTGAAAACAACCAGGGGAAAGATACAATAACAATGGAAATATAGAGGCATTTAGGAATTGCTTAAATGGTCAAACTGTCTAAGATCTCATGCTAAGGACATCCCACAGCTAAAATATGTCTCTGACACAGTTAATGGCTTTCTGCTCAGCACCAAAGGGATGAGATTCCACTCAAATTAGGAATTTGTATCTTTCTTTAAAGGGGCACACAGTGAGAGAGCCTTGAAAACCTCTCGAGGCTGCTCTGGCAGGGAAAGAGGGCTTGGCTGTGATGAAACAGAAGTTGATTTCCTGAGCTCTGGACACAGATTTTGGTGGGTCTATCCAGCTACCAAACTCTTAAAGGTGAAGCAAAGTGCAGACTCCCCATTTGAGGTACAGAAGAAGAGACACACAGGCACAATTGAACCTTGGGCCATCTGGGATGCAGTGGGGCACAAGACAGACTCCTGGAGTGGGCACAAACCTCACAGGACCTATGGGAACTCCGTGCCCTTCCATCCAATGGGACATTTGGCACATCTCAGGTACCACCTGGTCTCTCCTTTCAAGTCTCTGGACCCTCCAGGGAGTTTTCCTTGCTCAGTATCTCCTCAATCCATGGCACAGCCAGACCATCTCTCTCCCAGCTGGGCGAAGTCAGTACCTGTAATCCCCTTGCTCAGCACAAGTAAATAACACAGCACAGAACATTAACCAGGGTCAAGCCATCTCCCATATTGTGGTATCAACTAGAAATAACCTATTTTAAATCATTATGCTGAGAGGGGTCTTTAAAGAGGTCTGGAGTCCACAGGCACTCTCAAAATTCAGTAAAATCAATGGGTTCTTCAAATGTTCTCCTCTTAACTAAGAAAGCAATTAAGCCCCCTTTCCCCTAAAGACACCCAGGGTTGGGGTTGTGTTTAACCTGATCCATCCCATGAGAGAGCAGGGGGAGCAGCACCACAGGGGAGCAAACACCTGGACTAGGCGGTCTCACTGCCAAGAAAAGAAAAAAGTCTTGAAAGAAGGATGCACACAGTCACAAGGAAGTGATTCTGAGGTTAATACACGAAGAAGCAGAAGGAATGGGCTTTGATCATTGTCTGGCTGACAGCAGGTCAGGCTGGGCAGCCAAAACAAGATATCAGAGACAAGCAACAAACAGAGCCTGGGTCCCCCAAAAGGCTGCACTGAGCTCACCACGAAGCTGCCATTTGTCTCTGTGTTTTCAGATGCAAAAAACCACTTCAGCACTTGGGAGAGGTGTCCCTGCCTAGGACAGGTCCCACTGTGCCAAAATATCTCCTTCTCCAGCAGTGCTTCAGACAGTCATCATCCTGCCTGGCTCCCAGCCTCCCACCTCCATCCATGACCTTCCTCAGCTGCCTCCTCTCTCACCTCAGTTGCTGTGTGCTCTGAGATATGACCATATTTCAGACACGCTTGTGGGGAGACTGAATCCCCATCACTGTACTCCAGGAGCGCGCAAACACACTGCAGGATTTACAGCCCCATTTCTCCAGGCACCACAGATGGGTTTGAAGAGACAGTCCTGTTCCTGAGCTGGGTATAGATGAAGTAGGCAAAAAAAAAAAAAAAACCCTAGGAAATTTATTATAGTTACTCAGCAGCAGAGTAAGGGGAAAAAAGTACCAGTCCCAAGCTTGGTGTTCAGCCCAGACCATTTTGCCATTCCTGTCTTTTAATACATTCAACTTTTGCTTTCACTGGCATTTTGTTGAAACAAACTTTATGGTCCATAACATCAATGGCACTAAAATATGACAATTAATCACAGTGAGCCACCAAGTTCCCATTGAGTTCAAGCATTTAAGTCACAATTAGCAGACACAATATTTCAGGATCTCAGTTTAGTCAAAACATTGAAACGCTGAGCCAAATTTGATCTATGACATTGGCAGAGATGCAAGCAGCCCATTATGGTACAGCTGTATTCATCATCATTTATCTGGTCTCTATCAGACTCTGCTGTGTTCACCAGGCCATGAAGGAAAGGACTGTAAGTAATCCTTGAATCTGCAGAGATGATGGTTAAAGCCTTGTTTGCCCAGCAAATTTTACTGTCCTGTTTCGCACACGCACAGCCAATAAAGTTCCTAAGAATAAGCACTTTAGGACCAAAAAGATCAATTTTTGCAGTAACAGGCTCCAGTAGTGCCAGACCAGCTGTACATTCAGCTCCCCAAGATGCTGCCAAAGCAACAGCAACCAGCTCCAGAGCAAGGAGGGGCTCACCCACAGCTTTCTTACAGGGGAGGTATTGCTCTCACTAGCAGAGCAAACAGCCACTAAACACCAAAAAGAAAAAAAAAAGAGAAAAACGCCCTTTAGCTGTCAGGGAGAACCCTTTCTTCGCCTACCTGAGTTCCAGCAAGGCCAATGTAGCATTTCAGAGGGGGGCTGCTAGGGGACAAAGAGGATATTTAGGAGAGGTCACTGGGTGATGGAGTAACTTTGAGGGCTCAGACTCAAATCAGCTCATCAGAAAAGCAGAGGTCCTTCAAAATCAGATGCAGGTGCAGCTGAAAGACTGGCACAAGTGAAGTAGATGGGGCTAAAACTGCCCATTGAGATGCATGTCCTGCTTGAGCTTCCAGCCTCAAACATACTACCAAAATTATAGATGTTACACGCTTGACTTGACAACCAAAAAAAAAAAGAGGTCTATAAACTGACTAGTCTTACAAAGTACAACTCATGAAAAGAAGAATTTTCCCTCTCACAAAGAAACAAACAAAAAAAAACTTACTGGTTGAAAGGAGAGAATCAGAAAGGCAAATTTAAAAAAAAAAAATAGAAAACAAAAAAAGAGTAGTTCATTGTCTGGCAGCCATTGATGGATAACAGGATAGAAGAAGGAAAGGAAAAATTAACCCCAGTGCACCCAGTGAGCTGCACATAAAGGCACATCACTGCACTGCAGAGAGCAGATCCGGTGTGGCAAATTTACTCACTTCACCTGCCCATCCCCATGGGCTCCATCCCTGCTCCATCCATGAGGTCTGAGCAAGGCCACAGAGCAGAGGCAAAGCCAGGACTGCTGGGTCTCTCTTCCCCTCAGAAGAAAGAGCCCATTGCACCCACCTTCCCCACCTGCAGCCACCTCCTGGGTGGACAAGAGATGGTGAGCCCGAGCCATCCCTCCTGCCATGGCAGGGGTGCTCCAGACATTGGCTTCTCATGAGAGCCTGACCCTGTGCCACACTGAGCAGGAAGGTGTCAGCAGCCTGAGGCCAGGCTGCTCCATATCCATCGCCACCCTCTGCTCTGAGCTCTGCCAGCCCCTGCTGGGCACGAGCCATCTGGACCCTGACACCTTCACAGCGCTGATATGGACATCTCCGAGCCCTCAAAGCCACGGATGCCTTCTCCAAGTCTCCACATGTGACTGAAATGACCTACTTTCCCCACTTGGCCGGGTTTAAAAGTCTTGTAAGCAGGTGGCACAGCCTGTTTCTGGCTTGGCAAATGTGTGCTCATCTCCACAGTGGATTTTTTTAACTGATTGTGCTTCAGGTGATTTATAGGTTTGCAGGAGCCAAAGTCAAATCACATCACTGGGTTATTTTTGTATTATTATTCATGAGGCTCATTCAAAGCTCCATTCAAAGGGCATCTGTACACAGTTGGGGAAGAGCTGGGACCCCCACTGTAACAAATGAGTCATTTCTCAGTGGAGAACGAAAAACTTACCATGTCAGCAGGAAGACTGCACATGGCAGAGCCTTGAGAGGAAAATGAAACAGGGTTAAGGGAATGGAAATACAAGGAAATCTTAAGGGAAACAGGGAGGGTAAAATATAGAAGTGGAAAGAGTCTCAGATGGGGTTGTACAAGGAATTGCTCTCATGCAGCTTTTCAAAAGCTCCAGAGTTTCAGAATGAAAGAAAATAACTCAGTTTATAAAACTACCTTGCACCTCCCTTCCCACCAAGCTTACTTCTCAAACTGGATGTCCAGGTGCAGAAGAGATGGTGCAAGGATTCCCAAAGGGAATCAGCCCTTGTACACATTGATCCATGAATAACTTTTATCAAGTCAGGGCATTATTTTCTAGAAAGTGCTTGGCCCAGAGCAGACTGGATGGCAGATGGGGCAGGTGAAGGCCAGTCCACCAGCCTACTGCTATTGTTCTCCAAGGAGAGAGCAGGCATCCAAGTAGGAGCATTCCCAGTACATATGCTAGGGAAAGCAGGCAGGAATATTTTCATATTCTTGCTGCCCTGGCCATAAAAGATTTTTGGTCCTTAAGGACAAAAATTGCTCTTGCACTGGACAACATCAGCCTTTCCTGAGCCATCTGCAACTTCTGCCTGATGTTGGTTAGGAAAGTACAAAGTGGCCTTAACTTGGTGTGAGCTAAATCTGAGCTGGGCTACACCAGTGCCTCTGCAGGGGAATTCAGGGGAATATCTGTTCTGCAGGAGATGCCAAATCAAAGCCAGCCCTAACAGCCCCAAGGCTGAGGGTCAGCAACCTGCACAGCTGGCAGGCACACTGCTGCCCACAGAAGGAAAGATGTCTTTCCAGGATAGACCAAAGCTTCCCAACTCAGGTGCCAAAGGTTCATCTGCCTCTCAGGCAGGGCTCATCTGGAGGTGGTTCAGTTCCATTAAAATAACAAGGTGTTAAAGCCACCACTGGCTCTAAGCCTGATAAAAATATTCTTGGGTTCAAAGAGGAGGGGAGCAAGTGTGTCCTGCTGTGTCCACCTTTACCACTGTCTCCTTCCCCTCCAGCTGTCCCCAGCCCAGGCAACTCTACCAGCACTCCTGATGTCCCCTTTCCATATCATAATTACACTCTCGATAAAAGCAAGTTCTCTTAATTCACTGTGGTTTTCTCAAGAAAATCTCCTGGCTGAACTTTTTCCAGGTACTTCTGTATTTGTTCAGAGGTGTTTGCTTTCATCATTTTAATATGTGTTTCCTTAGGAGGCTCCTTGCTCTAGTGTGGCTAGAAAAGCCTGAGTGATAGACTCACATCTTACAGCATGATTTGTATTCTTTTCTTTCAACAGAGGCTTTTTCATGGGGCTGATCCTTTTAATTTTCGTTCTCTGAGCTCTTCCATCGACGAGGTTTTTCACAGAGCTGCTAAAAATACCAATAGAGGCTTTTCCCCTGCATGGTGGCTGATGCTGTAGAGTCCATCACTCCGTGGGGGAAGCAGGAATGGTTATATCAGGAGTAGGGAGCCCCGTGAATCAGCACCTGGCTCTGCAAATGCAGCGGTTTTGCATTTAGCACCTCAGCTCTTTTGCCTTGATCATGGTTGTAATCCTTCACAATTACCTCCAAGTGGCACTTGCTCCCATTCCAATGACTAATCTCCTCCAGGGACTGCCAGGAACATGTGGAGGGAGGGGGAGGAAAGGAGGGATAAAAGAAGGATGTAATTGAAAGGAAAGAGCATGCAACAGAACTTTTGCACTCTCTCCTTTGTCTCCCCGCCTCCCTTATTTGTCCTCTCAGAATTATAATTATGGCTCAAAAATTGCAGGTTATTTACAGAAAATGCTGAAATAACTGCACCAAAGGTGATGAGAAATCCCAGGAAGATGGAGCATAGGACTGCTACACATGAGTTTGATGATCCCTGTGGGCCCCTTCCAACTCAAGCTATTCTGGGAGTGAATGACCCTTCAATGCCATGAAGCTGTGGTTCATGCTACTTTCTTGTCCCTTCTTAAATCTTAATGTCATACTGGTCTGAAGCCTTTTAATATCTCACTTATATCTTCCTGGAATGTGTAGATAACTAAATGAAAGAGAAGCCAGGAAATTCACTGGAAAAATTTTGCCACCTTAAGAGAGTCTAGAAAGCAAAACTGATTGTGAAGTGGAAGCACAACTTTCATATTAACAGTGATGTGCAAGAGCAGCAGGGCCTCTCCTCTCCTCTCCTCTCCTCTCCTCTCCTCTCCCTTCTCTCTTTAGCCACATTGCTTAATGGCTTTGAAGATGGGGACTGCTGCAAGGGGTAGAAGGGTCCTCAAAACTCCAGCTTTAAACCTTCTAAAAAATTGTTTCCTTGCTTATGCCTTTGCAAAGGGAACTCTTCAAAAGGCCTTCATGGCTGTGCTGCCTCCAGTGGATGCAGAGTGGTTCTCCTCACTGCCGTTTCCGAGCTCTCAGGTTTCAGGCAAGTCAGGTTTTCAGGCTTTTCTCCACAGCCTTGGGGTTCGAGGTCCCAAAGTGCCCCTCCATATGGAGACAGAGCCTGGCAAGAGGCTGGCAGCCTCACAGGACTCTGCTGGATTCCAGCCTCTGGAGCTGGGCACTTGTGGAGCAGAACTGAATTACCAGGCACGCAACAAGAACACGAGAGTTGGCAGCAGGGCTTTTGGTCTAAACTTTCAGCTGACTTCCTCTAACCTAAACCTTCTTCAAGCTTCTGCATGACTGGCATCCAGGAGATCCTTATAGTCAAGGGGAATGAAACAAACCCCAGCTCATTACAACTATGCTCTGGAAAAAAAAAAAAAAAAAGAAAGAAACATTGTTTGAAGCTGTAAATCCCAGCACACAGACTCTAACAACATAAAAACAATCTATCCACCAGAAGATGTTCTCCCCATCCTGCAAGCATTATTCACACATTAAATCAGAACTGACAATGCAATCTTTTCAGCTGAGCTGTTCTCATCCTTCTTTTTTTTATCATGATGAAATAATTCCCCTTTTTAATGACTTCCAAATGTTCCTACGGATGCATTATTGAAGTGACAATGCAGATTGGGAGAGGATGATGTGTTTGGGGTTTTTTTTTTTTCAAAGCAATAAATAGACAGGATGTTAATGAATTGGAGAAGTATTAAAAATTTGTTTTGCCAAAAGAAATGTGTTTAACTCTATAAACTGCTGGAACAACTATTGATTGTATTTCCACCACAACAAGGCAGGCAGGGGCTGATTTATGACAGCAACCCACCCTAACTATCTAACCAGATTTAATATAGTTGCCATCCCATGACACAATGATGTATACTTTGGTGGCAATCTAGAAAATAATTTGCAAGGAGTAACAGCTCGTTCTTCAGGCATCAGCCATAAAGCTGTCACGGGAGGGTCCCCAGCCCTGTCTGTGGGACAGTGATGTAGTGAGGACAACTGCAAAGCCTCCTGGGCTGGAGGGAGAATGGAGCATCTCAGATTTATGGATATGAGCATTTTCAAGAGAATGTGTTGTTACTGGGTTTATTTAACCATAAACCAAAGGTAACAACGTCTCTACAAGAATATGCAGTGTTTACCAAAACCTCATTTTTCACTGTCTGACAAAAATTCAAATGGGCCCTTACTGTGTGAGCTGGCAATGTGGTGTTTGTCTGGAGAGAGCTGGGAACAGCTTTCCATCTGGGAACCCCAGGGTCAAGGCTATGGAGAGGAGGGTGGAGTTCCTCAAAGAAGAACACCCATGTCCACAGCCTGCTGGGACACAAAAGACTGTGCAGGAGATGCTTTCATAGCTTTGCAGGTCCAGCCACCACCCTCACTCTTGGGCTGGCAGGGCTATGAGGACGCTCCAAACAGATCTGAAAAATTTCTTCATAGAAAGGGTGGTCAGGTGTTGAACAGGCTGCCCAGTGAAGTGGTGGAATCACCACCCCTAGAAGTGTTCCAAAACCATATAGATGTGATGCTTGGGGACATGGTTTAGTGGGGCCCTGGCAGTGCTGGGTTAACAGTTGGAATTGATGATCTTGGAGGCCTTTTCCAACCTTAACGATTCTGTGATTCCCACTAGAGCCTGTTTTCTACCCAGACCTCATTAAGTGCTTCACACAAGATAATTTCTACCATTTATCATAAGCAGAGCTAATAAATACCTTGACAAGCAATTTCTTTTCTGTGCTTCAATGCAGGTTAAATAGGTGAGCAGTAAATACAAGCAAGCCCACACCCCTCCACCATTCCCCTGCTCCCTGCTCTCCTCTGCCTCTGGTGCACTCTAACACCTCCATTTTGTGGGGTTTGAGGGATTTTTTTCTTTCATTTTGCCCACTGCTGAATCACCCCCATTTAGGGTACACTGGCTTCCCCACCAAATCTCAGAATGTGACCCACGGGAGCACTGGTACATCCAGAGGTGCTCCCAGCAAACTCCGTGTTGGAAAGCAAAGAGGACAGGAGGACTGCAGGTGCTTCAGGCTGAGTGACTAGCACCACAGCAGGTTTTCCATGGGGAAAAAGTCCATGTCTGAAAACTCTAAGGATGCCTTATTTGCCAGGAGCAAATAAAAAAATGAATGAACAACAATAACACCTAAAGTTAACCACAGAAGACAGCCCCTGCTGCAAACAAGCTGAGCATATTTTCTTTCGTTGACTAATTCTTGTTTATTCTTTGAAGGCTGATGCTATAAAATTCACAATCCAATTACAATTTCCAGGCTGAAAGAATGGCTTCTAATTATATTGTTTTCCATCATTGCATGAAAGTGTGGATTAATGCTGTATGATTTCATTCCCTGTACAAAATCAGATCTCAGCGTTCTCAAGTGTTTTATAAAAGACACATTAAATAAATTATTAACAGTGTTTTTGCAACAGAAATGGGCTGTACCATAAATAGGACAAATTGAAAAATAAGGATTTGCTGCTGTGTTTCAATGCATCGGAAATGAGGATAACATGGCGCATACTGAGCAAAATGGTATAAACTTAACACTGGAAGGAAAGCTCAGGTGACTTGTGAAGTGTGGGAGTGACAACATGACTTCCAACATGACTTTGGGTAGGTCACTTGGCCAAGGGGAGGTTGCAGCTCCAGACAGAGCCAGCCAAGTTGTCCTGCAGGTTGTCTCCATGCAGGTGTGGGTGTCTAAGTTTCTGCTGTGATCAGGAGAGGTCAGTGATCAAACATGTCTGAAATGTGAGCATTTCAGAGGTTCTGCTGTCTAAGTGTTCCCCAAGCACTGGATTCTGTCACGTGTAAACTTTGGGATATGGATATGGATCTTGCCCCAAATTCTGTGTTTCAGGACAGGGCTGAGCCACAGCCTAGGCTGGCATCTCTGAGCTTTGGCTGGATTTAAACCCAAGTCATCCATACTTTGGGGAAGAAAAAATATTTAGTGCCTGTCTTGAACAAATGCAACAGTTGCCTACAGAAGGATAAATAAAGTATACTCAGTTAAATGACTGAATTGATTGGAGGCTAAATCTCCTGCCTATTGCTTCCCCTCCTGGCAGCTAGATCTTTAGTCAATAATCAGACTTGCAGTCTGAAAGCAGAGCAAGAAAGGAGAGGGTGACCTAGAGCAAGGCACAGTCCCTGAGGGCACAAATCCTTCAGAGACACTTTTACATGGGCGTGCATGCACGCATCTGGCTCCACACACAGCAGCTGTTTCCAGACACAGCTCCCCTGGCAACCTCTTCCATGCCAGGGCTGACACTTCAGCCCTTGAATCACAGAATCGTTTGGCTTGGGAGGGACCTCAAAAGATCAACAATTTCCAAGCCCCCTTCCATGGGCAGGGACACCTTTCACCAGACCAGGCTGGTTTCCACAAAACCAAACTGGCACTGGGAGGAGCAGGGCTGGTCCCAGCCCTGATGGCACAGCTCACCCACTGCCCTGGAGGCTACAGAGCCTGGGGGACACAGCAGCACAGAAGATGCTTTTCTTCTAAGGAGCAAACAAATGAATAAAAAGAAAAAAAACAAAGTTGGAGATGCTAAGCCCTTGAAGAAGCAGTCTAAGCCATTTTTTTGCCTGTTTCTAAATGAAGAACAGGTATTTATTTCTCCAAGGCAAGTCCTATTTGACTGCCAAAACCACACAACACAAACCAGCATGAAAAACAAGGAGAAATTTCAACATCACAGGTGTACTGAGAACACCATGAGGAAACCAGGAAGGTTCTTTAACACCTCTCTCCAAGTCACATAAAAGAATATGATCATAAATCAAACACCCAGAAAGAAAAAAGTACTAGTGGTTTGTTTTCATCTTCTATTTCTCTGGCACACTGAGCCCAAGTTCAGACCAGGAACCAAAACTGTGTTTTGGAGTCAAAACCTGCCACCTAGAGAGCAAAACAGCAAATGGAAAGAGACAGGTTGGAGGGTGGTCGGTTTTCTTAAAGCAACTGTCTCACACCATTACAGAGTGCTGAAAGCTACAAATTTGCTGTGCTGTCTTTTACAGCAACAAAAGAGGTTTTAAGAGACCCTCAGTTATGTATCTGCACAGCACAGACATCATTATAGGCTACTCCCAGCACAAACACTGTTCTGTGTGGTTACTCATTATAGCACAGAAACAGGGCTTTACTCCCAGCTCTGTAAATTTATGTGGGTTGTGTAAACAGAGAGCCATCCCCTTCCTTTTCTTTTGAGATCATGTAACTGCTGCAGAAAGCAAGGCAGATTTAATGAGAGCTGTTGGATGCTCTGAGTGGAAGTTGACTGCCGGGGTCTGAGACCTGTGAGTGAGCTATGGATGGACAACAGGTCCAACAAACGGGCTGGAGACATCAGATGCCAGGAAACCTAGGCTGGAACCATAAAAAAAAACCCCAAAAGCACTCCAAAAACCCCACAACCCTGGTCCTCTTCTGAGCAAGTTCCCTGAGGTTTTTAACTGGAGGAAAAATTCTCAGATTTTCACCTCTAGAAAAATCTCCTGTTTGCACCTCAAGCTCAAATGGGACAAGCTGACAAATTCCTCTTTAAAACTGAAAGTGTTTCAGCACTTCTGAGTCAAGATATATTCCAAAATTACTGACATTGATTTCAGGTCAATTCAACACTAAACCAAATTCACAGAGACACAGGGACAGGGGACATACTGAAGTAACCTCTCCCTAAAAATGGTACCTGACAGGTTTGAATTCCTGTATCATAAAATCATCTCCATTACACATTCAGTCACAGGGCTCCAAATTTCATCACACAGCCCAGGCAGGACAGGAGGAAAAGGCAGATAAATTCAGGATAGTGCATTATTTACTCTACATTGTGAAATACCTTACCCCCACCAGTCACCTCAACCAACCCTCAGTGAAGGGTCTTAAAATTTCTGTGGAAAACACCAAATCTGGACTCCTCCCTCTTCACCAGCTATTTCTAGTCATCCCAAAGCTGGGAGCTGTCTCAGCACTCCCAGCCCTGTACAGATGCCCTGGGAGGAACAGGTCTGTAAAACATGTGTAAAACATCTGGATTGTGCTGCCTGCCAGGTACTCACAGCAGCACAATTCCTATTTCCACCTTCCAAAATCACCTGCAGGCTCCTGCCCATGGAATCAGACAGCCCTTCCTAGGAAACGTTGTCAACTAATCCTGCCCAGCAACAGGGAGCAGGAAAGGGAAGAAGATGATGGTAAACTGTGTAAATGATTACATTAGAGCATGAGATTTAATTCCAGTTTCAACAAAAATAAGACCTTGTTTTTCAGGCATCACATGTTGGGCACTGCTGTGAACCCACCAGCACAGAAGTCAGTCTGAGGTTCTTCTTGGCACCCCTTGAAATGTGTTTCCTTGCACTGATACCTGGCTGCTACCAGGGAATCCAATCACTGGAGAGTGTTAGGGATCATCCAAAGGCAAATATTGTCCAGTAAGAAATAAAAAAACTAAACAAGGGGGTCTACATCCTGCTCTCTTTGTTTAAAAGAAAATCAGCATAGCGATAAATTCCTCTGACCAAAATGAACTTCCAGAATTCATCTCTCAGAAGGGATTTACAGATTGATGCCACTGTCAAGGGTAGGTCAAGAAAAACAAAATGGCTATTTCATAAAATGTTGTAATAACACCAATATTGGCAGTGTTTCTCTTGCACATAAAAACTTACTAGGTTATGAAGTAGCAATAGGTTTAGGGCTCAGCACTAAAATTTAAATTTTGCCTTTAAAAAAAAAATAAACATTTTTTCAGGTCAGATTACCCAAAATATTTATTCATAAGAACATATGGTACTAAACAGATGTGAATATGCTTTCCAAAGACATGCTGTCATTAATCACCTGGTATTTGTCAAGTGCAGCAAGAGAAAACTGTGCAGACCAAGCCTTTCTATCAGACAAGGTCACGTTCCTTCCCCACCCTGAGATGACATCAGTGCCAGGTTAGTACAAACTGCTCCCCCAGATGCTGCTGCAAACCTCAGCACCAAGGGTGAATTGATAAATCCACCCTCAGACTTCGAGGTTCAAGTAACACTTTCTCAGGGTGCAGCCATCACTGGAGGTTATGGCTGTTTTCTAAAATAGCTGGTGCCTCTAAAGGAGCTTCCAAGGAGCAATTCCTAGCAGGAAATTTACTCCACCTCAGTTATCCTGAAGATGATCTGTTATAAGGATGAAATTCAGGCAGTTTATCACTGAGCACTGCCCATCCCAAAGGGCTCCAGCACAGCACTACGATGAGTTACTCTGATTATCAGGTTCCTAAGAAGACTGGCTGCAATTCCCTGACACTCACTGCTGAGGAATTGCACTCTTGCACAGACTGAGACAATCTAACACTGTTATTTCTCTCATTAAAGGGCACCCTTTGGTCTTTTTGCTCCAGATTAAATCAGGCACCATCAGGAAACTGTGCAGATCTAGTAAAAAACCCTTCTCTGTTGCCATGGGCTTTATCACATGATTCAGTGCTCAATCCTGCTTTCAGCTGTCCAGTGACAGGGTGACAGGTTCATTTTAGCAAATCATTCCAGGGTGAACAATGCAGCACCTGGTCTCTGTGTCCTATGGCCTGGACCACCAGGCTGATGCCAGACCATACACCAAGTGCATTAATTCACATTCAGGGCACACACACATGATCTCTCCCCTATGCACTTCATCAGGGCTTAGCCCTAGGAGCTGTCAATGTCAGTATGGCCACACCTGCCTGCTGCTTGCCTCAGGAAGAGAAATTCCACAGGGATTTGAGCAGGAAAACTAAGAACAGTTTTAAATAAATGACGACACGAGTTTTCGTAACAGCACCTTTATGGAACACCAGGTTAGCTTTAAACAAGTGCCAGGTTACATGAACTTTCAGTCCTCTACATAAAGCAGTCTGGGGTTTAGTCCATCCTGATAAAACTTGCAACATTTATAGGCACAATACTTGGGCTATATCCACAGTAAAAAAAAGGGGTTTCCATTACAGTGCTGGGAGTTAACAAGAAAGTTACCTTATTATGTTCTTTTCTAGAGAATAATACTTCTCCTCCACTATATCCCACTGTTGTTTGGATTTCAGAACACAAGCAATGCAATCTGAGTTAAGATAAAGTGGAAATTAAGGTCATGTAAGCTAAAGACCAATGCATCTTCATAGTTACAGACAATTTTAAATATATCTTTTGCGCGTGAAATTATATTAATTTTTGTGAATAACCATTCCATCTCTATACACAATAAACAGAATTCCTTGCCAGTAGAGGACTGCACTGTGCATGGCTAATCAGCCTTGAAGAGAAAGTCTGGACCTCAGGCATCTCCAGCTACGTGGATCAACACCAATCCCTTCAGACCCAGCAGCTTTGGTTTAGTGGACGGAACCTTTGGCCTATGGTTCAAACGGACTTGCCAGCAACGAACAAGTAGGACTGGATGGTTTAAAAATAAAGAAAAGTGTGGCTGGTGCATGAAGTCAGTGCCTTGATCCTTAAAAGCAGCTCTAGAAGCAACTTTACCTTAAAAAGGGGCAGTGCTTAAGTTACAAAAGGTTTTGTTTATGATGACCGAAGAAATGGCTCTGCTTCAGGAATTCAAAAGATGGGTCAGATTTAGTAGTAGATTTATTAATTTGCTGTGATTTACAACAGGGTGACAACGTCTGGAACAAGGAGACATCAGAACAGGTTTAGCCAGGAGGTTTATGGCTTCCAAGTCAAATTCATTGACCAATGTCAAGTCATTTGGGCAACTGAAGATGAGCA
Organism: Climacteris rufus; assembly: GCA_013398175.1. Taxonomy (NCBI): domain Eukaryota; kingdom Metazoa; phylum Chordata; class Aves; order Passeriformes; family Climacteridae; genus Climacteris; species Climacteris rufus. The sequence goes on from VZRZ01002575.1 coordinate 227,349, forward strand.
GACAGAAGGTAAGCGGAGGCCAGGTGCTGCACTGGTGTTTTGGAGACAGTATTCCAAAGTGTCTTCTCTTACAGCAATTTCCTTTTCTCAAACTCCTGCAAACAGCACACAGATGTTACCAGTGGGGAAAACAGAAAATGATTCTATTGCTCTTCTATTTTAAATTACTTTGTATTTATCTTAGCAAATCTCATGTTAAGAATTAAAAACTGGTATTAAAAATTAAAATGTAAAAGGCATGAAGTGTGCAAGTTAGGGGAAAGGAGAATGAGCATTGTGCCTCACATTATGAGCATTTTCCCACCTCACATTACAAAGCAGCTCTGGAAAGCCAGACTGCAGTCAGTGCCAAGACTGCACTGCTGTCAAGGAACCATTTGCTCCCAGGCACAGCATAATGAGCTCGAAAAACACCAAATCTGCATCAGAATTGCAGCAGAAACCTTACAGTAAAGGACTCAAGCCAGGGAAGCAACAAAATAAAGGTTTTCATTTTAGTAAAGAAGAAGCACAACAGAAGAAGGGAAGAATCCCACAGCAACCTGTGGAGATGCTGTACTATATAGTCACCACAGGAAACAAAAAATACCAAACAGAACTGAATTATGCATCTCCTCTAGCTGTGAAGCAATCCCTTTTTTTTATATGAACTAAGTAAAATGCAAATAATCCCAACCCACACCTCAGTTTTTCAACTGCATATATTCAACTATAACTCTGAATTATATGCCAAGGCTCTCCTTCCTCAAATACCCTTCTTAGAAACAATGTTCTCAATGTATTTTAAATTAATTCAGGTTCTTTGCATGCAGAAAACAATTTCAACAAGTTGCTACGCTTGAAAGCAAAACGGAATCTCTTCTCTATTTTGCTACATTTACTTTTCTATAAAACAATATCACATAAAACTGTGTGCACCTATCTTTTATGCAGTAATTTCAGCTTATCCACTCAACACAGTTCTGATGTTTAAGCAAGTTCAGAGCAACATAGCATCTGGGTAAGGGAAGTACTCCCAGCTCGTATTCCCTCACAAGCGGCTTCTTGCTCTGGATAAACTGATTTCTGAGGAACCAACCTTGTAGATGGTGCTGCCCAGCTGAGCAGGGGACATGCTGACCACAACCCCTGCACTCTGCAGGGCTGCAATCTTCTCCTTGGCTCCCCCCTTGCCCCCAGCAATGATGGCTCCAGCGTGGCCCATCCGCCGGCCCGGGGGAGCCGTCAGGCCGGCAATGAAGGACACCACAGGCTTGGCGTTGGGGCCCTGGGAAGAGACACGTGGCACATGCAGGAGAAGCACTTCCAGAGGGCAGACTGTTCATTTTGTATTTTTGAATTAAGTATCAACTAGCCAGGCAAAGTTATTAAACAGCTCAGTCAGCACAAAGGAGCGTGGAACACTTTCTCTCCTGATAATCATCATAAACCAGAAGCAAAGAAGAACTTTAAATCTCTCTGCAGATCCATGCACAATAAAAAAAAAAATCACTACAAATATTGTTACAGGAAAAAAAATTCTAAAGTTGACGCTGTCCTCCAGTTCACAGAACCATAGAATATGCTTGGAAAGACCCGTAAGAGCAATTCCAACCACTAGATTTAATATTAATTTCAACTCTTTTTCTTTAAAAAAACCATGACTGTTTGGGTTTTTTGTAAAGAGAGATGAGAGACTGAACTGAGTTTTCCTTGATGTGCCAAAAGAAGCTATGAAGGTGTCTGGAAGCAAAGTGTTGTAAGACTTACAGAATTATTTTCTTTCAAAAATGCTGCTGCATCTTCTTCAGCATTTCCTCCAATCTCCCCAATCAATATGATCCCCTCAGTATGAGGATCCTTCAGGAAGACATCGAGGCAGTCAATGAAATTAGTTCCATTGAAGGGATCACCTCCAATACCTAAAAAAAAAAAATAAAGCACAAAGAAAAAGAGTAATTAAAGATAAGGATATTGCATTTACAATAGAAGTTTCAATGTAAATTTTAGCATGAGGAGTAATCCCAAAGGCTCGTAAGACAGGCAGCTCTGAAGGCTCTTTCCAAGTCAGAGTATGTCAAATTCCTGCTCCAAATACCTCCCCCACAATTTACAGAAAGCTTTGGCATCTGAATGTTCACCTTTCAAACCATAAACAAAATACTGTGAACACAGCAGGACCAAGACCCCAGCTCTAGAATTTTGCTGTAAGAAAACTGAATTTACTTAACACACCCAACTAAATGCTTAAGAATGCCCTATCCCTTTATAATACTAAACTTCTTGGGACAATCTGTTTCCAAAATCACATCATATTTGCTGGCAGTTCTCTGTTCTAAGTTGGTTTTAAGGCTTTTATTAATAGATGTGGAAATGATAACAAAGAAGGACTGTATTCTTCACAACACATAGAGACCCCATTTCTCAACACAACTGCCATTCAGAAAATTCTACACTTGCAAAAAGGAATTATTTTGGATTTATCCTAATAAAGAAAAAGCAGATTAGCCTAGGCCCAACAGGTTGATTCTGAGGGAACTTACCAATGCAGAAAGATTGTCCCAACCCAACTTGCGTTGTCTGGTGTACAGCTTCGTATGTCAGGGTTCCAGATCTTGACACAATACCTTGAGGAGAGAAAAGAAGATAAACTGAACACTGACATAGCTAAGCACATGACTAGAGGCAGCTGTTCTTATATGAATGAGAATCACCTCAATAAACAACATGAGATTCCAGGTTTTTGCCAAAACATGAAAACTCCCTGTAGGGTTCTATCTGTGCTATTTCTCGGTTGTCACCTTTTGACACTGAACTGTCAATGGACTAAACCTGCCCAGGAAGTCAACAGTATTTTTGTCACACTACAGCCTTACCAGGGAAGAAAACTGAAAAGCAAATACAAGAACATATTTCTTATCTTGCATGTGAGTAGCTGATGCACTGAACTTCAAACAGTGTCACAGCTCAACAGCTAACAAAAGAATTCTGTATTAATCACATCCCCAACACAGGTAGGCATAGGAGAGACCCTCCAGAACAGAAAAATGCTGCACAAATGCAAGTTAGCACTATTAAGGTATTTGTTCCTGCTCTACAGAACACAACTGGCATTTACATTATAATACTACAAAAGACCACAACCTCAGCTTTAAATTCAGGATGGGAGATAACACAGAGCCTAGATCAAGGGCAAAATGATTGCATGGCTTTTTGTTCAATTTTACAAGTCAAGACTTCTGTTAACACTACAAAAGGAAAGATTTCCAGGAGAAACAGCTATCACCTTCCATCTACTTTAAGCCATCTAACAAGGAACATAGTAAGTACATTGCATGAACACAGGAGAAAATACAGCACTAAACTAACAACCTTAGTTTTATCAACTATTTATACTGTTGGCCAGCCCAGAGGGGTACTAGCAAAGGGTTTTTTCCTGCTGTGTTTGAAAAGGCTTTCCTGTTTACCATTAAGATCAGATTGCCTCAGAGAAGCTACAGATGAAAGTCCAAAGACTGTTGCTATTTTTATACATTGCATCACAGTATATTCAGATGATTCTTGGATGCCTCACAGTAATAGAAAGCTGGGGAGCACATCACCAAAGGTCATGGTGTTAAGATGAAGCTGGGAGGGTGGCAAAGCTACATTTTTATTCCTTGATCCTTGGATCACCACTGAAAACATTTCCAGAAATGGCAGAGCTACTGGATTCAAGATTTAAAATATTCTTTTGCACTTGATATGCACTTGCATTCAGATTCTAATAACTTGTGACTGCAACACATTTCTTGTATATATTTAGAAAATCTGAACAGAACTTTGATTCAGAAGGGAGCCCAGGGCAACACTGGCTGATGTTACCTTTTATAGTCATAGAGAAATGTCTCAATGGTTTTTATAGGGCATAATTGCAGCCATCTGATTGTTCAATTCCAGGTTTATAGGTACTTCTGAAAGCTGGAGGTTAACATCAGTGTTAACAGATTTTCCAGCATTCCCTAGGTGCAGTCTCTTCTCAAGTCAGAAGTGGTGATGTAGCAGAGATAGTGCCTCATGCTGGAAAAACTGCATTGAGCCCCTGTGGTCCTACAACACTGAAAAGGCTTTCCCACAATAAACACACTTTCCATCCAAAAAAATGGTAGTGTTGTAAAGGGTACTACTGTGCTCAAGTGAAACTGGTTACCTTCCTGACAGGCAACAGCAGCATATGCTGTCTACAACAATGCTTCTGGAGCTTTACTTAAGTACAAATGTGTATTTTCGAAGAATTTTCTCTATAGCTCCTGAACTGCATTATTTGGAACAAAAAAATCAAGTTGTTATTTCTATAGTTTACAACAAGGGGCTGATAAAAGTCAGGACAAGAGACCTGCAAGTAAAACGGAGTGTAACTGAAGACACACAGGGTGTGTGAACATGGTTATGAACAAGTCACTGCCTTTCTGCCCTTAACCACAGTGTCTGAGAAATGGGTGTATCTGTCACTTCCACTTGTGATGGTTTTACAGTTGTCTGAACTACCAGGTTATGAACTTGCCTGTAGTCTCTTCTCTCTGCTGTAATACTGTAGGTGTAGGATCCTAGTCCTGTGCAGCCAAGCTGTTGGAAGGAATAGTATTGGAGAGCTTAGTGCTCTCAAATCCCAAGAAAAGTGGAAGTTTGCTTAAGACTCTTCTTTGAGGCTACCAAGTCAATCCCACTACCTGAGGAAACTTCCAACTGCTTTGTCTCTACCATCAAGACCCACTGCCTCCTATGGAAGACTTGTGATTTTGGCCTTCAGGATTGATAATGCCACAGTTCACTTACAAACTGAGGACAGACAAGCTGTCACACAGTGTTATCAACTGTCCTCAGGGCAGAATGTGCCTTGCCTCACGAGGAAGAACATTAAAGCACCAAACTTGTGTTTTAGATGACGCATAAATATTCAAAAACTCACCGATTCTTCCTTTCTTGTGAATGTGACCAGGCATGATACCAATTTTACATTCTCCAGGCTAAGGAAAGAGTGGGAGAAGTCAGATGGAACACCCAAACCACCACTAGGAACAGGTTCAGCCCTGGCCCAAAGCCAGGGGTCACTCACATTGATGACTCCGGGGCAGTTGGGGCCCACCAGGCGGGTCTTGCTCTGCCGCAGCAGCCGGTGCTTGACGCGCACCATGTCCTGCTGGGGGATGCCCTCGGTGATGCACACCACCAGGGGCATTTCTGCATCGATGGCCTCGGTGATGGCAGCAGCAGCAAACGGGGGAGGCACGTAGATAACAGTGGCTGAAGCACCTGTTTGTTCTTTGGCCTGCAAAGGACACAAACAAAAAGGTTTTGGGTGTTTAGAGGGGCTGAAGAGAACATTTGACAACAAGTCGTTGAAAAGACATCCATTCTCAGGCATTAATTAAGTACATGAATGTTTATTCATTTACTGTCATCAAAGCAAGTGTTACATTCCCTGAAGATGGGACTCCTATAGTGCAAGCAGCAAGCTGAGAACCAACCACTGTCTGGAAAGGATCTGCCCCATGATCAGCACCATAAATAGTCTTAGATAACAGTCTGCTAAAAATTCATCCTACACACCAGAATCCATCAGAAAGCTGCTCCATGCATAGAGCAATGCATGCTGCTGCATGCATCAACACTCTGTGAACGTCACAGTGGAAGCCAAACTTGTTCTTGACCACCCTGAATGCTCCCTCTTTTACAAGGCCTTTAGTTCACTCCCTGCCCAGTGACATCCACAGCCCAAATACTTTCTCCAGTGTGAGCAATGAAATAAGGAGCCCTTCAGCAGCTTTAAACTGTATGCCCTCCAGTTACTGCTGCAAATTACCTCCTTCACAGAATTAAACACAGGCAGACCTAGATGAGTTTTTCCCCCTTTCCCTGGAGAAATTCCTCCAACTAGATTGGTGCCATAGTCCAATGCCTGCTGGCTGTGAAAGGTTCCCTACAAGAGAGAAAATAAGTAAAGTTAGAAGGCATGTAATAGCAAATAAAATTAACCAAAAAGTTTGATGCTATCTATAATTCTGAAGTCAATTTATGGCACTTAAATTTACTCTAAGAAGGGAGGCTTTCCCTACATATATACAATCAGGTATTTTGAAAAGTGCATCAATATGTTTTGAATGCATTCACAATATGCTGATATGCTCTGCTTTATTTTTTTTAATCAGAGCACTGTGGTTGTATGCTAAAGGATATTTTGTTGTGTGCTGCTAATACACCTGCAGACACAGCAGCCACATTTTGTTTTCCACATCAAGCCTGGCAGATGACAAACACTATAGTGAAACAGAAGATATTAGCATTCTCATCCAGGACTAACTGATAGTTTTACAAAAGCAGCCTTCTCCCCTTGCAAATGTGTGAAAGAGTGAATCTGAGAAAATTATTAAATATCCTGAAATAAAAACAGAAATAGAATTCATAGGCATTGATATTCAAAGGCATTTGTGAAAGAGGCCCTTCTAAAATAATCAGGGTTTTCCAGTTTTATTGCAAATCTCCTCTTACAAAGAAACCCTTTCAGTTGTATACAAAGAAAATTCTTAAGAGCAAAATTAAAAACAAAAATAAAAAGTACTGTAATAAAGATTGCTTAAAACCAACTTTCAAGCTTGTGCACAAGTACTTGGGCCAAAGAAAGTAAACTACAGTGCTGAAGGGACCTTCCTGATGGTGAAGAAAGTCCAGCTTCCTATCAACACAAAGGCAGTACATAATCCATTTCATATATTATTACAATTTTGGGCAATCAACTTTCTGAACTGAAAGGGTGATAGGAGAAATAACTCATTAACATACCTGTTTGCCTGTAAAACCCTGACAGATAACCTTTGTGTTTTTGTTAACATACAGGTTTTTCCTGGATGCTGTGTAGGAGCAGTGTCGGACTCCATTCTGTTGAACTGAAAAGAGAAGAGAGCACAAACCATCAATCCACTCTTTTGTTAGATTATGAGTCAAAAAATATTCTACCAAGTAAGTGCAGATCAACTACTGCTTATATCAAAAAATCAGGAGCAGCTCATGTTTTCAAAAGCAGCTCTGAAGCCTTGTTCAGTGCTTGCCATTTAAGATATTAAACACCTGTAGTTCACCCTATCATGGTGATTTCTCAGATTGCCAGAAATTAGGGGAGGTATTTCTAACATGGAGTACTTAGTATCATGAGTCCTCACAACAAAGACAGAAACAACTTCTCAAGCATTATTTTCATTTGCAAATGAACACGTTTTTATCTTCTTAGAAATTCTACCAAGCGACCAAGGAGAACTAAAATCCTGATATCCACAGGCTGTTACAACACTGGCACTATGTTCTACCTCCTGTGAACAGAGCACAGTCCAGACTGCACAATGAGAGATAGTGAGGAGCTCGAGGGTCCCTCAGCCCAGGAAAAACCTAATGCCAACTAAGACAACAAGAGATCTTTTTCCAAGAGATTCCCAGCTGTGGCATCACTGCTGGACACGCACTTGGGCTCGTGAGGAAACCCAGATACCCCACTGGAGTGATTTTCAATTTAGTTCTCACAAATCTGGTGCTGAAAAGAACAACAAAACATAATTACAGAAAAAGAGCACAGTGTGTGCTGGTATCAAAAAGCCAAGGGGAATGATGGAATCTGCTGAAGGGAAAGGAATGTTGGCATCAAATGCACAGAATGTTACCACAGAAGAAAGCCTGAGATGAGGAGGAGGGAGAAGTCTTCTGGTATAAACAAGAGGCACACCTACATTTTTTGCCATATGCTTTTTCAAACACCAGAGTTTTGAGGGGATCACAATTGATTTACTCCCTGTAAGTGTTTGACATTAATTTATATATAGAGTGAGCCTGGGAAGGCACAATCCTAATACAGGATCCCAAATACTATACACCCCTTTTGCTCTTTTAAAACTTTAGAAACTAAGACCTAAGGAAGTAAATAGTGAAGCTGAAATCAAAGTAACAGATCCTGAATCATGGTTCCCAGACTGTTGTATATACATACTCAGACATGTCTGAACAAGGGAGTTGGTTTTTTTTATTTTTCTCTTTTTAGGAAGGGAGTAAAACCTTTTAAGGAGAAATAAGGGGAAAAAGTATTCTCATGATAATGCACAGATATTTGTCAAGATGCATTATAAAATTATTCTAATCACAGAATTTCTATGGGCTAGTAAATGTGCAGAAAAAATTTAAGATCCATTTACATACACATTTCCATCACAGAGCTACACAGTCCTCTTTTGTCAACTAAAGTTTAGTGCTACACTGCTTTTATGCTTCAGTTGTATTCAAAAGAGTGAAAAGAAAAACCAAACCATGCCAGGAGCAGCCTACAGACATCAGTGCTATTGCTAAATCTCTGTTCTTAGAAAGTGCTGGTAAACCCAGAACTTAACTCCAACCAGGTTCTGCTGTTCTCTAAGGAGCTGCAGCAAATCCTCAACTTCAGACTGACACAAAGTAAAACTCCACAGAGAAAGGTACAGACTAGGATGCAGCAAACTTGTAAAGAAAGAGGTAAAAGTGCATTTCAGCTTAGTGACCCATAGGGTTTTAACCTAAATCACAATGTTATCCACAAATACTGCTGCAGAACTCGTTATGCCAGGAAATACACAGCAGTAACTGACAAAGTCCATGCGAAATCCTTATGAAAAGCCATAAGAAAGCCAATTGTATCCTGGGCTGCATCCAAAGCAGGCTGGGCAGCAGGTTAAGGGAGGAGATTCTGCCCTGCTGAGGTGAGACCCCACCTGCAGAGCTGCCTCAGCCCTGGGGTGCCCAGCACAGGATGTGGAGCTGCTGGAGAGAGTCCAGAGGAGGCACCAGGGTGATCAGAGGGATGGAGCAGCTCTGCTGTGAGGAAAGGCTGGAAGAATTGGGATTGTTCAGCCTGGAAAAGAGAAGGCTTTGGAGTGACCCAATTCCCTTCAGTACCTGACTATTTTATGAAAAATAAATTTGCTCTTCAGTACCTGAAGGGAATTGACAAGAAAGATAAAGCAAGACTATTTACAAGAGCTTGTAGTGTCAGGACAAGGGGGAATGGCTGCAAACTGAAAGAGAGTAGGTTTAGATTGGATATTAGGGAAAAAATCTTTACTGTGAGGGTGGTGAGGCCCTGGCACAGGTTGCCCAGAGCAGCTGTGGCTGCCCCATCCCTGAAAGTGTTCAAGGCCAGGCTGGGTGAGGCTCTGAGCAACCTAGGATGTTGGAAGGTGTCCTTGCCTGTGGCAGGCAGGTGGAACTGGATGATCTGCAAGGTCCCCTTCTGACCCAAACCATTTTGTGATTCTATGATCCTATGAAAACATGTCTGAGGATGAGATTTAATGAACAGGGCTACCAGGCTGGCTGTGGGAGGGGAGAGAGAAGCCACAGCCACAGAAGACAGCACAGGATGATCTTTCTCCTCGGCTGAGGACTTGGCCTTCCTGGGAAGGGCTGCAAGGCCCTGCACCACAACATCCACTCCAAGGCACATGTGGTGAAGAGCAGCCTGCTTCCAGCAGAGCAGAGGCTAAACAAGCACAGGAACAGCTGGAATGCTCGTCAGGAGAGCAGGGAATCGATCTACCTGATCCCAGCCACTCAGGTGGTCATGAGATGTGCCTGGGTGAAACCCAACCCTGAGGACAGCAGAGGATGATCCCCCTTGGGAAGGAGCTGTTCCAGTCCTTCCCACCTTGTAGAGAACAGTCCAGGCTCCCAGGAGTATGGAATTAATGTCTGAAAATGACCTGCAAGGGGCAAGAATAAACAGGCAATGCTAAATTGATACAGATCTAAGTTGTACAGAGTCTGTGCTACACCACTGACAAATCCACCCACAAAGAGAGGGATGCTTGCTTGCCACATATTTGCCACTAAGTAATTTCAACGCTTTGGAAAAAAAAAAAATAAAAATCCCAGAATGCTCAGCTTGGAAGGGATCACAGTGGGTCAGCTCATCCAACCTCCCTACCCAGAGCACATGGCACAGGATTGTGTCCAGACAGTTCCTGAGTGTCTCCAGCGAGGGAGACTCCACAGTCTCTTTGCTGCTGACAAACTGACAGAGTCACTTATTTCTCTATACCTTATAGGAATTCTACACTCCCAGTTCAGTTGTTCACCCCAGATCTATTTTCAGATATTTATAACCTTGCAGAGAAATGTTTTTGAAAGCTTAAGTTTGTCAATTCTCCATTTTCAGAAGACTGCATAAATATATTTTTCAAGGATAAAAAGCTTTTGAGCATTTTCTAAACTATAAAAAAAAAGTAAAGGCACTGACATCTAAAAGGCAGCTTAGAATTTAAGCTTTGTATGGATTTGCTCTTGAAAACCATATGTGCTTCTTACATTATTGTATGGCCCTGCTTCAGAGAAAATACAGCTGGTTCAAAAAGCCTGGCTATGGGCTTGAGCTGTTTGCTGTCTCCAGAGAGGCAGCTTAGCATGGCCAAATGTCTGGAGAGCAATATATTTTTGAAGCAATTTATGGGAAAAAAAAACCTAAAAATCACCTTGCAGCTTCTGGGCTGGATGAATCTGAGTTTCTGGGGGTTTTTAAAGTGGTTCTGTACTTCAGTCCCTGGCCCTGCCTGCAGCAGAAATGTTTGTCCCAGTTATCAGCAGAGTGGGAGCAGCAGGGGCATGGGTCAGGATGAGGTTCTGTTCCACGTGGCACAAACAGCAAGTCCTGGCTGCAAGCAGCTGGCAATTTAGTTCAGACAGATACAAGATGAGAAGGAAACAGGTGGGAAGTGGAAATGGCATGCCTAAGTTCACAGCAGGTAGGAGTCAGAAATGGAATCCAAGGCTCATCTTCCACCCAGGACCTGCTTCACAACTTCCAAACCTGTTCAGACAATTGATTTTACCAGAACAAATCTGGGTGCTTAGGTGTAAATGCATGATGCTTCACAAAGACTGGAGAAAAAGAATAAAAAAATAATTTGCTCTTCAGCTGTGAACCAGCAAAAGCCAAACCCATTGGTGATGCTATTTTAATGCTCATGTTTAAATTACAGGCCAAGTTACAAAGGTGAAGGCTCCAGATGAAGTCCTACAGCATAAGGACAAATCTTATCAAATTCAGCTCTTCCCAAAAGCACAAGAGAAATGTTATACTTTGTTAAGTCAGAGTTCTAAGATAACATTACCATGTCCAACAAAGGCCTGTAATAGACCTTTAGAAAAGTGTATTAAAAATAAAGTAAGAGACTGGGCAATCTTTCCCAGGCACATTCCTGCCTGTTCATTTCTGCCCCACCCCTGTTCAGTTTGTGGTTTAAAAATAAAGTTATACAAATAACAAGATGCATTAGGTTGGGCTTTCCAGTACTTAAACTTCTAAACAGCTAAAAAGAGAGAAGTACTGTGACAAGATCTGATGTACTTTGGTCCTTGTACAGGACAGCCAAGTAGTGATGAAAAGTGCTCAAATCCAACCTCTGCTGTCTCAGGAAGTTTGAAAAGCAAGATCTAAATTTAGGAAAGGGGTATAAGCCTGTATATGGAACACCAGTTGTTTTAAAGTAAAGAAACCTTACTAGAAACTCAGGGATAGAGTTACTCCAACACACACACAGTGCTGGTAGTTACTCTGGCATTTCCAGGGAACAAGGCCTGATCTCAAGAGCAGAACTCACTGCAGTTCAAACAACAGGAAAATCCACCTCACTCAGCTCTTAGAAAAAACCCTCACAATCCATAGGCTCAAGCAGGGCTTTAAGCTCACTTGTGTATTACAATTAACAAGCTATTTTTCTAGAAAAATACCCTTTATTTACCATGAAGTCCAAACATGAATTTACATGTTAAAAAGAAAACTGATCCATTTACAAGGTATTTTAAAGCACATACAGAATTTAAATACTTTTACACTGAGCTTTCAGGCACTCCTTGAGCAGTAACACCTCACAGGCACAAATCTCATTTAAAGCAATGCAACTCAAGCTACATTTCATTGAATCACAGAATGGTTTGGGTTGGAAGGGACCTTTAAAGGTCATCTTGTCCAACCCCTTTCTTATTTGGGTTGTGCAAACCAGGTGACAGCACAGACACTAAGGGCTAAATCTCTTCACTCAAACTATACAAAGCTCAAAACTCGTTATTTTCAGGATTTCTTGTAAGATTTCCTATGAGCACAAATCCAAATCAAAGTGCCTCCTTAGCCACATTTACCCCAGATCAAAAAAGAAAAAAAGAAATTTGGAAGCTGAGGGTGCTCATCCAACAATCACAGTACAAAAGCAAGGTGAAACAGCACATTCCACAAGGACCTGAGCTGACACCTACACTGCCAGAAGACTGAAAAGTTTAAGTGAAATTCTTCCTCTATTGCTCCTTGCAAAAGCCACAGAACTTGGAGATGAAGGAAGTACTCCTTTTCTTTTCTATTACCTATGTAAGGAAAGAAGAAAGCCTTAGAAGTCATAAATGGGGAAAATGGAGGCCACTGCAGAGGAAACTCAGGGCAGGCCTGAGGTACAAGGAGCCCTACTTAAAATGCTGTGTCTTTTCTTCCACACACACATCCCCCCTCTTTATCTTCCATCAGTTATGGACCTTCAGGCTGCTATTGAGAAATCCTTTCAATATTTTCTACGTGTTTAATTGACCTTTTTCTGACCATCTCCCTTCTCCTTCCTCTGCCTACAAACACAGGGCCTGAGAACACAACAGAACAGTTCTGGGGAGCTCCTGACAGTGCAGAAGGGCATAATCTCCAGAATTCACCCCTGAACTCAGCAGTTACAGCAGCACAAGATGATTCTTACTGACAAGGAAGTCTCCATGCTATTGAGGGATTGCCCAAAATACCTAACTCCTTTATTTCAGAGGATTATGCACTCAGAGGATTCCTGTTTATCAGTCCCCAGGCACTCTTCTCACCCTTCCCTTGCCAAATTCCTGTCAATTATGGAAACTCCAATGTGTGGCCATGAAATAGGAGTTGAGGAATTAAGTAAATGAATCAGGCTGTAAAGGGCAAATGCCATGACCACACTACACCCATCACATTAAAACAAATCTAGGACCAGTGGGAACTGCCATTCAGAAAATTTTCAGCCCTTTCAACACATCTTTCTTTCATAATTTAAGTCTCTCCTCAGGACAAATCACCTATTTCTTGTAAGTCAACAAGCTGTTTTTCCCCATGTATCCTCCACTAAGAATGTGTGCAGGTAAAGGTTTGTGAGCTTTCCTTCCTTCCACACTGTTGACATAAAAACAATAAAGGAATTCTTCAGTTTGGGTTGTTATTTCTGCAGCAATCCTTTGCCAGGGTTACTCACATAATTACTGTAATCTTTTAATCTAAGAGCTCTCCAAAGCCCTCTAACACATCCAGGACATGGAATCCCTAATCCTGACTCTCCCATCAGTTCAGGTGCCTACAAAGACTCTCCAAAGTGGGGTATGGACAAGCACAAGTCTCTCCTGACTCTGTCCATACACCAGCAGTGCTCTGAGCTGACCTTTGAGCAGCACTTACCATTCATTGATACATTTCATACTCCATTTCCACAACTTCCTGGTCTCAACCTTAGGGATACATACCCTGCACGTTTCCCTCAGCAATCCACCAACAAAAACAGAGTTTGCATCTCTTTTCCAACAGAGCATGCTGGAAACTCGCGATTTCAAATCAGTAAGAGAAGCAGATGTTAATTATTTGTTAGTGAAAACGTATGTACAAAGTCCAAATTTAAGGTTTCAGCAGTCTTTTAACATTTTGCAGAATATCAAACCAAAGATTTCCAATGAAAGACTATTGCATCTTGCAGGAGTTTCTACAAAAGACTTCACGACCAGCTGCAAAAAGACACTTTTTGAGCCACTTATAGTTGTTCCTCCCTTCTACCCCCCAAAATAATTTAAAGAACTATTCCCTGAACCTCTTACTGCTATTTGTAAAGGGAACAATGTGGAGTTTTAACACATCATACTGCACCCAAGAGTAGCTTTGCTGGGTGCATAAATTAAGCTAAATTGGAAGGTGCTACATTCCCATCTGTTCCCCTCCATCAGAACCAATTCTCATCAGGCCCAGGGAAGCCAATTAAAAAAGCTGAAGTGGCAGAAATTAACAGCATAAATGGTTCTCTGGTCCTGCTCGTGGAGAACAAGAGGCAGGAATGGACACCCACCTGGACAGCTGGTGTGCCACAGGAACTACTCAGAGCAGCTTAGGGTTGTGAGATCTTGTTACCAGACCTGCAAGTCACCATCCCCCTGAGACAAGAACACTTCGTGCGCAGTGGAATGAGGTAGGTTTACGTTTGTTCATTCATTTTCAGCTGTGAGGTCCAAATTAATGCACAAATTCCCCTGTTTAGATTCCAAGAAACTGAATACCCACACTGATCTCAGCATAACAGAATGGTTCAGGTTGGAAGGGACCTTAAAGATGATCCAGATCCAACCTCCTGCCATGGGCAGCAACAGCTTCCACCAGACCAGGCTGCTCCAAGCCCCATCCAACCTGGCCTGAAACACTTCCAGGGATGGGGCAGCCACAGCTTCTCTGCAAAACCTGTTCCAGTTTCCTCACAGTAAAGAACTTCTTCCTAATATCCAATGTAAACTTACTCTCTTTCACTTTATAGCCATCATTCCTTGTCCTATCACTACAAGTCTCCTCTTCAATAAAAGATGCAGCAATAACTGCACCAAAAAAAAAAAAAAAAGCATACTGAAAATAAAAAAGGGGGGCAAAAAAACACTTTATTTTTTATTGTGATGTTCAGAACAACACATACTAAATGTTTAGAGCTGAAGCATTAGTCTCGGACAGCTCGTGTTCTCCACAATGGGAGGCCAGTTATCTTATTCTTGGCGGAAAAAAGAACTTTACCGCGTTGTGCTGAAACCACAGGGTAATTCAGGGGCCTCCAGAGGCCTCCAGTCCCAAGCTCCCCTCGCAGTGAGCAGCCCTAACTCTACGGGCTCCCTCCGGCCCTCGCCCTCTGGAGCCCTCCCGGGGCTGCAGCGCAGGGAAAGACCTTTCCCGGCGCCCACCCTGCACGGGAGAACTCCCCACTAAATCTACACACAGCTCCGGGGCACCCAGCCGTGCCCCTGCCCCGAGCGGGCCGACCCTGCCCCTCCGAGCGCCCAGCGATAAAAAGTTGT
>VZRZ01002575.1:242571-277517 GCA_013398175.1 Climacteris rufus
CCCGCCCCGGCTGCGGAAGCGGCTCCGCGGCGCCTTCTGGGTGTTGTAGGCACGGCGGCCATGAGGGTGGGGAAGGGCTCATGACCCGGCACCGCCATGGACAAGTACAGTGTGGCCTCAGACACCGCCAGGGACGGTGACTGGGAAGAGCTGTTGGTTCCCACCAGGTCCGGGCAATCACCAACTGTGTGAAGTTCAACAAGGGAAAGTGCCGGATTCTGCACCCAGGATGGGACAGCCCTGGATGTAGGGACAGACTGGGGAATGAGAGGCTGGAGAGCAGCGCCACGGGAAGGGACCTGGGGGTTATGGTTGATGGAAAGTTGAACATGAGGCAGCAGTGCCCTGGCAGCCAGGAGGGACAGCCCTGTCCTGGGGGCATCAGGCCCGGCATCGCCAGCCAGGCAAGGGAGGGGATTGTCCTGCTCTGCTCTGGGCTGGGGCAGCCTCACCTCGAGTGCTGGGGGCAGTTTGGGCACCACAATGTGAGAAAGACATTAAACTGTTAGAGAGTGTCCAAAGCAGGGCAATGAGGATGGTGAAAGGCCTTGGGGGGAAGCCGAATGAGAGCAGCTGAGGGCACTTGGTCTGTTCAGCCTGGAGGAGACTGAGGGGAGGCCTCACTGCAGTTACAGCTTCTTCGTGAGGGGAAGAGGAGGGGAGACACTGATCTCTGCTCTGTGGTGGCAGTGACAGGCTTAAAGTTGTGTCAAGGGAGGTTTAGGTTGGATATTAAGAAAAGGTTCTTCACCCAGAGGCTGGTTGGGCACTGAACAGGCTCCCCAGGGCAGTGGTCACAGCACCAGCCTGACAGAGCTCAAGGAGTGTTTGGACAACGCTCTCAGGCCCAGGTGTGACTCTTGGGGCTGTGCAGGGCCAGGAGCTGGACTTGATGATCCCTGTGGGTCCCTTGCAACTCAGCGTATTCTGTGATTCTGTGACTCCCCCACCTCTCAGAACCACAGGATGGGTCAGGCTGGGAGGGACCACAATGGGTTATCTGGTTCGACCCGTGCCATCAGCTGCCTCCAGAAACGTGTCCTGTAAATATAACCAGTACAAATAATTGTTTATCTATGGGCATAGATGGGTGGGGGCTGTGGGAGGGGGTCCAGAAGAGACAAAGTATTGCTTCAGAACAAAAATAAACGTGCAAAGTCATACTCTGATTTCTTCCTGATTAATTAATTGTGTCCCTAAAAGTGAGGCCAGAAGGAGACCGTAATAAATGAAGCATCCAAATATTTAGCTTTTCATGAGGTTTATATGATCCCCTTAGGAGGACACATATATGCTGATTTTATGCTACTAAAAGATTAATATCTGGATCCATCCTTAAATCAATTTTTCCTTGAGGCTTTCACTAAGACTCTTGTGGGGATTATATAATTTGAGTTAGATGCCAATGCATTGTCATTCTGTATACAGGAGCATTTTGCTTTTTTAGTGTTTTTAATAGGATCACGTAAGATGAGGGTTGGGGTTGTTGGTTTGGTGTTTCCTTTTTTTTTTTTTTTTTAAATCTCAGTAGCAGAAACATCTTTTCAGCCCTTTGCATTCAAAACCTGAATGCATATAGAGTCTTTTGACTCTGTATTTTGACTCTATAATTAATATTGATGGAAGGCATCATCACTACCTGTTGCAAGTTTCAGGATATGGAAGCCAGCTGTACAGTATATAATTAGCCAGACATACATGGAATTGGGAAAAAAATAAGCCTATTTTCTATTGTTTTAATGCAGGTTTGGTTCCTGTCAGAGAACACCCTGTCCTACCAACATTAATTGTGCTGATTTAATCAACTGGCTGGAAAGAAACCATTCAGCCTCGGGAGAAACAATGCAGCAATTAGCAACACTCAGGGAGCAGTGGCAGGGGCTGCCTTACAAAGCTCAGGTCAGAACCAGTTTTGGAGGGGTAGCCAAAGGCCTGCTCGCTGTCTTAGGACTGCAGCCCCTTATGCTACAAAAAGAAATCCTTTGGGATAATCTTGTTGCCCAGAAAAGCTGTGAATTCCTCATTCCTTGAAGTGTTCAAGACCAGGCCTGATGGAGCTCTGAGTAACCCAGTGTAGTGGAAGGTGTTCCTGCCCATGGCAGGAGGGTTGGAAATAGATGGTTCTTAATGTCCCTTCCAACCCAAACCATTCTGTGATTCTGTGGCAGGAGTCACACACTTGATCCTTACAATAAACTCAGACATATTTAAAAGCTTAGGGTTGTGTTCAGCCCAGCAGCTGTACAAACAGCACAGTTGGCACAGACACAAAATGGACTTTGTGGGCAGGTATTTAATAGCATAAAATATACCCCAGACTTCCCATTCAGAATGTGAAGCAGGTTTGTCTCCTGGGGCTGGGCAGAGCTAAAAGACATCCCTTTGACAAATGCAGGTTCCAACAGGGAGGGTTTAGCAGGAAGGCCATCCTTGGAAGGACAGCCTGTATTTAAGGAATTGCTAAACCAGGGACAAATTCTTCAGCTGGTTTAGCCCTTACTCACCTCAGGGATGACTCTGGACCTACCTGGCATCACCTGATGTTTGATCATTGTCTCTCAATCTTATCTTCAGTAAAACAACCCTGCAGCTTGAAATCCTCCTGCATCTTGTTAGTTGTAGTGGCACCATCACCTTCTATCACTGGAACTGAAGGATGTCCAAACAAATTGGCCATGTCCTTGGAATCAAGGCAGGGACCCAAGCGTGAAGCTAAACCCTGGCCTCACCTCTATCCATCTTCCAGCAACTAAGGGTTCTGACCCTTCTTAAAACAAACTAGTTTGTGGTTTTCTAGAGTTTAATTTATAGGTTGTAAGCAAAAATAATCCCAGCATCTCAGCCCTGGGACAGTCACCAGAAGGAGCTGGGCCTCTGCTCTCCTTTCCTTTGTAAAGAGCACAGAGAAATCCAGAGCTGAGGATTCCTTCTGGAGGGATTAGCCACACGTAATGAAAATGTAAACCTGCTTTACATTTTCTCTACAGCCTGTGGTTTTTCAGTAACAGAGCTATGGCTGAGAGCCTCTGCTAAGGAATTAGTTAGAAATGGGCTTGCTGGGATTCCTGGTGTAAGCCCAGAGAGCAGAGATAAGGACCAGTGGAGAGTCATGGCAGGGAGGGAAGGGTGGGTGTAGGCAGAGCAAGAAAAGCAGCACCCCACTTGCTCTTTTTCTATGCAATCCCCATTCTGCCTTCAGCAAACAAATTTTATGTGTTGCTTCTGAAACATCCTGCAAACATTTGTGGTATTGCTATTAGTATGGTTTTGGGTAGGTTTTTTTTCAGTAGTAGTAGTGCCAAGTGAAAATAAGCACACAAACACTACCCCCTCCTCCAGTAAGCAGTGCCATGGCTTGGTGTTTCCCAAGAGTCTGACATTTCTATGGTGCTTCACAAACAGGGGGTCAGATCTCAGCTTGGCACCAACTGGGGTCACAACATCAACATCAGAAGTGCTGCAGTGGGAAGTCCCAAGGATGGACACTGAAGTGGTACCCACAGCCTGACAGCCCCAGACTGAGCCTTTCAGTCCATCATGGCTTGGATTTCTCTGGGAATGAAGGTGCTGCTGAAGACCTGTGGTCATCTTCATCTAAACAGTGTGGTTCTTCCTTTGCTGTGTGATTTCAAGCAAGTCTGGCCCTGTCACATATCAGGGGCTTATCAGAGCTTACTCGTTTTATTCAGTAAATTTTGCCAGAAATGCTTCAGCAGCTCCAGGTCTTAGAGAAAAGCTTGGCATGTGATGGGGTTTTGTAGCAGTTCACTGGGCTGCAGCCATACACATCCCACTGCCTTCTTCCCTCCTGGGAGGGCAGCCAAGAGCAGTGATCTGGTTTATTAAAAGCACAGGTGCCAGACCTGGGGCTGCCCCACAGTGCTGGGAAAGGTCACATCCTGCAGACCTGCTCTTCCAGATCATCAGGTTGCACTGCTGGTCACGAGGAGTGGGGCAGAGCTGAAGAAAGGAGTTCACAAAAGGAAAACAGAAGACTGGGACAAATTCTGCTCTCAGCCACCCTGCACAGGGCTTTCCTGGTGTAGGATCCAGGGTCTTGCAGACCCTCTGCCATCCAGCAAGAAGCAGGAGCAACATGGGATGAAATTCCTTGAAATGCATATGCCAAAAAAGCCTCTGGTCGTGGCTGGTACCTGCTGTAAGGAATTAAATTTGGCTGTTAATTCTTTAATAGAAACATGGAATGGTTTGGGTTGGAAGGGACCTTAAAGATCATCTCATTCTAACCCTAATTCTTTGCCCTGAAAGAGGCTCCACTGAATAACAATGAATCCCTGGGTGATAAATAAACTCAGGTCTCCTCCCTGGAGGCCACACTGGTTTTTAAGGTTTCAGGATTGTGGGGTGCATCTCAGCAGGGGTTAAGCTGGGAGCTGATGCAACCCTGATGTCTAAGGGCCAGAGCAGTGGAAACAGGCACCTTCCCTTTGACCTCAGCATCCCTGAAATGCTCTGGTTCCTCTCTGGATAATTAGGCATGGAGCAATGATATTTTTTTATCCCTGTGGAGTTTAAGAAAGCCGTATTTCTGAAAACCAGTGTCAGAAAACAAGGGAGTGGTAAGGAATGGGAGCACTCAAAAGCCACATCCAAGAGGAAGGTCTCAACCTGGTTAACTCTGGCACAGCCTACAACAGATCAGATCTGATCTAGTGTCCCCAGAGGTCACAAACAAGTGGAAGAAGCTCCTTCATCATGGAAGGAAGCAGATCCAGCTACTTCCATTTGGTCCTGTTCCCCCATCCTTGTCATCAGCTGTTTCATGGGGAGATGGGTCAGGCCACTGCAGGACCATGGGGCTGGGCTGGGCTGTGTGGTCCTGGAGCAGAGACTGGTGGCTTTTATAGCCCCAGGTGACAAATTCCTCCCTCTAGCAGTCTCCTGGGCTTGGTTCCAGTGATGTTCACCCACCTCCCCTGGGGACACACGCACAGAAGCGCAAAGCAGCTCTTATTGTAGCTCTTATTTAATTCTGCATCGCGGAGCCATGGAATAGTTTGGGTTGCAAGGGACCTTTGAAGGTCCTCTAGTGCAGCTCCCCTGTCATGAGCAGCAACACCTTCCACTAGACCAGGCTGCTCAGAGCCCTGTCCCATCTGAACGTGTGGAAGCCTTAAGAAATCCTGAGCTGACAAATTGGACCTTTTTACTCCCTTTTTTTGGATGCCATCAGCTCATTTGCAGTGGTCGGACAGGTCACCTTCATGCTGGAAGTGCCAGAGTTGGCCACAGCAGTTTCACAAACATATCTGTTAGAATTATTTGTGCTAAAATCTCTCTTTTCAGGTACTGTGGGATTGATGAAGAGTAGAAATTCTGTCCACCATTTCTCTAGAGGTTTAACAACCCCAAAATAAAATATAAATATAAATTCATTCCATGGCAGGATTTGTCTTGCACATAAAGAAAAAAGAAATTTTGCTCAAATTGGACTGTTTTTATTCTGAAGTCACCTTTGTCCTTGCAAAAATAACCAACAACATAAAAAGTACCCAGATTCTTTCTAAAGTGAAGAGTTTAATTTGAGGTTTTTAATTTTGCTGAAATCTTGCTGACCCAGCATTGTCACTGTGTAAAGTTCTGCAGCACCAAGTTAATGTTCTACCAAAATCCTTTGCTTCAGGATTAGTTCTTGAATGTCTACAAAACATAGACAGATTTCTAAAGTGAATCCACAGGGGCTAATCCTCATTTCACATGCAGTTAAATTTGGAGCAGCAGTGGCAAAGGCGCTGCAATCACAGCGCTCGAGACCTCTGATCTCTGTGAGATCACTCTGGCTATTTATCCTTGAAAGCACAAGATCAGCTTTCACTAAATACACCTGTTCTTATATTCTTGACATGATTTGGTATTTATTTTTCATTGGCCAGAGAAGCTGTGGCTGCTCCATCCCTGGAATTGTTCAGGTCCAGGCTGGACGGGGCTTGGAGTGTCCTGATCTGGTGGGAGGTGTCCCTGCCCGTGGCAGGGGGGTGGAACGAGATGGGCTTTAAGGTCCCTTCCAACCCAAACTATTCCGTGATTCCTGACTTTTCCTGCAGTGTAACAACCACAAACACCACTAGATGTCACGACTGCTTCACTGTTTGACTGCTCGTTCCTGAGCAGCCTTGGCTGGAGAAAGGCTTGCGCGGGTTTAACTGAGGAGCAAAATACAAAGACAAGGAAGCAAAGCCAAGATTTTGTCCTCAGGAACTACATGGTGCTTTAGGACACACCCTTCTTGAGAAGAAAAAAATCATGAGTTTCTCAAATCCTCCATGTTTCTCAAATCCTCTGGTTTTGGACACGAACTCTGCGGTTTGTCCAATATGAAGGAAATTAATGTGCAGGACTAGCCTGACCCTTTGAAGCTACAGCAGAAAACCAGGGAGAAGAGGTTTGAAGTGGGAGACAAACAACTGTGCTGAAGGCAGGAAAGCAAAGTGACCACAGGATATTATTTTTGCTTTTATTCTGATAATTTCTGTGCTGGAAGTGACTTTTCTGCACTGTCACTGGTTATGGTATATGGCATTTGTGCTGCCACTGTGGCTATTGATGCTTGATGGTCCTGGAACAAATGAGCACCCACCCACATCCTCCTACTAAAACAGTGAAGGAATAGCAATAACATCAACTGAACTTAATTGGGCCAAACTCGAGGTGTTTTCTGTTGAAGGAGCTAATTTTAGATGCCAAACTGCTACAGAGGCTGGCTGTATCTCTGCCCTATTTTACAGCTCGTGGCAGATGATTGGAAGGTGAAGGAGCGAGCACAGTTGCTTCAGCCCATGTGAAGGTCAGGGAAGAATATTCTTCCTCTGTTCCCAAGGTAATCTGATTTCTGTCTCTGCTGGTGTCATCCACAGGAACCTGTTCGTCCTCAGGACTTAGCACTGAGGTTGCCACAAAAGAAAAGTACACCATTTTCAGAGGGAGGTGCAAACTAATTATCCCCCACAGGCTTTTAGAGTTTTTTTCCCCTCCCCTAAACACACTGTAGTCAGCAGCCTGTGACATTGTTATGTGCAGGAGAATAACAGCCAAGCTGAAGATAATTAATTCATTTATTCACTCTCATGACCAGTAATTGCTCCTGTGGATTCCTTTTTCACTCCAATGACAACAATTATTGCAAACAAAACCCAAACTGAATTCCTGTGAAATTGCTATTAAAGCATTCCCAGAAGGTGAAAAAAAAAATACTAAAACCAATTTTTAAAAATACAAAGAAAAAGAAAGCAAAAGTGATTGTCAGAAAAACAGCACCTTACAAAAAGCAGTGAACATGTTGGTTGGGGTGTCCTTGCTGTGCTGAATTGTGAAACAACTTCTTCATGAGGGGAAAAGGAGGGGCAGACACTGATCTCTTGTATGTGGTGACAGTGACAGGACCCAAGGGAATGGCTTGAACTTGTGTCAGGACAAGTTTATGCTGGAGATTAGAAAAAGGTTCTTCACCCAGAAGGTGGTTGGGCACTGGAAGAGGCTCCCCAGGGCAGTGGTCACAGCTCCAAGTCTGACAGAGCTCAAGAAGCATTTGGACAATGTTCTCATGGTGTGACCCTTGGGAATGGTGCTGTGCAGGGCCAGGAGTTGGACTCAGTGGTCCTGATAGGTCCCCTCCAATTCAGCATGTTCTGTGATTCTGTGAAAGAACCTGGTTTCACTTCATCACTAAAATGGAGACAAAATGGGAAAGTCCAGGAACTTAAATTCTTCAGCTAAATTAATTCCTATCCCAACTGTCCTTTTCTAAAAGCTGAGTGCATTTAACAGGAAAACAGATTTAAAATCCTACAAAAAATAAATGGCACTTTTCCCTTGAGTGAGCTTTGGATCAGACCTGCAGTGGGTACCAGAGGAAACCCACCGGTGGGAGCTGGGAGATGTCCCACCATGGGGCACTGGAAGCACAGGCAGAGCCTGCTTTTCCTGAGCAAGGGGCATTTTTCAGCTCAGTGGGGTTTCTGCTTGGTTACACCACTTCAGTGGGCACCACAGGGGAGTGTCAGCTGTCTGCTCTCACACTGCACTGAAACACCCAGGGACATTTCCCCTCAAACTGAAATACATGCAGTATTTAAATCCACTGGCATTGTTCACAGGTTTGGAATTACACAAGCCCGAGTCCTGAAGGAGAGCACAGAGAAACATCACTTGTCCTACACCTGTCTGTGAAAAAATATGATTTTGATTGGATTTCCTTGTGCAGTGAGGAGACAATCATACTTGTCTATTGATACACAAGAAATAGATGCAAGATAAGTTTTTAAATGGCTGATTCTGGCTATGCTTCCTCCACACTGGGGTGGGCTGCAGAGGAGGAGATGGACCACAGAGCAGGGGCTGGACCACAGGTTAGAACCCCCTGGATCCTGGGGGAGTAGGTGACCCACATCTCTGCACTGTAACAGCAGCATGAAGGTGTCTGATCTGCCTCAAGCTTGGGCAGATGGTTCCCACCTTGTTTGTCTATATTCATCTAATTTGCATGACTTGCTTGTCACAAGATTGTTTATTACAGTGGCTTTAGTCAAATTCCTCTTCTGCACTTTAAAGCAATGCTTTGTCTTCTGACTTCAAATGCACCCTAAAACCAGCTGAGGCAAATAAGTCTGCTCAAGCTGACAGGCTTTGCTAAGTGAGCCTCTCTGTTAGACTCCATGGTGCTTTGAGATAATTCCAAATCACAGATCACCCCAGCCTGGTGCCAGCTGCCCTTCATGAATGGAGGGAAGAGAAACTTGGCCCATAATTTGCCCGGGAAGCAAAGAGGGAAGGAAGGGGGGAAGGGAAATATTTTTTTCCCCCTTCCTATCCTCAATATGCAGCCCAGCTTTTTCTAAATCAATCTAACAAATCCTGGATGAAAACATTAATAATCACAGCTATAGATATAGCCCCTTTCTGCCCCACATCAGGCTGGGAAGCACCAAGTGAGACCCAGGGAGGCTTCTTCCCTGTGGTAATTCCCAAATTGTGCCAACTGGACCAGCCCATCCTCAGGGCTTGGAGGGATGGGGTTGTTCCAAAGATGCCCCAGGTGGTCATTTCCAAAACACCAAAGGTTCCTTGTGTGTTTTGCCTCCACTGCTTGGACTGACCTCCCCAAGCACTGCATATATTTGTCTGGAGAGTCCTTTCCTATTTTCAGAAAAACAGGATGGTTTCAAACCATCTGTTTATCAGCAGGGGTGACAACCACTATTGCCAGGTGAAAACTGAGAGCCCTCATCTCTTTTGTCTTCTTGGAACTGTATTGCAAAAAAATGACCCCATGGCTGGTCAGGTTTGGTCATGAGCCAGAAATACTCTTTATCAGCCTGGCTGCTGGCACCTGAGTGCATTAAATGAGACCTTTGGGGTGCTGAAAGCAATGACAGGGCTGATGCTGCATGCAGGGGGTGACTGGCTCCCTGTCAAGCAGCCCCATCCCCAGCACAGCCACCTTCACCATCCCTCTGATGGGGAGGTAAACAACACAAATTTGTGTTGGCTTCATCTCACTGTTCAAAAATCACCTGTCGTGTGTCTGCAGTGCCCTGGCTGGTTCCCAGAGAGCATCCCCCACCCCCACACAGGCTCCATGGAATTTTTCAGCACATGACTCTCCACATCCTCCCCCGATCACACCTCGGCACAGAACAAACCCAGTGAATGTGTCACATCAGGGATCTTTCTGTGAAACACCTTGGTTGTTAAAACTGCATTTCACTCAGGCTTTCAAAACATCTTTCCTCTCCATCTGTGAATCCATCTGCAGCTGAGACTGATTCCTGGTCCATCAGCTCCACCTGCCTCACTGGGGCTGTTCCTGCTTTGTGTGGAGGTGAGGAGCCCTCCCCGTGGGTTGTCACCTTCTCGTCAGTGGAGGCCTTTTATCAGATCACATTTTCCTAGCAAGCAAGCAACAGCTTGGGCCAACATGAAGTACTCTGTATACTTCAGTAGACCTGAAGAACTCATCCTCCACTCAATAGTCTGAATTCAGGAAAATTTTGTAGCCATCCTTTTCACCTCAACACATCCCTCCTGGAACTGCATTTTCTGCTTTAAGCAATGCAACACTTTGCTAAAGTGTTATAGTTCTCTGATGTTGAGAGACTTGGAGGGAGGAGGGGATGTGGGTTGCCTTTGTCTGGGGTACTCCCAGGGGGTGAGGGGTCCTGCCTAAAATAGATGAGGTGAATCCATTTGGCTCTTTCCATAGGGCTCCACGTTTGCTTAAGATCATGTGTAGCCTTTGAGTGGGAAGTTTCATGAGACAAATCCTATTACTGATGTGGTAAAACTGGGAATAAGTTGCTCCTGCTCTAGCTGTCTGTTTGATCAGCAAAATGGGGGCAGAGATGGATCAATAGACAAATAAACGAATTATGGCAGACAATATTTGTCTGTGCTTGGCCAGCCATCTGACTAAACAGCAATATTGATCCTGTAAGTAAGGACATCCCTAAAATACCTTACTCCTCAAGCAGTAAATGCAGGCCTTGGGGCATGAATTTCTTCACTGATTTTTTCTTGGGAAAGGCAACCATCTACCAGACTAACAGCATCATGTGGACTCTCTCTCACATTGGTTGTGTCATATATATTTCTTTTAAATTAGTCAAACGAAGACTGGAAATGTGTCAGGCTTCTTTTCTGTCTTATTTACTGAATATGGCTCTTGGAATTTTGAGTATTATTTAATCCAGAAACGTTCACATTTTCTAAGCACTTCTTGACCAAACAAAGCTCATTTTTTCCATTATAACCAGAATGTTCCTAGCGTGGGTGATTGAAATAAGCTGCAAGGGCTCACATTAAGCACTTAGCGACTGCACCACTTTCGTGCAGCCGAGTGTAAGAGCTGAGTTAAAACAGAACACCTGTAGAAATGCCATGTGATCCCCTATGCGATGCTCCCATCAAGGCTGGGAGAGAAATAAAGGCCCAAGGCCAAGCCAGTCCTACTCCAGAGGGATGCACCGGTCCACAGCGAGGGTCTCTGGGGCTGTGTGGGAGGGGTGGGCTAGGTCTGGTCAGGGACTCAGCAGAGAACAGGGCCTGCCCTGTGCCAGGCACAGCCAATTCCCGATGGTTCCAGATGGTTCTGGAGGTGCTGGGTTGTCCCTTTGTGACACAGGGGCTGTGCTGTGCCCAGAGGCCATTGTGACCTTGGGGGGGGTTTGGGGCACAGAGCCCTGGGGTGGCACTGCCCGAGAGCACCTCGCTCAGGAGGCAGCAGCTCCCTGAGAGCCTTTGCAGGAGAGCATGGCAGAGGTGTCCAAGGGGAAGAACCCCAAATCCTTGCCCAGCCAGGGGCGGCCGAGCCTGCGGAGGAGGCCGAGGGTGAGGGATGGGGCAGGAAAGAGAGGCTGGTGGTGGGGCAGGGCCGGGTTTGGGCTGTGCCGAGACAGCCCCTCCACCCCACGCCTCCCTGTCCCGCAGATGGGCTTCAGGCAGCTGCAGGTGCAGCACAGGCAGCCCCAGGAAAAGCAGCGCCCGGATGCTCCTCCCGAGGCACAAAAGGCAGCAAAGGCAGCAGCCTCAGGCAAGCAGGTGGCCGCAGCAGGGGCACGGGGCCATGGCCTGGCCCTGCACAGCCCCCGCGGTCCCCCAGGCCCCTTGCCCACCCCTGGTGGGCAACAGGCAAAGCCAGAGCCTGGGGAGGGGGCCTGGGACAACCAGGAGGAAAAGAGGGAAGTCTGCGGTCCCCTCGAGCTGTGCCGAGGAGAAAACCACGTTGAACAAGAGCTTTCCCAAGGGGAAGTCACCAGACCCCCGGAGCTGTGCCAGGGGGGCAAGGATGGCCACAAGGAGTCGTGGCACGAGAACAGCGAACACTTCACCATCAGGACTATCTGGGTCAACCCCCGGTACCCGGAGCTCTTGCGGGACCTCTCCAGCGTTTCCCGGGGGGCAAAGGCAGCAGCTCCTCCTGCCTTGGACGAGCAGGCGGCAGCAGCAGGGACACAGAGCCAGGGCCCTGTCCCGGCCAGCCCCTCCTGCTCCCCCTGTTCCTCGCGTTCCCAGCTGGCAGCCCAGGCCCTCAGTGACCTGCCGGCCCTGCACGGGCAGCGCTCCAGCGCCCGCCGCGCTCTGCAGGCTCTGTGCAGCCTCTTCTGGTGCTTCTGCGTGCAGGCACAGCCAGAGGACTAGTGCCAGTCTCCAATCCACCTCCGTTCAGTTGTCAATAAATATTTTTGTGTTTGCAAAGAGCTCTGGAGAATCGTTGCCCCACATTACTGCACACAGGCTCGAAACAGCCAACACCCTTCCCATGGGAGGAGATACTCCAGATGATGATGAGAGATGTTGATTTTCCAGCAGTGCTCACAGGTCCACCTCGGGAGCCAGACGGGTTCCAGCAGCACCAGAGATTTGAAATTCAGTGGTTTTGTGGTCATTGTGGCCAAAACTGCCACCAATCGCCACCTCACCCACAAAAGCCTCTCTGGGAAGAAGCAGCAAAACACAGAGGGCACCTCTGCATCAGCTCCCTGAGGCCCTGCACCAAGTTGTTGTCCAGGTGTTTTGGGAATCTCCTGGACATGTCTTTTCCAGCTGTGGAGTGTTCCCAATTAACATCCAGACAGTGGAATTCCCCCACAAGGACAAGGGGGGTTGGGTTGGGGGCATCCCAAGGTTCCTTAAAGAATAAATTGTTGGTGTCATGTCCTGGCTGGGTCCCACGATGCTGATGGACAATATCCTCTGACTGGTGTCCAGAATTCTGGGCACTTCAGGTGAAGAAATGTCACTTTGAGATAAAGAAAAGGAACTTGGATGAAACACTCCCTGCTGACCTGGCATATGGGAGATGTTACGAGTTTTACTTTCTGTACATTGTCTCTAGAACATCCATGATTTTTAAGGCTCGGGTAATAGACTTACTCCAGGAAAAAAATCCCAACTAAGTAACCAGGTGGGTTTTCCTCTTCACAACTCCACACAGGCCCAGCTCAGCTGTGGAGAGGGAACATGCAAGTGTGGCTGCCTGTCTGGAAGCTTAAAAATGTGTCTGTCATGTTTCAGAAAAGAAACATCCTACCTTTTTTATTTTTTATACAGGACCCAAAACTGATTTGTTTGAAAAATAGAAAAGGGAAGAAATTGCCCAGGCAGGAGAGATTAACAAGTACTGAACCTGTGAGTAATGTTTTGATGTGATTGTGAGTGACACATGTGGCAAAACCTTGCTGTCACCTCCAGCTGTACAACCCTGTGAGCAGAGGAGATTTTTCTAATGATTCTACAACTGAGGGTGTTCAATCTGCTCAAAGTTTCTTTCTGACTTGCTTTAAAAGTGATAAAAAGCTCTTGGCCAGCCTCACTGATGCTGAGGCAATGCTGTTGGTCAGGCAGAGCATCCCAGGGACTGGAAATGAAGCCCATGGGGCACCTGTGGGCATCAGAGATACAAATTACAGCAAAGCAACTCCTTGAGCAGCTTCCAAGGATCAGATGAGGGAGCAATAATGGCCTTGGGCTGCTCAGGAGCCTCCAGCCCAGAAAAGAGGCTGGGAAAGGCTGTAGAGAGCCAAGGTTAATCACACCAGCAAACCCACAGGAAAAATGTAAAGGCTGAGCAAAAACACCCAGTACAGACCTCAAGGCCCTGGCCAGGGTCAGCATGTGTTGCCTGAGCTCTCAGATAGGGATGAAAGAAATGTTTCATAAATGATAAACCCCAGCTCACAAGTGACCTGCAGAGGAACCTGCAAGAAACCTGTCAAAGAAATGGTCTGTGGGGAAGGGGCTGAGTTTCCCCAGGGTGCTCAAATACAGTGGATCATATCCTGATAACCAACCAGTAGAGACAAAGTGTGAACATCTGCTCACTCTTCCATTAGACAAGATTTTGGTACACTAGTTATGAACTGTAGGATTTGACTCTTCACTGATCTGGTCCAGCCCTCACCAAATAATAAATAAAAGTAAAGGAAAAAAGTATAATCTCTTCAAAAAGTAACACTCATTTAAGAGTTACAGGAAGGCAGGACTGTCTTTTTTTCCAGCAATAAATTAAGATAGAAAAGCATCCTAGTGTACCACCTAGATTTACAGCAGGGTTTTTCAATTTCATTTGTCATTGTCAAATACACTACACTGGGATTAAACTGTACAGGTTATTAAATACTGATTACAATAAGACAGCATGCTGTGGCAGGCAAATAACTTGCAAGTTACTGAAGTTAAGGCTTTGAAAATGTTTTAAGGGAATTAATGTTTAATTAGTGATTTTGATCTATAAGGCTTCAGTAAGAGATTACACAAACCTGTGAGACATTTATAAGTAGAAAGGATACTTGATGTAGTGTTTTCTTTAATTAATCCTGCACTGGGAGACCACCATGAGGGAAATTAGAGCTTGGTGAACAATAAAAAGGACCATTCCAGTTAGGAGGCACTTCAGCTTCTGGGAGGGTTTTTTGCATGATCAAATTCATGTGCATGTATTTTTAACAATATGGCATGAGATGAACTTCTAATTTAGTGTGATTAAGAATATTTCTAATTCAGCCCCCCAAGTGAACTTGGATATTGAAATGTTGGGAGGTTTCAAGATCTAAGATATTTGGCTTAATAGTCACTTTTTTGTCTTCTGCAGAATTTCATCTTTCTGTTACTGGTTTCCAGAAACAACAGAAATCAGCAAAGGCATTTTGCTTTCCAACATGATTGATGATTTTATCTTTCACTCAGACATTCTTGTACAAACTCTTCTGTTTTCACTAAAAAAAGCAGGTTATGTCATTTCCTATAGTCAAACCAAGTCACTGATCCTTTTTTGCTCACTACATTTACCTCAATGATCTGACATGATTTTCTCAAGGCTAGAAGTGTCATTAAGGAAGTTTAAAAGGCGTCAGTGGCTGTAAAAATACAAACAGAAAAGTCTAGTGCTCTGAAAACAAAAACCTGATCTCAGCTACCAGGGTTATGGAGTTAGAGGGCTGATACAACTCCCATTAGAGTTACTGGAAGGGAAAATGAATTATCTTCACAAGTTTTTGGTACAAAACCCTGGCGGTTTATAGCTCTTTAAGTTTATGTTCAACCTGAAATGCATCACTTTTTTGCTGAGCTACTGAGGGAAATAAAACTGCAAAGACATTTTGGAGGATTCACCAGGCTTGATGAATGCAGAAAATCACCTTGAAAATGAGGATGTCTTTCCTTTTCCTCCTTCTTTCCTGGTGCAGCTGGACCAGAGACTGTGTCACTACACAATTTTTTGTTAAATCCACACAGTTAAAAAATGGATCTGGCTTTATGTTTCAAAGATTAATAATGTTACAGCTTACTAATATTCATTACAGCTAATTTTTATCGCTGGTTATGCTGTGTTTATTTTCTCCTCATCACTTTAGCTGTAATTGTTTGGTTTAATACCCAGAGCACACATCCTCTGTGCTGCCAGCTTAATTATTTTCACCTCTTTTTATGTCACATTTCTCAGATCAATAATTATGTCAGATCATAAATCCCAGCCTACACTGAATAATAAGAACTTGACAGGCAGTAATACTTTCTATATAACATGGAACAAGGTGGTTTGGTTTAACTAAACACATAATTTCTTCCTAGTTAGTTTAATTAATTCATCTTAATTATTTAACCTATTAACCACAGGTTAATTAAATTGAGTCTGATGCACTCTCTTACTGTATTTATATTGCACTTTTTTTTTTTTTGGATGGGACTAGTGTTTCATTACCTCTGTTACTCATTAGTTTTAGTGCTGCCGTTGCTCTTTCTTGAAACATTTGTTTCCTCCAGGGCCAAGTTAATCCATAATTCAGTGCTACTGGTAAATCTCTGTGCATTACTGCCCAAAAGGCAACATGGAGGGGCTGGATCACATCAGGTAACAGGACCCACTGCAGGAATGCACCCCAAATAGCCACAACCAGCCTGCCTTGGGCTGTAAAAGGACACCTCCTTCCACCTGCTTTTGATATCATTTTTTTCCCAATGCCATTTTCTAAAAATACATCCAAAAATACTGCTACATTATAAAATACTACATTCTAAAAATACTGCTTTTCTTCCCAAGGTGCCAGGGACCGTGGCACAGAACTGGCAGCCCCCTTCCTAAAGCTTTCTGAAGGCTCTTTTGAAGAACATTGTGAAAAAAATATTAAAAAAAAAGCGCAAATGCCACGGTGAAACCAGCCACAGTGGTAAAATCAAATTCAACCAACTGAAGCCCAGGAGCCCTTGGGAGCAGCTGTGGCCATGGCTGAGCTGCTTCTACCCAAGGAAGTCACCAGGAGCTGCAGTGCCTGCCCTCATCTGGAGATCTACCATGGAATGCTCATCTAAAAACTCTTACCTCTCAAAAAAATGTATGTAATAGTGGTGATAGTCTAGGAAAGCAAGAATCAGGGACTAGAAGTACCTCTGCTGCCTGCACACTTAACTTTCATCAAACATGCTCGTGGTGAGGCAGCTGAGCATCAGTGTAAGGGGGGTTGTGCTGGTGACAGGCAGAGCCAGGGCACCCCAAAGCCACCTGCACCACACCTGAATTTGCTGGCAGATGAAGATGAGGATGGTCATGACATGTGAGGGAGCCTGGCAGCCTCCAAGGGAAAAGACCAGGCCATTCCTAAGAGCCCCTTAAGTCATCTACATCTACAAAACCCATCTACTGACCCTGCCAATGGGAGCTGGGGGAGCTTGCACAACAGTTCAGACGCCAAATTTTCTCCAGGGCTTTTAATTCCACCCAGACATTTTAATTGCAGCTGTGTGGTACAGTGCACACTGTGCCCATAACCCACAGCCCAAGTCCCACCCCAGCAGGGGAATCTGCTGCAAAAGCCCCCAGGGGTGCTACCTGCAGCCCAAGCACCCAGAGCAGCTCAGGAACCAGACCTGCCCTCTTCAGGCTTGGACCTGAGAGCCCCTGCGAAGCACAAAGCTGAATGAGATCACAGCTGGTCCAGGGCCAGGCAGTAATGGTGCAGTAATGGGTTTATTGGCTTTTTGAGAAGGAGCTGTTTGATTTCAGACAGAGGAGAGTCAACAGCAACATTCACTCCTGCTAATCTCATTTCCAGCAGCACGCTGAGTGAGAAGGCACTTGGGCACAAAGCTGTGCTCGACTGCTCTGTTTATCCAGGATTACATTAGGAGCCCAAGAGCAGCTGGAAACAGCCCATGGTGAGAACCAGGGCTTTGCAAATGGCTTCTGCAGCACCAGGCTTGTGGGAAGAGAAATCCCAGTGTTTCCAGCAAGCTGCTGGCAGACAGTTTGCTCAGCCCAAGAGCTGTGTTCAGATGCACAGGTTTTAGATGTGCAAACTGAAGACAGTCTGTATTGATGCAAGCACTTCCAATAACAAGTGTTGACCAGATAATCTGGTTGATTTTAAATAAAGCACTTACCTTAAGCAAAAAGAAATCAAATGCAGAAGGGTGGATTTGGCCTGAGTGAGGGATTCTTGTAAGGGGGAGGTTGGCAGAAGTTGGTCGGACAAAATAAGTTACTTTGAGAACAAAACTCCCACAGAGTCTGGTATAACAGCTCTTTATTTCAGTGTCTAAAACACAAAGAGAGGGCTTGCATTTCGACATCAGAACCATGCAGAGCACCTATACACCAAAAACAAGATATTGAACGAGTGTCTCTCTCCTGCTACATGTGGAAAATTCAGGCAGGAAGACTCCGTTTTCCTGTGCGTTCTGCTCTACCCTTCCACAAATCAACCAGCTGGGAGGGGGGATAATGAACCTTCATTCCAAACCAAATCATTTGCCACTGAACACTATTCCATACTGCCCTAAGCTGCTAAAATATGCTCCTGTAAACTTCATCAAGCACCCAGTTCTGCTCTTGGTCTACAAGGACAAAGTCCCAAACATCTCCAGCTACAGGACAGATTTTAATCAGAGGTACTGAATTAAATGAGAGCAGAATTTGGCTCAAAGGATGAATATCTCCTCCATACAAAAGCCCAGAAAAGGCCCTTTTGAGGGTCCCAGAGAGGGGGATGTAGAGACCACCCTAGGCTCAGAGAATTGTCATGTGCACAGAGGACAGCCAGACATCCTGAACTATTAAAAAACAGTGGTATAGAAAAATAAAAGGCATAAAATACGAACCAAAAAGGTTCCAAATAAGGCATCAGCAGGTCCCAACTGGATGTGCTCCTGTTACATACATCACCTTCCCAGCCAGGATAGTTAGGAATGATGCATTAGGATTGTGTTTCTGACCTCAATCATTAAGCAGTACGAGCAACCAGAAGGGTTCAAGTTCTCTTGGAAAAAAAAAAAAAAAAAAAAAAAAAAAAGAAAAAAAAACCCCTCCAAACACAAAGCCAGGGAGTATTCTTTTTGGTAAGTATTTCTTAGAAAACAAAATAAAAACGTTAAAGCAACTCGTTTAAACGGCTCATTAAAAAAAGACAACATTCCTGTAAAGTAAAAATATATATATATAGAAATAGAATCTATTTTTTTGTTGTTGTTCCTTTGTTTGTTTTGTTGGGTTTTGTTGTTTTTTTTAAAAAAAGGACATTCAGCATCACGTCAGCGGCTTCTGATGAGCTCCTCCTTAAGGCAAAACGTGGGGTTGGCAGGGTCAGGGCGGCGCCGTGCCCCGGCCGGGCCCGTCAGCGCCGCGGCTTCTCCCGCACGCTGACCGAGCCGTCCTCCAGCCCGAAGTACACGGCCTCGGCCATGCCGATGAACAGCCCCGTCTCCACCACTCCTGCAGGGACAGAGCAGGGTTAGCACACAGCACCACCCCTGCCCTGCCTGCCCTGCCCACCCTGCTGCTCCTGCCCTGGGGGATGCGGTGTCAGCCACACCCGGAGCGCCTGGAAGCCTTTTCCGGGCAGCCACCCCCGGCAGAGACTCTCCAGGGATGGAGAAACAGCTCCCAAAGCTCTCCCGATGTTCACAACACCCCAGCCACCACTGTTGCACAAACACCATGACCACAGAGGCGTTTTCTGCCCTCTGATGACCCACGGGAGCGAGAGAAAGCTACACACACCCTTGGCTTTAAACTCATCTAAAAGACTGTCCTGTAAGAGAACACCTGGATAACACCTGTGCAAATGTTCAGACTCAGCAGCTCTGGTGCTGCCTCTGCAATTTGTAGCCCATTTGAGAATGTACTTTTGATTGCATTTAATTATGGGGTGCTCCTAATTTGACAGTGATCACTGAGACACAGCCAGAGGCCAGGAAGGTGGATAGGAACCAAGCACAAGGGCTACCACAGGCACAGGGTGGCCAGAGCTCTGCTACCACCAGTGTATTTAGTGTTTAACCTCAGGGTATTTAGGGTTTAGCCTCATATTTAGGCTCATTCACTTCTGGTAGGCAGGATGCTCTTCTTCCCTTAGCAGGTCCATTTCTGGGCAGCAAATGGTGCTGAGACCATCTCCACACTCACAGGATGGAATCATTTACCATTCCTTTCCCAACCAAAAAGAAGTTCCTGCTGTACAGTGTAACCAGGCACTGTTTGCCTCTTGCACAGAAGCAGCTCTAATGATAGAGACATTTGTACAGCCATGGGCAGCACCTGGATCAGGATATAGAGCACTGCCAGGTAATTATTCCAATAGCAAAGACACCAGGACAAGCCAAGGCAGAGGCAGCAGCTCAGCAGTTTGCTCCTAGAGCAGGAAAATCAAAACTTTCAGTAAATCAGCCTTGTAAGTGACAGGACAAGGAGCAATGGCCATAAACTTAAGCACAAGAAGTTCCACCTCAACAAGAGGAAGAGCTTCTTTTCACTGGGGGTGGCAGAGCCCTGGAACAGCTGCCCATGGAGGTCCTGGAGTCTCCCTCTGGAGCCATTCCAAACCTGCCTGGACACATTCCTGTGTCACCTGCTCCAAGTGACCCTGCCTTGGCAGGGGGGTTGGAGGGGGTGATCTCCAGAGGTCCCTTCCAACCTCAGCAATTATTCTGTGATAAGCACTATCAAGGGAAGCAAAACCACTGAACAGAAACAACCAGAAGTTACTGGTGGCTTTGACCCAGCTTACACCCGTGGCCTCTGCCTGCTCTGGTGTTTTAGTTGTGGAGCCAGGACGACACATGGCTGCTTTGTGGGGATGTTGGGGTCTGTGCAACAAGATCCCAGCCTGTTCCTGCATGTTCTGGCAACACATGAGCAGTCAGTGAAGGCAGTTGTGCTCTAGACTTCAGGGGCAGGCTTTGCCAAGATAACCAGAATGACATCCAGATGCTGCTTCCCTGAAGTTCACAGAGTGCCAGTGCTCCTGGATAGTCCAGAAGCAGCTGTGGCCTGGGCAGCAGGTCTCATGCCAGGCAGGAGTCCTTGCAGAGGCTGTTTTGTTTGCAAACAGAGCACTCAGCCACTGCTGCTCGTGCACAGCAAGAGCTTGGATACACTGCAGCCTCACAGCAAGGCAGCAGGGAGGGCTTCCCAATGGGAATGGGATGCAGAGCTGTAAGCAGCTTCTGCAAAATACCACAGCACTGTGCAAACCCTCCCTAGAGAGTCCTCCAGTGTTTCCACTAAAATCCACTCTCTAAATGGGCACAAGAAGAGCAGGAAGAGGACAGGACTGTTGTGCCTGATGGGAAACAGTGTCAACATCAACCAGAATCACTCCAGGTTTTCACCCCCGTACAGAAAAGCCATGTGGGTGCAGTAGTACCAATTCAGCTGGCTTCTCTCCCGGGTAGAAACAAATGTAGGGACCTGTAGGAGGGCAGCAAATACATACACACACATTTCCTCATTTCCAGGGGAGAGCTCACACAGCTCCAGGTTACTTTTCACAGACCTAGCCTTAGCCAGCTTTTGTGTTTTTTCAAAGATCTCAGACATCACCTGGTATCATTTTTATAGCGGTGTTCACTTCACGCCACTCATGAACCTTGTCAAACTTCCAGTCCAGGATGAAGTTCCCGTTGTCTGTCACCACAGGGCCCTGGAAAGCAAACCCAGTTGTCAGGACATGAGCTCTGTGTCTCCCAGTCCCAGCCAGGGATTGTCACAGCCTCCCTGGGACCAGCCGTCCCCACTGCAGTGGTTTAGAGTCATCATCCAGGTAAATCAGGGCAGATCCAATAAAACCATCACCTCCAACCTGAGACCCTCTCTGACACTCTGACTGCCCTGCAGCCCCCCAGCAGGTCAGACCCAGACTGGCAATCCCTCTGCTCCCTGCTCTGGGATGCTTCTTTAGGAGACACAAACCAGAGAGGCTTTCAATGAGCAGCCTGAGCACCTAAACACCCAATTCATTATCCAAAGCACAATTAGGAGGAATTACATGAGATGCCACTCGCAGGAGTGAAAGCCCAGATTTCTCTAGAGGAAAGGCCAGACCTCTGGTCCTCCTTTTGGCCAGGTTCAGGTGGTTCCTGAGGGGAAGCAGGGCTGCCAGGGACACTCACTGCTTTGTTCACAGCCATCCGCAGCTCCACGATGCCACCGAACTTTTTGGTCAGGGCTCTGGTGACAGGGACATAAGCCATGGGGATGACCTCGATGGGAACTCCCTTCTTCCACTGCTCCCCAAGGTTCTCTGACTTCTTCCTGAGGGCACAGTTTGAGGTGGGATTAGTGTTGGACATTGCTGACACCATTGACATCACCCCAGGCCCTCCTGCAAACCCCTCAGGCACCAGGCTCAGGAGGGCACCGTGCTCAGCTCACGTGTGCCCACGTGCAGGAAGAGCCAGTTTAATGCAGGATGCCCTCTCCACTCACAAGCCATGTTTTGACATGTTTTGGACAAGCAGGACAGGAGTTGTTTTTTCCACAGCCCCATGGCTGTATGTACAGGACAGAAAATTTATCCTGTGCTGACAATCACTGAGCTCAAAGAGGAGAACTGCCACTTCCCCACAAGCTCTGCTGACTCCCAAGCAGGCCTGCTGAGTTGAAAATTAAGAAAAAAAGATAAATTGAATTGCTGAAGTAGTGGCAGCCAGGCTCATTTCCACCCATTCCTGCTCTCCTGTAAACATTGGAAGGGCAATAATGGCCTAACACAGCACCATCCAAAACCTCCCACAGAGGAGAAAGGCATAATGAACAGTAATATTTTCACCTGTAATCCGCAATAACAATGAAGCATTTTGCAAATCCTGCAACTATCTTCTCCTGTGTCAAGCAGCCACTGCAAGGGAGGAAAAAATAAAAACAAAACCAGAAAACATCAGACTGCTCCTCACTGTGCCTGATGGCTTTGAAGTCCAGTCCCTTCCATTATATTCTTGCTGGTTTTGGTGCTGCCATTGCCCCACACCTTGTCCCCCTTATCCTCACCCATCACTTTGTGTCCCTTGTCCCTTGCACACACCCTTGGCCAGGAGCCATCTCCCATTGTGGGTGCACACACAGCCTGCACAGGATCCTCTCCAGCCCACCCCAGAGACACCCACAGCCAGGTAAGGGATGCTCAGAGCCCCCAGCAGCAGCTCTGTGACAGACAGACACACGGACAGCAAGGCTCACCCGCCACCTTTGATAAGGTTGAGGTCAGAGTCCACCTCGTCTGCTCCATCGATGGCAACGTCGAGCTGTGGGGAGAGGGGGAAATCAGTGTGGAAAGCCCTCCTGTGCAGCACCCAGGCTCTGCTCCTGGTGCAGCTGCAGGGCTGGCAGGTCCCAAGCAGCAGAGAAATGCCACTGGAGCTGGGACCACCTTGGTGCCAGCCTGACCAGAGACCAGTGTCTGACCGGCCACCCAAGGACCCCCTAAAACCACCCAAACCCCTCTATAAACCACAGGCATGTGAGAGCAGGAGGAAGAGGAACCAAAACCAACTGCTGGCCTGCAAGGCACATCACCTTAGCCTCTAATTTAAGGACCAGCAGGCAAGGTTTTCCCAAGGAAGATCTTGGTGACGGATCAGCAATATCCCTGCCTCAAGCCTTAGCTTGGCAGAGATGCCACACACCTGGAGGCAACACAGCCAAACAGCCTACTTGCCATCTAAAGAGACAAGAACTGAGACAAAACTAAGGCTTGGGGCAAAAATAAACTAAGCCTGTTAAAATCACAGAATCATTAAGCTTGGAAAAGACCTCTAAGGTCATGGAGTCCAACCATTAAATTAACACTGCCAAGTCCCCACTAAACCGTGCCCCTAAGCATCACATGCACATGTTTTTGAACACTTCCAGGGATGCTGATTCCACCACTGCCTGGGCAGCCTGGTCCAATGCTTGGCCACCCTTTCAGTGAAGAAAGTTTTCCTAGGATCCAATTTAAACCTCCCCTGGTACAACTTGAGGCTGTTTCCTGTTGTCCTAACTTGAGTTCTCACCCATGTTCTGCAGCGTGGCTGCCCAAAACCACGCTCAGGGGAGGACAAAGGAGCCTGAGGTTTTCTGAAGGAGCAGGTGAGAAGAAGGTGGGGTCAGGTCTCACCTCCATGGTCCCACTCACCTCTGGGTGTCGGTCCAAGTCACTCAGTGTTAGGCCATTCTGCAGGATCAGCTGGCGGGCCTGTGCACCAAGAAGACAACAAACACCATTTAGCAGTGGCAGGAGAGGAAAACAGCCTCGTGGTGTCATTCCCTGGCTGCAAAAAGGATGGAGCCTCCCTGGGAAAGCTCCACTGCTCCACCCTGAGCTGCTGGAGAGGCTGCAGCAGGAACACACAGCAAGGGGAAAATGATGCTTCCAGACCAGAGTAGTTTTATCAAAAGCAAATTCTGCTGATTTGAACTAAAATGTTTAGATGGTGCAACAGGATTCCTGGATTTGGGTCTCTCAACATTAAATATCAGGAGGCCTCATCAGCTTGGTGGGAATCACTTGTATCTAAGCATTAAAGCAAATTCAGAATTTTTAAATCCTATGTTGTCTCAGCTTGGACATCATTCTCCCTCACACCCATCCAGCCCTTCTGATTTCATTTGACTGAAAAATGGGAGCAAGAAAATTAAATATTTACACCACAGCAATGTGGAACTAACAAAGAAAACATTTTTCATATTGGAAATAAGATCAAAAATAATCAAACAAAAGCACAAGTCATGGAAAAAGTGTGGGAAGCTCCTGAAACAGCTGCTTTGTGGCTCTGATACACTTTTCCTGCCATGTGTTTCCCTCTAGTGGCAACACAACACAGAGCTCCCAGAGCTGCCCTTGGCTCAGTCCCTCAGTTTAAACAGGGAATCACAGAATTGTTTAGGTGGGAAAAGACCTCTAAAATCATCAAGTCCAGCCATTAACCCAGCACTGCCAAGGCCACCATGTCCCCAAGTGCCACATATACATGTCTTTTATGTCCCTTCAGGGATGGTGACCCCACCAATGCTCTGGGCAGCCTGTGCCAGTGCTCAAACACCCTCCCAGTGAAGAAGTTTTCTCTAATATCCAACCTGAACCTCCCTGCACAACTGGGGTTATTTCCTCTTGTCCTGTTGTTACTTGTGAGAAGACACCGACCCCCATCTGGCTGCCCCCTCCTGTCAGGGAGTTGTGGAGAGCAATAAAATCCCCCCTGAGCCTCCTTTTCTCCAGGCTGAGTCCCCCCAGCTCCCTCAGCTGCTCCTGCTGCTCCAGACCCTTCCCCAGCTCTGTTCCCTTCTCCAGACACTCTCCAGCCCCTCAGTGTCTGCCTTGTTCTGAGGGGCCCAGAACTGAAGCCAGGATTTGAGGTGAGGCCTCAGCAGTGCCCAGCACAGGGGGCAATCCCTGCCCTGGCCCTGCTGCCCACACCACTGCTGACACAGCCCAGGGGCCATTGGCCTTCTTGCCCACCTGGGCTCATGTCCAGCCACTGCTGACCAGCACCCCCAGCTCCTTTTCCTCTGGGCACTTTCCAGCCACTCAGCCTGGAGCTCTGCAGGGCCTTGTTGTGGGCAAAGTGCAGGACCCAGAATTTGGCCTTGGTGAACCTCAGGCTGTTGGCCTTGGCCCATTGATCCAGCCTGTCCAGGTCCCTCTGCAGAGCCCTCCTGCCCTCCAGCAGATCGACACTTCCACCCAGCGTGGTGTCATCTGCAGAATCTCTAATTGGCTGAATTTTCTGTGTTACAAATCTGAGTGAGACTCACTCCTTGCATAGACTCTGCTCTAGTCCAAATTTGTTACCATGCTGCACACAGACCAAGAAACCCCAGTGCAATAGCCTGGACCAACTGAATGCCCTGAATTCTACCCACTAACACTAACAAAGTGCATCACTCACATGTACTGGCACCCCAGAAACATGAGAATTAGCAGGTGGCACTCCTGGCAAAGAGATATGGTTTGAATAGTTTATCACAGCATTTCATAGCATGCAATTCTAACACCCATGGGCTGTGGGGCCCTGAGGACTCACAAAATGAAAGGAGTAAAAATCAGTGGGTTGGCATTCATCACATGGTGCCCATGTAAGGAGATTTCAGGGCTCTGGGAGCTGAAAGCATTGAAAAACACTGTGCTGCACATGCAGGCCAGGCCCTGAAGAGGCTCAGAGTCAGCGGTGTGGAAACGAGGTGGCTTGGCTCTCTCCAGGCTCTGCTGGCAAGGTGATGGGAGCAGTGGGGATCAAAAGCAGAGCTCCCATAACTGAGGGAGAAGTGGTGGTAACTGCACAGCACCTGCCAGAGCAGTCCCACTCCGTGCTCTCAGCACGTGGCCAGGTGAAAAGAGACAATGCAAACGCCAGGGGACAGATACTTACCCTGCTCTAGCTTTACTGCTGCTGATGGGATAATGACCTGACAACAGGGAAGGGAGCAGTTTAAAAGCCCACTGAAACCAACTCCTCCTTGCCAGTGACCTCAGGCAGCCATCTACACCTGTACACAGTGAAAATAAAATGCTGATTTGCTGACCTGGGAATGCTCCACTCGGAATTGGCTGAGGTCTGAGAGACTGCAAAAGATATAAAGCAGCCCCATGTTGGGAATTTTGGTTCCTGCAGGTGTGTGATCTCTCTCTTCCCTTTAACAGAATCCTTTTTGCTTTATTGGTAAGAAACTCTGTAGTGTCAAATGAACTATGCCAACATTTCAAGGCAGGACAGGTTCCAGCCCACACTCACTACCAGAGCTCTATCAATATTTTCTTTAGGAATTAACACCTGAACTCAGAGCACTTCTCCTAGATTCAAAGGGGACATGGGAGGAATCATTTTAGACAGATCAAAGACAGATTCTTACCACAATCTATATATACAACAGAAGTACTGATGTAGGTTAAAAAATTTTTTTTCACTTTTTGACCTTTGCAGCACCTTGCATTATACCCCAGCTGACCACTGTTTGCAACAGCTGGGAAGAGAGAGCCCTGTCACCCCACACTCAAACATCTGCAGGGTAAGAGGATGTTAAGTGTTCCTAAGATTTTAGGATAATTTAGGCTGGTCTCTGTGCAACCTCCAGGTCAAAGCCCCAGGTTGTTCAGGGCTTTACCTGCCCTGAAAACCTCACAGGACAGGCTCTACCCCAGCTGCCCCACTGCCTGACTGCCCTCACAGTTGTGACAAAATACAGTCCCAGGTGCACAGCAGGACCATGAGAAGGACACATGCCCAATTCCTGGACTGGGCTATTGCCACCCAGCCTTGAAAACCCCTTGGGTGGTCCCCACTGTGACACCTCTCCCTGCCCAAAGGGAGGTTCCCACCTCAGGGCACAGAAGCAAAGAGACCACAGCCAATGCCAATGGCATGGGAGATGCTCAGAAGCTTCCCCAGCAGCTCTGAATTTCATCACCAAGCCAGGTTCTCCCTCTCCCTTCAGCCCTCTCAACATCTACCTTGGTATGAACCAATTCCTGAAAAGTTGTGCAGCCAAGGAAAGGTTAAGCCTATTTCTCTTCTGCAATGCCTTATAAAATCCAGCTGATGCATTTCAAGTTCCTCCTGCAAACACAAGAGCTTGCTATTATTCTTTACAGCTGTCAGGGCTGATACAGACTCTAAGGAGACAAAGTGTCTCCAGTGAGCTTTGCACTACAAGTCTGGTTCCCCACTAAGCAGCACTTTCCTGCAAGTGGGATCCAGAGGAAGCCACACACCAACCCTGACACCACCAGCCTTACCACACTGGCTCAAAACACACCCCCAGCCCTAGGACATCCCTGAGCTCAGGTCAGGGCAACACATCACCATCACCTGCTGTGTCAGGTCTGTCTGCAGGCTGCACCACGACTGCTTTCACCAGTGCTTGTGGTTAATTCAAACCACTGTGAACCAGAGAAAGGCAAGGTGGCCTCCCACAGCCCAGGGGAAGATCCCCTGTGGGAATGTTTGGATTAGCAGGCAGCAAAGGAGGAAAGCACTTACCTGAAAAGATGTAGGGATGCAGACAATTGTCAGGTTCTCCTCTTTAACTCTCTCAGCTGCAGGAAAAAAGCAGAAGTCTTGGTTTGTTCATTGCACAAGTTAAAAACACAGTAACTTTCACTTTAAGAAACCTCAGTTCAGAGCAGCCCCTCTGATTCACTGCAATTACTTGCTTGGCTTGCAAATAACTCAGTCACGCTCAAAACACAAACAGGTGCCACCCTCCATAGGCTGAGGCTCAGTTTCAACAGTCAGAAATGTTCAAACACCCACTCTGGCTCAGCCCAAGCCACCATGAGCCATTAACCTTTATGTCTCCAGCAGCAGAGGAGGCCCATCAGCAAATCCTCACCTGGGAAATTGGCCCCACTCCCCTCTCTCACTCCATTAGACAGGTTTTTGCTGCTCCCCATGTAAACACAGAGCTCCAGCAGCTGTCTGAAAGGTTTGCTGGCTTGTTGCCCTGGGGACATCACATTAATTTATTATAGAACATTTAAATATATGGCAGGAAAAGGACTAATAAAGTACAGTATTCCATTAAATGGAAGGAAATATTTCCTCCCCCAGGCTAACCTCAAATGACTAAAATCTATTACTAAGATATCATTATGGACAAAATGTTATTTTAGTAATTACAATACTTAGGCAGAAGCCAACAGCCTGAGAGTCAGCAAGAGCTCTTGCACAGAGCAAGCACATGAGCTACATGCTCCTGCTGCTGGAAGGACTGAACATGCAATACTTGAGCCTGGATGTTGTTACAAGCCACATCCCAGTCAGGACACAATCAGGAGACACGAAAAGCCAGAATTTGCAGCCTGGGACAGCCACTCCTCTTTAAATACAATAGCCATTTATTTAGAGACTGATTCTGTGCTCAGGGAGGGAGTGGTTGCAAAGCTGAGCCAAGCCCAGGAGGCTGAAGTGCAGCTCCCACACAATGAAGTGCATCACCCACAGAGTGTGGGGCCAGCAGGGTGCCCAGGGGCAGCCCCAGCCCTGCCAGGTCCCTGCAGAGTGAAGGGCTGGGCTCTGCTCAGAACTCAGCTCGCTGAGGGACAGCTCTGCCCAAGGCAGCTGAGGGTCACCAGGGCACTCCCCAGCCATGCAGAGCCACCCAGGGGGGCCACACTGAACTCTGCTGCCCAGGGAAGTGGAGGAATCTTCACACCTGGAAGTGTTCAAAGGAAGTGTGGATGTAGCACTTGGGGGTATGGTTTGGTGGTGAATACAGTGGTGCTGTGTTGGATTTGATGATCTTGGAGGTCTTTTCCAACCTTCATGATTTTGTGATTCAACCTCTGTATCCAAGCAAGGCCCCCAAGAACAACAGGGCTGATCCTGCTCTTCTGACCCACCATGGCCCCCACAGCTGCTCTGCTCTGCATGCAAAGACATCCAAAGTTCAGCACTTCCACAGGCAGATCTGCCCTAGAGCTGAGAGTGCCCTGCAAAGGAACTTTAAACCTCTGCAATGAGCCATGAGGATAATTACCCTCACACTCACTGTGTAAAATTCCATTTGCCTCCCTTGAATACTTTGCTGAAATTTTCCAAACCACACCCCGAGCAAAGCTGCACCTGGGGCAGGCAGACAAACCTGGCTGTGGGGTGTGTGAAGAAAGTGCAGCAGGATTTCACATTCCTCACTTCCATCACAGCTCAGCAGGACCCTCAGTGTGACTCCCGTGGGTGTGGGAAGCAGTGTGAGCTGCACAGGAACTGTTACAGAAGCAGAGCAGCTGCACGGCCCAAGGCACAGCCAGTCAGCACTGGGCAGAGCTGGAACCACACCAAGGAGTTTAGCTCCAGTTTGGTGGGTGCCAGTGAAGTTTTTTTTCCTGGCTGTGTGGGGAGAGCAGGTGGCAGATCATTACTTCCTCAGGACTCTTGGGCAATGAATTTGGAGCCCAACACCCAGTTTTAACCTTCAGCTTCAAGGAGGGCACAGCAGTCAGTGAACAGACCCGAGATATCAGCTCTAAGGCAGCATCCAGGAGATTTAGGATGTTTTTCAAGTAGCTGGGGCAGATGGAAAAGGGGACTTTTTGTGGAGGGAGGGACAGGACGGGGAGCATCCTACCTAATCGTTGCACCGCGTGGACAATCGTAGATCCGCTTCCGATCCCAAGGACTTGATTGTTCTGCAAGTCAAACAGAGACACAGGGGGGCTCTTAGTGGGGGCTCTGCACAGGGGCTATCCTCTTTTCCCAGGAAAATTGGCATTACAAACACATGCAAGAGGAGCCTTGCCCAGAGATGCACGTGGACACAGCACTCTGCAGGCACGGAAGGGAACACACTGTGCCAGCGAGGGCAGGGCCATGGTCTGTGGCCAAGGGGTTTTAATCAACTTGCCCTCTCATTAAAGGACATGTGCTTGCTAATTACCAGCAGTGTCCAGCCTCAGAGTGTTCAATGCACACTCACTGGTGGTTGCTGGCACTCCATGAAAGCTCTCCTGCCGGAAAGCTGGGAATTTCAGACAATACCATGGGGGAAGAAGAGGAAACAACCTCAAGATAAAATCTCCCGAGGAAGCCACACAGTAAAAGCCTGGGTTTG
Organism: Climacteris rufus; assembly: GCA_013398175.1. Taxonomy (NCBI): domain Eukaryota; kingdom Metazoa; phylum Chordata; class Aves; order Passeriformes; family Climacteridae; genus Climacteris; species Climacteris rufus. The sequence continues at coordinate 272,381 of VZRZ01002575.1, forward strand.
CTGCCAACCATATCGTTAGTAAACAGCACAGATGCACCAGCAGCCAAAGCAGAGAGCACAGCAGCTGTTTCTGTGAATAAAAAATGCTCTCAAAACAGTGTAAAGCTGTCTATAGGAGAGTCCAGCAAAACTTGGAAGGTGGGTGAGGCTGGCAGCATGTGCTGAAGAGGATGAAATTTTAACCACAGCTCCATCCTGGGCTTTCTCTGCTTATGGCCTGGTTTAAGCAGGATCACTGCCATCTCCTCCATGCAAGATACACTCCTAAGAGGTGCTGCAGGCTGAGGGTAGGGGGGTGCACTTCCATTACTTCTGCAAGACATCTTCTGCCATGTAAGTCTCTGTTTATTATCAACTCAGCTTCCCACACCCTCAAAGTGACCTGCAGCCTTCTGCACTTCCCATTTGCAGTGTAATTCCCATTCTTTGGATGGGATCCAAAGCTCAAATTGACTTAAGGAGACCCAGTATCGCTAGAGAGACTTCAGATGAGGAAGACTTGAAGCCAGCCAGAGATGCAGGCACAGAGCTGTTGTGCATTATCTCTTGGATATTAGACAGATCTGGAGCTCCTTCCCCATGTGCAGCAAATCCAGAGCTTGGCAGCTGTGGAAAAAGCCACACCTGCAGCACTTGAACCAGCTAAAACCTTGCTGGCACGCAAGTTTACCTGGAAAGGTGGAGTTCAAGATAGGTCACACTCCCCTAGGATTACTCATTTCTCTTGCTTCTGCAGGTTAAAAGCTTAAAGAAAAGAGTTCTCCACAACCAGAGGCTCAGTTACCCCCCAGCCCTCACTAAACACCGTGACTCTGCAAAAGCTGGGGAAAGCAACAGGTCACTGCTGCACACCTGCAATGTTGCCAGCAAAAACCCAACAGCTCCTGAGGTTTCTTGGTCACCCACCCAGCAGGCAGAGCCAAGCAAGGCCAGCCAAGGAAGGGGCAAGCAAAGCTGTGCAGAGGCTGGCAGGACATGGGCAGTACCAGTGTTCCCAAGAGACTTGTTTCCACCTGGGAAGAGGCAGTTTCTTCTCTTTGCCCTCATTTCTGTAGGGTGGCACAGCTTCTTGGAGCAGCTGGGTGCCCTAAAGGGATGGGGAAAGCCTGGGCATCAGCCACTCCACTGTGATGAAGTGGGAAGAGCTCACAAGGGTCCCACCCATCCATTTAGCAGTGATGAGAGGTGAAGCAGCACTTTAAGTCAGTCTAAACCGGTGCTGTCACAGCCCCTTCCTTACCATGGCTCCCACCTCTCCCTCCTCAGTTCCAACCCCTGCCATACCAGGGGCAAAACCAACAAAAACATCCACTTTTAAAAACAGGGGCAGGGCAAACACTGACAAGAAGCAGAGCACTGAGGAGCAGCACCTCACACAAAAAAAAAATTACATTTCAGGTCGTTTACCAAAAACCCACCAAACAAAACCAAGGCACTGAGCCACAGCACAGCTGAGGGCCCACGCTGGGTGAAGTGGGCAGCAGCCACAGCATTTTCTCAGCCAACCCAAGGGCCTAAAGACACTGCCCACCTTTACAGAAGCCAACAAGGCAACACACATAGAGCAGCATCAGCAGCACCACAGGGACTGGCCAGTCCAACCTAAGCTTCTAAGGCTAGAGAGCAAAAAAGCTAAAAGCAGGAGATAAACACAGAGCAAATCCCAAAGCTTGCTGAGTCCTCTCTGGGGCAGCAGGACATAGGGCTCCTGCCTGTATTTTCATTTCTAACAGAGCCACTGGCAGGGCCTGCCTTCAGAGGTGTTGTATAAACGCAAAGCCAGCTCTCCCCAAGCAGCTTACAGCTCTAAAGCCCCAAGCCCCGTGTCAGCCCTGCTCCCCAGGCTGTCAGAGCCCCACAGTCCAGGGTTTCTGAGGCTGGTCATCTCAGTGTCCACTCCAGGACTGGGGAACTCTGCTCCTGCAGCTGCCCAGGGACGAGTGCTGTGGGCAAACACACCAATCTGGCTTTAATTAAAAAAAAAAAAAAAAAAAAGAGAGAGAGAGAGACTAGCAGTTCTCCTCTCCTAATCCCTCTCCCACCCCCAGGTTTACATCTGCCACACGTGCACAAGTAGCTGCTGTGCTGGGACAGGCAGGGTGTGAAGGAGGATGCCAAGAAAGGAGCCTCATCCAGTACCAGTCCCAAGCTCCCAGTGCCAGGGATTTATGGCACAGTTAAGCAAGAGAGATTTGTCCAGCAGAACCAAACCCTGAAGCCAGTGGTGTCTCCCTGCTGTGCAAGGAAGGGAAGCCTTTGCTTTCAGAGATAATGCTGCTCCCCCTGAGCTCAACAACCAAACACAAACATATCCATTACAAACAGCAGCTGCCCCCTGACAGTGCACACTGACAGCTGAGACCATCCAGCTCTTTGGCAGTGACTCTGAGCTGCTTCTCCACCATTTGTTCAAGCCAACTTGCACAAGCATTGGGGTATTGCCCCACTCACTGCCTAATTTACTTACTCTGTGTCACAAGCTGGGCAATGAACTTTAATCAGCTGGAGCACAGCCAGAAACATTATCCTAAGTTTGCTTGATTGTAAAACAGCACAAAGGCCAGCTCTTTCACTATAGAAGTCCAAAAGTACTGGTTTTATCCCAAATCAAAGGAGCACCCATTTAAGATAACTCACAGCAGCAGTGTCTTGACTCCACACCTGGTGACCTGAATCCTTCCTCCCATGACCCCTCAATGCACAATTTTGGGGCTTGCCTTGGGTAAGAAGGGGGATTTTTATGCAACTGCCAGAGCCCCCAGGCTCCCCCATCTCACAGACTGCTTAGGTGGTGTTGGCCTGGCAGGGGGAAGGTCTCAGGCAGCATGGGCTGTGCTCTCTCAGACAAGTACACACTGCTTAGGGGAAGGGAGCTACAAAACCAGCCAAACTTTTATGGGACATAAGGGAAAGCCATCAGCAACTGAACCTCAGAACACTAACCCAGCGTGGGGGAAGCAGGAAGGAAAAGGGAATTTTTTTTCTCCCCTAACTGCTAGTATCTACTTCTTTGGCAGCAACTCCTCAGCCCGATTTCAGCACGGCTGTTGCGAAAGGGCTGGCACAGCAAACACGGCGATAAAGCCCTGCGTGACCGCAACCGTCGATCTTCCAGGCGCTCGGGATCAGGCTGGGCCAAACTGCAAGCAGCTCCAGCCCTGTCTGACATTCAAGGGGTTGATTCAAGCCCCTTGCTGCACTTCCCTCCCTGCAGAGGATGGGATAGAACCCCCTGATCAGGGGCTGTTGTTCCTTGGGTGCTCAGAAATAGCAGCACATCCTGGATTCGGAGAAGGGAGCAGGGCACGGCATCAGCCCGAACTCCCACCACAGCCCAGCTCGCAGGAGGGTGCACGGTGAAGGTTTGGAGGTGCAAGACGTTACCCCAAATTCCGTGTACATAGTGCTGAGGCAGACAAGGCATGGAGCTGCTGCCAGGGAAGCACACACTGCGGAAGGAAAAGCAGTTTTCTCTCTTCTCCCCAGCTAAAGGTGGGAAATCCAAAGCAAAGGAGAAGGAGGTTCAGCAGAGCCCATCTGTGCACCCCGGGGTCCATCCCTGCACCTTGTGCATCCTTCAAGTGGGGGGTGGATTCTCAGTGCACCCCACAACTCATCCATGAACCTCGGGGCTGCTCTGTGCACTGGAGGAGTCCGTGCCACCTGAAGCCCGTTCATGTCCTGGCAAGTTCCGTACATCCCGTGGCCATTCCATGCACTGGGCAGTCCCGGCACCTCAGAGCCTGTCCCTGCACCTGGAGCTGCTTCATGCACCCCGGCTCTGTCCGTGCACTGGAAGGCTCCGTGCACCCCTTGGCCGCTCTGTTTTGTGGGGTCCCGGCACCCCGGAGTCGCTCTGTGAACCCCAGGGTCCATCTGTGCACCAGGGATTCCATGCACCCCACGGTCCCTCCGTGCATTGCGGGGTCCCAGCACCCCAGAGCCTGTCCCTGCACCCGGAGCTGCAGGGTCCATCCGTGCCCTGGGAGACTCCGTGGCCGCTGCATGCTTTGGGGTGTCCCTGCACCCCAGAGTCGCTCCGAGCATCCCAGAGCGGAGACTCTGCACATCCCGTGGCCGCTCCCTGCACTGGGGAGTCCCGGCACCCTCGCGGCTGTCCCTGCACCCCGGGGCCACTGTGTGTGCTGCGGGATCCGTGCACCTCGGAGCCCGTCCCTGCACTGGGAAGGAAGCTCCATGCAATCCACGGCCGCTCCGTGTGCCAGGGGTCCCGGCACCGCTGAGCCTGTCCCTGCTATCCAGAGCCGCTCCATGCGCTGGAAGGATCCGTGCACCCCGTGGCCGCTCTGTTCATTGAGGGGTCCCGGCACCCCGGAGTCGCCCCATGCACACCGGGGTCCGTCCGTGCAACTCATGGCCACTTCGTGCATCGAGGGGTCCCGGCACCACAGAGCCTGTCCCGGAGCCGCTCCGCGCAGCCCGGGATCCGTCCGTGCCCCTGGAGACTCCGTGCACCGTGTGGCCGCTCCGTGCATTAGGGGGTCCCCGCACCCCGCAGCCGCTCCGTGCACACCGAGCTCCGTCCGGGGTTTAGGGGGTCTCTGCACCCCGGAGCCGCTCCGTGCACCCCGAGCTCCTTCCGTGCACCGGGGGACTCCACGCACTCCGTGGCCGCTCCGTGCTCTGGGGGTCCCGGCACTCCGGAGCCTGTCGCTGCTCCCCGGAGCCACTCTGTGTGCTGGGGGCTCCGTGCACTCCAGAGCCGCTCCATGCACGGGGAAGCTCCGTGCACCCCACGGCCACTCTGTGTACTGGGGAGTCCCGGCAGCTCAGAGCCTGTCCCGGCATCCCGGAGCTGCTCCGTGTACTGGGGGGTCCCGGCACTCCACAGCCTGTCCCGGCACCGCGGGGCTGCTCTGTGCACTTGGATGCTCCGTGCACTCCATGGCCACTGAGTACATTGGGGGACCCCAGCACCCTACAGCCGCTCTGTGCTTTGGGGGTTCCCTGCACCCCGGAGCCGCTCTGTGCTTTGGGGGTTCCCTGCACCCCGGAGCCGCTCTGTGCTCGGGGAGGTCCCTGCACCCCGGAGCCGCTCTGTGCTTTGGGGGTTCCCTGCACCCCGGAGCCGCTCTGTGCTTTGGGGGTTCCCTGCACCCCGGAGCCGCTCTGTGCT
>VZRZ01002575.1:285026-352747 GCA_013398175.1 Climacteris rufus
ATGGGACGCCTGAGGGGAGTCGGTGGATGGGAGGGAGGAGATCAATGACTGGAGGGGGTGTCGGTGTCTGGGACGGCCGAGGTGGGATCAGTGCCGGGGGGAGCTCAGGGGTGTCGGGGATCAGTGCCTGGGGCTTGTTCGGGGGAATGTCACTGACTGGGACGGGAGTCCGTGGCTGGGGCTGCTGAGGGGGGTCCGTGGCTGGGGTGGGGGTCAGTGGTCTCAGCATGGAGATGCTGGGGAGGGGGCTCGGGTCCGGTGTGGCGGTGCTTGGCAGGGGTCACTGCCTCAGGAGAGACGGGCGCAGTGTTTAGGGTGGCTGTCCGGGGCTGCTGGAGGGACACGGCTGTCCCTCGGCTGGGAATCAGCAGCTGGGGGTGTTGCGGAGCGGGGCAGTGCGTGGGAAAGGGGCTCCAAGGGCCCGGGGGTCGTGCGTGGGGAAGGGGCCGTGCAGGAGCGGGCTTGGATGGAGGGGAATAGCGCGGGGATGGGTCGGAAGCGCTGGAGTGGGAAGAGCGGAGAATTGGGCTGTGGGGTATTCATGGTTAGAGTGGTACTTGGGAAGGGGTGAAACAAGGGTGCCGCGGGCTGGTGGGACACGGGGGACGTGTCCCAGGACGGGAGGAGAAGCGGCGGAAGGGATGGGTCCCGTGGTGGGCTGCGGGAGCGCTGCAGGGATGGACAGGCTGCACCGAGGGAGAGACTGTGGCCGTGAGCAAAGGGAACTTCGGGACCTCACCAGCGCTGAGCTGCTTGTTTTCTACGCGGCTTTTAGCGAGGAGAAAGGGTGTGTTAGTTCTTAGACAAACAAGCTGGCGGATGTCACGCTATGTGACATCTGGCCCGTCTGCTTACCCTGCTAATACCACGTCTGGATCCCTTCGTTGCCCTGGTCCCAGGTGGCAGTTCTGTGCCTGCGGGAAGGAGACCCGAAAGCGCTGCATCTGTAGTCGAAACTCCTCCCAACACCTGCAGCTCTCGGTCGTTCAGAGCGCTGTGTCCCTTTCTGTGTCATCTTTTTGTTTTAAAGAAAACGCGGTTCTCCCGTGTACTTCATTGTCTGTTCGGCACAGACACTGCGGTGTGCCTGAGGGGAAGCCAAACATGCGAGACAAATTGATGAACAAGTTTCAGAGTGTAACAAGGGGAAGTAAAACATTTAATAACTGCGTGTGGCACGAAGCTTTGGCGAAAGGAAGACTGAGATGAATGACTCAAATGCAGAAATGTTACTAAGCTGATTCCAGTCTGCTTCTGAATTGGCCGAGAACGATGAGGTGATAAGCCACAGAGTTTAAAGGAGGAAGAGCATGACTAAATGCCTGCTGTATTTGAAAACATAAAAATAAATAGCCCAAAGATTTCTCTTGGTATGCCCAAGCATTCACTTAGAGCAAGAAAGCGCCTGATAACTTGGCATCCTGTTTTCTTTGAGGACAGTCTCACCAGTTAGCAACAGGATCATTCTTTTGTGTATCAGGTCATCAAAATACCACCTAGTTTACTGCAATTCTAGTGTATTCAATTTTTAATAGGACCCTCATTTATTTAGCCTTCAGAATTTTTAAAAATACGTTTTCTGTTTGGCTTCTAGAGCTAAAAAGAACACACTAAAGATGTTCAATGTAGTAAATTAAGCCTGAGATTAAATGTAGCTGCTCTGTAATTGATTAGTATGTAGGAACAGATTTGCTGTCATCAAATAAAAATAGAATGGCTGCCTGGCCATAGTATTTGCCTGCATTTCTTTATTTTTTTGTCTGTATTTCTGAGATCTCATCTCAGCTAATTGTTTTCCAGCAATATCCATGCAATATAAAGGTCAGTATAATCTGGAAAAAAAAAGAACAAAACCGAAACCCCAACTGTTTTTGCTGTAGGCAAATGAATATAATCATCTTGGTTTTGAAGATTCTTTTTTTTGTTTCCTAGAAGAAAATAGGAGGGTTAGTGAACTACTGTGCTCTTTGCATACAAACATGCAGGCTTTGCTGCTGGAATAGCTGCCTGGAGTTCAAGTTGAACAAACAACCACATGTGCAATGTCCCAGTTGTCTTTTGAGGGTTGAAGGCATTAAGTTTGGTGGTTTTTTGAACTGAAACAGGAACAGTGGTGAATGTACCGAGATGATGATAAATTCTGCTTTGTTTTTCTAATAAAAACAACTTATTTGAATAAATGCAAAGTTTGGTGCAGTGAAAGGGTGTAGATGAACTAAACAAATGTTCCTCCTCTGTCCTGTTCACATCTTCCCTTGCTATCTTAGCCCTTCTGTTTGTAGGTAAATCAGATACCTCCACTTCTGTGAAGTAGAACAGAGCTGTGCTCAGGCCACAGAAGTGGCCAGTGTTCATTGTGGGATACAAACAAAGGTTTTAAGGGCCAGGACTGGCTTTTTGTCAATGTATGTCGAAGTTGGCAGGAGATATTTTTGCACAATTTCGAGGGGGAACATTATCAGTGCACTTGAATAACAAGCTCCTGTCTGTGACTGAAGGAGGACAGGAACTGCTAAGAACACATTTTCATTCAGCCATGGAGGCTGTTTGTAGATGGTTGGGGTCAGAGAAGTGTGTCCAGATGTGTTTTTATAGTGACAAAGTGCAAACAGAATCTGACTATACAGCATTAGCTTATCCTCTGCCAGCTGCTCTGATTCCTGCTGTCTCTGTGTGCTCCATGTGTTGGCCCCTTGCTTTAGTCCTGCTGTGGCCATCTGCAAGGGCCCAGAAGGGATTTTCTTCCCCTCCATCCCTTGGTTCACAATATTCTGGACCAGCAGCTCGAGGCAAGGAGAAGTGCAGGTCTTCATTTTACTGATGTTTGGTTTGCAGGTGCCTGGGTGATGGATCCTGGGATTTGAGAAACTGCCTAATTTTGAGTAATTTCTGTTTGTATCTTTTTAGTTCTGGTCCAGGCTTGTGGAAACTGTTGAATTATGGTGTTGTGGTGTTGGTGGTTGGGTTTTTTCCCTTCTTTAGTCTCTCTGTGATGTGATTCACTCCCCTGTATAGTCCCTGATTTACTGTCACAAGCACTGGTGCAGCCCTGGTGCTGTTTGTCTCTCTTCTCCTCACCTCCTTGGTGTTACAGTTGTGACCTTTGATCTTAAGTTGGGTAAGATTTTGTGTTTTCCTTCTGCAGAAGGGAATCTGGTTTGGTGGTGTTCCAGAAAATCTGTGTGTTCCTGGAAGCTGCCTTCTTTGGTCAGGGGAGTCTTTAAGCTTTACCCCAGTCAGGAGGTGATGCTGATAAAGCCAGTGATAAGGTGGTGTTTTTCAGAGAATAGCAGAACTTCTCAGGCCTAACCAACATAAAAACTGACCCAGGACTTCCTTTTCCTTTCAACTTGTCAATGAGGTGTCCCAAAGATGCATCAAAAATATTTCCTTTTTCAGTAAAATGTAATGGAATTAGAGGAATTTCAGCCCTGACATCTTGAGCCAGCAAAAGCTGGCAAACAGATGGCTGAAAGGACTCTCTTTATTCTTGAATTGTGGCCATGTTCTGCTGGTGTTTCTAAGAATTTGCTCCAAGGGTTGGGTGTAATACACCACAGCAAAGCCACAGTGGCACTGGGGGGTGACAAAAGCAACTCGCCTGCCTGTTGTTAAGCCTGAAATAGATTTTTGAAGGAGTTGCCTAAATTGCTTTTATCATAATGTGTCAGTTTAGTGCTTGATTAGACTACCTGAGCACTGGAAAGGTCTCTTGTCAGCACTTCATGCTCTAAGTACACAAAGCTGCAAGCACTGGAATCTCACAGAGAAAGGGAATGGAAAATCTGATAAAGTCTGACACCAGTGAGGGTCTTGGGCATGTGTGGAAAATTTCAGATCTTACACCAATTAGAGTTCAAGTGACAGGATTTTAACTTCCTGGAGTCCATCAGAGAAGAGGGGAATAGGTATTAAGATTTTAATTCACAGACAAACAGAGTAAGTAATGAAGGACTTTATCACAGGAGTAAGGATTTTAAGCACTTTTTTCCTGAAATTCAGTATTGTTATTGAAGAGCAAGGTAAAGTTGGCACCAGAAACATGGCCATTTCTTTAAAAATTAATCACTTGTTGAAAAAGCAGAGAAAAATGGATTTTTTTTTTTTACACCTGGTTTCATTTCTAAAGGTAGCCAGGTGTAAGATTTAGATACAGCTGGGCTGGTCCTGTTCTGTGTCTCATGGAAGTGTTTGCTCAGGAGGTGAAACAAAGTCCACTGGAGAGCTGGTGGCCAGAGGGACAAACCCAGAGTGCCAGTGCAGCCAGGAAAAGCCAAGATTTTCACAGTGTGCAGAAGTGTTGGCTAAAGCAGCTCCTCCAAGTGTGTGCTGGTGGTACAAAGGTTCCCCACACTCCCCTCCTCTTCCCTAACCTGCTGAATTTAAAACTGGAATGTGGTTACAGCACGATTTGGGTGACTGGGGGTCAGGATGCAGGTCCAGATTCCAAACCCACCCTCTGGAGTGGTGCTGGGGAGGCTTAAATAATGAGAGAATTCCTAGGGAAGGTTTGAATCTGGTGGGCAAAGATGATATGGAAAGGTGAGATACAGAGCCATGAAACATTTGTTACTTGAGGGAGAAGTCAAACGGGAAGAAACGGATAAAGGAAAAAAATGAGAGTACATGGGAAGAAAACATTTCACAGTGAGATTTTAGGATTTGTCTTCTCTGCAATATTGCTGCCAAAATTCCCTTCATTGTAGCTACATTTCTACCTCTTTTTATAACCTAGTTGTCAGGAGGATCAACATAAAATTTAAGTAGACCCACTTGAAATAATATTTTTTATGCAATGCTAGAGGATTTCAGATAAATTGCTTTACTGTAAAGCAAACAGATTGTGTTAAATATGTATCCAAGGCCTTTAGTTGTTTACAGTATTTGAGAATAGTCAGTCTCCTGCAATCTGGTTTATTATTAACCCAGTCTTCGTTTCTGTACAGTTGGAATAAGTGTTTGTACTCAGCTTATAAAAACTTATGTCTTCTACTGTGCAAATATTTGCACAATTGGTATTTTTCTAACAGTTTCTGAAACTTAGCTTTTGTAGGAATGTGATGCTGGGCCACCTTCAGAAGTAGGAGCGGCTATGGCATTTTTGATACAGTTTAAAAATATATTTCTTTTTCTATTTATTAGCAGTATAGTGCTATAGTACATTATAAGGTCCTATAAATTGTGTGGGTTACCTTTACATGTAAATTGCCATGTTTTACATGACCTTTCTGTAGGTGATGTAATGAGCTGCTATCTCTGAACATGTTTTTAAGATCATTATTTCAGTTTTTCCCTGCCTAAAACAAACTGATAACCCCCATCATTTCCTCCCTAAATTCCATGTTGCTGCACCATTAACTTTGAACAAGTGAACATATTTGGCTTCAGTTCTACCCAGTAATTTATTGTCCCTTGTTGTTTAAAGGAAAGATTAATATTCAAGTCTGTGTGTGCATTAGCAGCCCCTGCCCTTTCAGCCCCACCTGAAACTGGTTAATCTCCCCACCAGTTTGTTTGCACAGTCCCTTATTCTCATTGAAAGCAGTGACCAGAAAGGTCCTTCGGGGTCACTACATCCACCCCCCTCAGTGCCAGCAGCCTGCAAAGTGAGCAACTTCTGCTCCCACTGCCTTTGAAGACTGGGGAGCTGCTGCAAGCCAAACTGACAACACAGTCCCAGCTTTTTCAGGTCAGAGAGAAACAATCTTCAAGGAAAAAAAAGGCCCTTCAGAAATGCCTTGTCAGTGCTTTGTCTCTGATGTGTTGTTTGTTTGTTTATTTTAATGCTGGAGCTCTAGCCCAACCAGAAATGCTTATTCTAACTGCACAGCTCTGTGAGAAACAAGATTTACTGAAACAGAGGAGCATCAGGCACTGTAAAATCAGCAGCCAGCTGGCCATGGCCCTGTTTCCCCAGCATCAGGCTACCTAAAGCCTAAACTGCCAAAGGCAGTTCCCTGGCTTTGTGTTCTGCAGGTCTTGGAGGTTGTTTCTAGAGCCCTGTGTATGCCTGAGCAGGGACTTGTTTTATTCAGAGACTTCTCAAATGTCCAGAAGTTCAATGTTTCCTCCAAAATCATTGAAAACTCAGTTGTTTATTAAATTTATTATTTCTTACGTCCAGATTGGCTGAGTTAATAGTTTCAAGATTAGGTTGTTTTGAAAGGGTGTCCTAAAGGTAGTTTGGAAAGGACTGGAAGAAGTAGGATCCATATTGTTTGTACAAATGTCTCAAAAAAGATGATCTCATTCAGTGTGGTGGTGGTAACATCTGTATGTGGAAGCAAAAAGTCAACTGTCTTCCCCTGCATCTGAACTCTGAAAGTGTCCTACAACATGTAAATTAGTTTATGACACCCAGCCAGAGGCTTCAGCTCTTCTACTCTCTGTTGTTGGTCTGGGTAGAGCTACCCAGTTGAATTGTTGTTCTGCAGAATACAGAGATTTTTAACTTAAGGGTTTTAGTTGCATTTTACTAAACATAAAAGGCAGCTGATAAGGGAAGTCCGTTCTGCTGTAGTTTTGACTGTGAATTTCCAACTTGCAGATCTCTGGTGATTATCAGCACTTTGGATGGACGAATTGCTGCTCTGGATCCAGAGAACAGTGGGAGAAAACAGTGGGATCTGGATGTGGGGTCAGGTTCTCTTGTGTCATCCAGCCTCAGTAAACCAGAGGTAAGGCTTCATCTCTTTCCTCATTAAATCTTTAAAGATTGAAATGTCTGGGACAAAGTGAATGCAGCTTCCTCCCCTGTTGGTAGATGTTAAATCGTGGGGCAAACACCTTTGTCAGTACTCTCAAACTTTTTTTTTTTTTTGAGTGCTTACATCATGTTGCCATTTCAAACTGGAGTGTGTCAGCATTTTAGCCTTGGGATTGACGTGTTTGATAACTATGAAACTAGATGATGTAACTGAGTTTGGGGATTGTGTGTAATTGCTGATTAAAAACAAGTTACTTGTAATTTCAAGCAAATGAAAGGATCATCTGCTTTGTATTACTAGACTATGTCTTGGCAAGTACTGGCTTTTTTTTTTTTTTCCCCTCAAGAAAAGCAGAAGTCCTTGTGACTTAATAAATGAACAAAGGATTGTTTGGGGTGTTTTATACTAGATAAGCAGGCTGCCTGTGAAACAGAATGTGTTAGCAATTAAACAGTGCTGAAGGTCACCCTGAAGTACTGAGTGCTAAAGGGTTGCATCACTTCATGCTGATGAACTGTAAGAATAAAATCTAAAGTTCAATTTCTAGTTTGGTGCTATTCCCCCCCACTAGTTTCAGTAAACCTAAAAATTAGAATGAAGTTTTTTTCCCTTTTCTTTTCTTTTTTCTGCCCTGGGGAAGTGAGATCTCAGAGTCTTTCTCTCCTGGACTACTAATGAAGAGGCAGCTTGTGGTGATGACCTTCCCTGTCATGGGTAGTTGGATTTGATGACCAGCCCTGTATCATGCTTTTGCACAACGAGCATCAGAGAATGAAAGTCGAGTTCAGGATTATTCAGACTGCATGAGCTTCTTGCTTGAGGTTCTTTGTTGCTGTCTGTGGCCATGACCTCTGTGTTGGTGTAAAGAAGTCTAAGGAAACATTTGCTCTGTTGCTGTTGTAGTGTGAGTGTGAGAGCTGGTAATGAGTGTCTCAGGTTGCAAAAGTGATGTGAATGTTAGCTCATGTTCCTTTGTTTCTGAGAGACAATTTCATTTGTGGATGCAGCTTTTTGAGATTTGTTCATGTGCATTTTTGTGGTCTAGAAAAAACATTGTAGGAAAGAAGAACTTCCCCCCCAAAGTATGTTCAAAAGCAGAATTGAAAAAAATACAGAACTGTAGAGAGAACTATAAAGAGCTCTGTGAGGTGGAAGGTGTCAGTGGTAGTGTGATCCTTCACAAATATTTTCAATACTAGATACTTAAAATACTGGTCTGTTACCTGTTGCTGCAAATAGTTTGTGATGACCACATGAGAATGGAACCACCTGCTACAAGAAGCAAATAGAAACTTTATTTTTTCACTACAAGTTAAGTCACGAGCCCAGGTTTCTAAAGATTTTGGGAATGCAAACATTTCCAATTATAGAAGCACTTATGCAAATCTAGGTTTTGTCACTCAAAGGGTCTGTCCAGAGTTTTGATAATTTCTAACGTGTGACTGTAGAAATGAAAGGTTGGGGTTTAGACAACAAAAACAAAAAAAAGTTTGTCCATGGGATATTTAATTCCCTTCTGTGGCTGCAGGTCAGTAGGTTGTGGCAGTCATAGAAATACACTTTTAAAGAGCACAGAGGATAGAGGAAGTTGGGCTTTCAGATGGGCTTTCAGATTGTTTCCTTTCTACAGCTGTGGCCAAAGACTCTGAGGGATTTTGGCAGTGAAGAAGCAGAGCCTATGAGATAACTAATTTTGGAAAGAAAACGTCATTTTGGCCTTTTAGAAGCTGTTAAGCGTTACGAATATGGGCCTTTTTAGACTTACTGTCATGTAAACAAATGCTGTTAAGATAAGACAGAATTTAACAAGAAACATGATGAAAAGTGATGACTACTCTGAATAAACTGCATTTAAATATTTAAATGTTTAATCTGCTGTCAGTAATCAACTGAAAGACTTCATGCAGTGAATCTAGATACTACTTAAGTGAATAATTCACCTCATTAAAATTGCTGGGACAGTTCTGGTTTGGGTCAAAATACTGATTTGAGCATGTGACATGTTAAGTTTTATTCTCTCAAACTAAGTCGTGAGGCTTTTCCTTCCTCTTCCAACATTTTTGAGGTAACAAAGCTTTCTGTGCTAGCAACCACAACAGTCATTATAAAACAGTAACATTATGTAAGCTGTTAAATTATATCTTCTTGCAAGAAATGGCAGATGAGAAACTTTCCGTGTTACACTTGCAGAGATAAAGATTTGTGTTCTTTCAGAGCAAGGAAAGCTTGTGCTGCTGGCTCTTAATTGTTTTGATGAGGGGTTTTTTAACTATCTCGAGTGTGAGTGTGATGAACTGTAGTATCAGGTACTGGTGCAAAAGGAGCAATTTAATTTCCAAGTGCCTTTTAAGAACAGACATTAGATCTTCAAACTTCCTGTGTTTAACAGAGCTGTAGTTACTTCCTTTGCCTAACTGTAAAGTGTCAACCTGGCTGTCTGGAGCTCGTGTGTTAATTAGGAAAGTGAAGCAGTGAAATTTCAAATGTTCCAGCAGCTCTGTCAAACGCTTCAGATCTTGAAACTACTGCTTAAGACACTGACAAGTGAGATGTTCATCATTTGTCATGTGAACAGATCAATTAGGAAGGAAAGGCTGCTGAAGTACTAATTGTGTGTCTGGGTAACTAAAATGCTAAAATTCTTTCTTTGGCTCTAAGCTCCAACATAAACAAATCATGGCCAGGGTGCCAGTGCTTGAGAAGTTGACTCTGCAGTTCAGTCTTGTGCCTGAGAATTTAAAAACTTGTTCCCTATCCATTGTTTTACAATGGAAAACCCTTCTCTGTTAAAGCTGTGTGGTTACAACTCCAAGTTTTCCTCTACTTGCATGTAAAGATTGCCTGATGAAGTTCACAGTGAAGTCATTGAATCACAACTTTTCTAAAAGGGACTTTACTTTTAATAAGAACACTTTGCTCTTTAAAATTTGGGTTTGTAATTAATACATTGTCCGTACTTAGAAAGGAATACTTTTGGGAGAACCAGCCTGTGGAAATAATGATGTTTAATTATAGTGAAAGTGGAGAACTCCTTCTGAAGCAGTGGGAAAGGTCCATAGCACATCTAATGAGGGTGATGCATTCTCTTACCTGCATAGCTTTGTACTAAATTACTTAATGGGCACCAGTCAGAGTTGTTGCAGTGCTCTGGGCAGAGGCTGCACTGGGATGGACTTGATAAAAGTAATTGATTGTCTCAGGATTGGGCTGTTACAGACTAATCCCTAAGTAAGCATCTTATTTCCTTATTTGAGATGTTGAAGATCATGGGACAAAATCACTTTCAGCCCACAAGGCTGACATTTATAGCAGTCAGAGTAAACATACCACTGTATCCTGGAAAAATGGAATAATTGCTTTATGCCATGTCACCAGATCTGTCAACACCCTTATTCCTATAAAGACTCTCATGACCTTTGAATTGTGTTGTGTATATATATTAGTATATCTTAATGTTTTTATTGTGATAGCCACCTAAAATCAACTTTTCTACAAACTTAGACATCTGTGTTATCTTTTTGGACGTAGAAGTGCCATGTTTTTGTGAAATAGCTCTGTATTATATTTTTTTCCTCAGAGAAATAGAGAGATGCAAAGAAGTTTTATACTGAAGCCATCACAGCATTGTAGGCAAAGTGAACCCATAGATACCTTCAGCAGCTTGTTCCCTTTTGTGCTCTTTGGAGAGCACAGACTGATGCTTGGAGCAGTGAGTTGGGAAAGGATTTTGAAATCTCCAAAAACTGCACGTGTGACTGGATGTAATGTCCAATATGAATGTATCTTCTTTTTTCTTTCCCTTTACCTGCATCATAAACCTTTCCAAATTTTCAGTGCTTTGGTTCCCCAAAAGAAATAGAGAGCTCTGCTGTGAAGTGTCCAGGCACCTGGGACTCACTTTAAGGTGCTGACTTGCCTGCACTTTCCTTTGGATAAAGCAACCTCTGTACCCATTCAAGCCAGAGAAGAGACAAAATCTGTCTTGGGTTGCTTTGGAAACACAGGAAGAAACTCAGCAATCTTCATCCTTTGACCTCTTACACTTTGGAATAGAACAAAATGGAAAATCCACACTGAAAAGGGTCAGGGCAAGGCAAGAGGTCAAAATGCTCTTTGAGGGGCTTGAGTTGTGATTTCTGTTATGTGCCCTCCAAGAGGTTCAGGGAGGGTAAATAATTTAACAGCATCTTTAAAAGAATTAGGAAGGTCTCACCCACCACTTAGGGCACCCCTGCAGCAGCATTTTATTAGTTTGAACAAAAATGAGGTGTTTGTTTGGTTCATGGCTTTCTACTGTGGGTATTTTTCAGTTGGATCACTGCCTGTAAATATCATCCAAGGAAAAGCTGATAGTGTTTGTCTTGGGTATGAGTGGGGAACATTTACCATCAGTCACTTGAGTGTTTTCACTTAAAAGCTTATTGAAGCAGCTGTTAAATGCAGTGCTGAATATTGGGAATTCCTGTGAATCCTGCATAAAACTATTCTGACCCTGCTAACTCTCACTGGCCAAACAAAAAGGAGATTTATTCCAAACTACACAAACATTGTGAGAAAATGGCTTTCTCTCTGAATTCTGCTGAAAAATGAATGGCTCCATCTAGCTCGCTGTTGTTAATTTTAACTTTTAATCTGTCTGTGCATCTTAAGCAACACAAACAATCTTTGCTGCTTAGCACTTGGAGGAGTCTTTGTGCACCATCCAGGCTGCTCACAGGAGCAAACGTGCACTGGGGTCTGAGTTTCATACACAGAGAGTAGCAAACTGGGTCTCTTAAGTGTCTGAGTGTGTGCAAAAGTTTTTAAAGGACAGTTCTACTCATCAAAGCAAAGAATAAAATCAAAATAAAATTATATTAATGATGTAAAATCACTTTCCAGCTCTAATGTGTTATGACAGATGTAAAGCCCTGAATTGCCACTCTCTTGAAGCAAGCAGAGTGTAAATCGGTGGTTTGGTTGTTGAGGTGACTAATCTGGGAAAATTATATTTCTTTTTAGGTAAACTGGTGTAATTTTAGTTGTCTGAAAGAGTATTCTAGTGCCCTGTAGTGACCTTTATTTCTGTGTACTACTGAGACGTGTAGAACTGCCAGATGCTTTGATAGTTGGAAGAGTCATTCCTGTAGAGAGACTGGCACATCATCTGGTTCTCAGCCGTCCTGGGTTTCTGTAATAGAAATGAAATTAAACTGTGCTAAATGAAATACAAGATGTGGGGATTGATAGCAGCAGTTTTGTCGTTGAAGGTTGGAGATGGCCAGTTTAATACTGAGAATACTGTGTGCAGAGAGATCCTGTGACAGGCTATCAGCTTCCATCTCCGTTCCACTGCAGGGGAAGGAAATGTGAGCCTGTGTTGCCTGCGGGTGTAGGGAGAGAGAGATTAGTGTCTTAAATGGTCCTGGAAACGCTCATAATGAATAAGAAGTGAGTGTCCAGAATTGTACTTCAAAGGAAGATAAATTCTAATTGCAGTTGAGGGAGAGACGGCTTATGAGGGCTATCAAGGGGAGTGGAGCCTGTGTTTTGCAGGAAGAGGATGGATGTGACTGCTCTTTAACTGCAAGGATGTATTAGGATTCCTCACGGTTCTTTTCAGTTCTCTCGCTGGAAACACACACACATGTGGGCATGAAGAGGTGACAGGCTGGGGAAACTTCACTGGAGAGACCTGTGGGTTTCTGAGTACAGATTTTTGCTGCTTTCTTGATGAAACTGAAAATTACAATCTAAAATTCTCCTGAAAATAAACTTCTAATGATGTTTGGTGGAAAAGAAGCCTTCAGGAAAAGACTAATTGTTTTAAAGTACTCTGATAGCTGGAAGTTGTGCTTTTCTAGAAAATACAACCAACTTTTTTGGTGGGAAGTGGTGAACTTGAGGAGAAGGGGAATTGCTGACAACTGCCTGAGCTGAGTTGGTGGTTAGTATAATGTAGCACCATCACACCACCATCATTTGGTGAGATGACAAGTAGGGCTGTTGCTTAGGCAGGTGGTTATGTATTTATCAAAACTGCACCTCTTCAGTCATCTTAGTTCAGTGTCTTGTTCAATTAACAACCCAAAGGACTTTCTGTCACTGCAGCTCGGTGGCTGCCTTGCTGACACTTGCAGTCAGCACCGATAAACCCTGAGGAGGTGCTGATAGGTGTCCTTTGCCAGGGCTTTGGGGACGTTTTGGGGGATGACAACTTCCCTTAGCAGACACATGGGCAGCTCCAGAACGAGGTAGTGTGGTTTGTATGATACCAAAGCTCTCAACCCCAGTCCTCATGTGATGCTCTGCCTTGAACAAAGCCAGGGAAGTTTCTCAGAGTCACCCTGGGCTAATGTTTATGACCAGCTTTCATCTCATGCTCACAGCCATAGTCAGAATGCTGCAAATATTGATAGCAGGGATTTTTACCATCACCACTGTCTCTGTTGTTTAATTGTCTTTGTGGTAGAATCATCATAGAATGGTTTAGGTTGGGCTGGACCTCTAAGATCACAGAGTGCAAGGTTAACCCAGCACTACCAGGGCCATCACTAAACCACATCTCTAAGTGGCACATCTACAAGGCTTTTGCATCTCCCCAAGGGTAGTGACTCCTCCACTGCCCTGGGCAGCCTGTTTCAGTGCCTGACCACGTTTTCAGTGAAGAAAATGTTCCTTATAGCCAATATAAACATTCCCTGGTGCAACTTGAGGCCATTTCTTCTTGTCCTATTGCTTGTTTCCCAGGAAAAGGGATTGACCCCCCCCCCACCTGGCTAAAACTTCCTTTCAGGTGGTTGTACAGAGCAATAAGGGCTTCCCTGAGCCTCCTTTTTTTCCAGGCTAAATAACCTCAGCTCCCTCAGCCACTTCTTCCAAGTCCTGTGGTCTGGACCCTTCACCTCATGGGTGGAGATAAGGACAGGAAGAGAGCTTGTAATTTAATTGGATATGGCCCACTGCATGTTTTGTATTGGCTGTCCAGCAGTTCTGGTGTTTACAGATGTTAGAATGCATCAACTCCAGTGATATCTAGACAAATACCTGTTTTGGGTAATGGATAACTTAGATAGTTGGAATTCAGGTGTCCAATCCACAACAAAATAATTTACTCTGCCCTAGAGCCCTTTTTAATTTTCAGCCTATATCTTGATCTGTATAAAGAAGTGCCTGTTTCTAGGGCTAAACATTTGTTTGAGACAGTTCAGCAAATCATTCCTCCAGCAGCACAGCCACTGACATCTCATTTCCGGATTTCTTCAGGACTTTGTGCTCCATCAGGAGGTAACTATTAATCTTCCTGTCAGACTCACTGCATGTCTTGTGCACTCTTTCTTTGCATCCTTGAAAGAGGAGACTGTGATCTGCCATGTTTGGTCCTCCTGTATCAGGATCTTTTCCTGTAGGAGTTGCCCTGTGACTTAATTTTTCAAGACACGTGGACTCTGCAACGTTATCTGAAAAACCATCCTGTCCAGGCAGTGCCAGGTGAAGAAACACACAGAGTTCAGCAGAAATCAGTTTGAATCCCAGACTCCTGAAGTGCCATGAGCTTCTGCTGTTGCCCATGCACGGATGCCAGGTGCCCACCAAAGCCACTCTGTTGCTCACCCCTTCAGCTGGGCAGGGAGAGAAAATACATTGGAAAGGCTCATGGGTCAGGATAAAGGCAGGGAGAGATCATTCACCGGGCACCATCACAGGCAAAACAAACTGGACTCAGGGAAACTCATTTTATTACCAATCAAACCAGAGTAGGATAATGAGAAATAAACCCAAATCTTAAGAACAACTTCCCCCACCCCTCCCTTCTTCCCAGCCTTATCTTCACTCTGATTTTCTCTCCCTCCACCCCCAGTGGCATAGGGGGATGGGGAGTGGGGACTGCAGTCAGTTCATCACACGTTGTCTCTGCCGTTTCTTCCTCCTCAGGGGAGGACCCCTCACACTCTTCCTCTGCTACATTCCACCCCTGTAGTGCCCCCACTACCAAAGCCTTGCCATGCAAAACAAGTACCAGTTTTGCCATGGTGGCTGATGAACTTCAGTGTAGGGGCTGTTTCTGGAGAGGCAAAGCTCTGGATAATTTTCATTTTCCTCCTAATCCATTCCCTTATGTGCTTAGTTTCAAGGAGCTCAGTGATGGGCTCAGTAGCAGCAGCACCGGTTTGTCTCAGCAAGCACTGCTCTTAAGTTTCAGAAGACTTGCAGTCTTATTAATAAAACTTGCCATGTAAAAGAGGGGGATGGAATAATGTCAAAATAAAGTCTTTCTTAAAGCACCGTGCAGTTGGGTTTTTTATTATTATTAAGGAGAACAGTTCTTAAAAGTCTGTTACCATGGCAGCAGAGCAGGCTGGCATCTCTGTATCTCAAAACCCCAAGTCTTGTTTGACTATGATTAAAGTAACAGTGGTATTTCAGTTTGCTTGTCTTCAGAGGAAGGGTCTGTTTGATTGCACAGCAAACAGTAAAGGGTTCCTGATCTCTTCTGAAGCTGAGGTGGTGTAGTTAACACACTGTGGTTCCTGCTCTTCCCTGCATGGCTCTTCAGGGAAGGGCAGAATAGGAGTTTTTCTTTTAAGGGCAGACTCAAGCTGGCCGAGGTACTGTGCCCCTGATGTTAGAAAGGACAGTATAATTCTCAAGCTGCTCTGCTGCTGTCCTCTGTTGCTTTTTACACTGTTGTGTAAAAGACAGTTTTGTTGGGACCCTGGTGCTTACACCAGATCAGATTTTAAGATGTGAAGTGTAGAATCATGACAGAGATACCAGCTCCAGTCATTTATCAAAGTTGTTGGGAGGATGTTGCAGGTGTTTCTTTGATGAGAGAGAAGAAAGGAGTTTTGAAATGAGTTCTCTAGTACTCATCCAGGCACGGGGTTACAGCATCACTCCAGGCACTCATCATACACAAAATACAGACCCACGAAAGTTGCATTTGACTTTTTTCATTTATTCATGAAAAATGAAATAGAAGCTACCAGCCTATGGAGTGTGTGGGGTGGAGGAAGGATAAGACTGTAATAGATACAAACTTGTGTCATGAGGTACTTAATGTAGGCAGGAGTCACAGGCCAGGTTTGGTCACTTGGTAGATGCTGTGAACTCTTGCTGGGTGAGCTGTACTGACTGATGGTGAAAATCAGCCTGAGGTCTGAGAAACACCTCCCCTCACTGTTGCTGTGCAGACCTGGTGCGTTCTTTCCGTCTGTCACACCCCGGCTGACACAAACCCTCTTTCCGTGGCGTCTCTGATGTGCCGCCCTGGCACGGGCTCTTCAGAGGGGGAGGCCACGCAGTCCCCTCCCTGTGAGCAGCTCGGTGAGACGCTCGTTCATCCCGTGTGCAGGAGCAGCCTTTCTCACCCTCCTGCTCTCGGAGATGCTCTGGGCATGTACAGCGCTTAACAGCCACGGGAGGTGGGCAGCACAGCTCTGCACTTGGTAAACAAGAGCAGTGCTGAGATCAGAAGTCACGGTACTCACAAGAAGGAAAGATTTTCTAGACAAACAACCTGCGTGTTGGTATTTCCTGCTTCAGCTTCCTCATTGCCCTTGAACACATCTAGGGTTGTTTTACTGATGAAAATTTTGGACTCCCCTTTGCAGTCAGTTTTCTTTTTCCTGGCTGGTTGAACAGCACTATAAGCTCTGAAGAATACTTTGCTCTTTTACAAGTGCTTTAGGCAGTGGAATAGCTTAACTCAACAGCCTTTGTTTTTCAGAAGATTGTACTTGTGCCTGGGCCTTTGTTCTCTTAAGGAAATGGGGTTGTTGTGGGTCTTGCAGAAGTTTGAAAACTCTGGTTGGCCCCTTCATCCCGGTGTGCTGCTGTTTGATGGGGCTTTGCCTGTTAGTAATAGTACAGTCACCCTTGTAGTGCCCTGTGCTTCAGGATTCCTGCAGGGAGCTGGAGGGAAAACAGATGAATCAGCATCCTGAAATCTAAGGTGAAGAGCAGAAATAACCTCTTCTGTTGGAAGTCATAAACCAATGGATGTGTGCAGATGACCTCTCTGCATACACAGCAAAAAAGAGCAGGCAGTAAATCAGTTCCAGACTAGCCTGAACTAGGGACATCTCAAAAATCGTGTGTGTATTTATATCTATATATCTATATCACCTGAAAAATCTGTAAACATTTACAGTAGGGATACCTATATTATTGTCTGTCTATGGATTTGTGGGTTTTGTTTGTTTGTTTTTTAATGTGGAGCATACCAGCTTGTTTTCTCTTTCCCAGATTTCTTTGTGCAGAATCTTGTTTCTATCCTTCAGAATAAAGCTGCCATATGTGACTTTTAATATGTTGCCTAGATTAATTTTAAAGAGGCTTAGAAGACATCATTCTCAGTGAGAAGTAGCTTTCTTAAGAGCATGCTTGATGTTGGCTTTGATCCTGTTTGTTACAGTGATCCTATTGTAGGGATAATCATAGAGGGAAAAAAACTGGTACCCTTATCATTTAAGATCGTGTAGGTTAGTCTTGGCTAATTAGTAACTGGAATGAAGCTCTCACGGTTTGTAGTAACAGTAAGATTTGAAAACTACAAGCTGAAGTGTTAATAAAAACATAAAGACATCAAATCCTATTCTAAGGAAAATATTCTACTTGTGCTTGGTTATTTCCTTGGAGTTAGCAGATAGTCCAGCCCATGTGTAAACAATAATATTGACTGTTTTGGCACCAGGCTTGGCTCAGATGTGCCTGCACGTGAGCAGGCTCGATTTTTGCTTCAGATGAGAAAGAGTGTGAGGAACAGGGTAGAATGTCACACTTGCTGTTAAACAGCTCCTGGAAGCTTTAGTACTTCAGCTTGTTGTGGTCTCTGTTTACACGATTTCCCCCTTTCTTTCTTTTTCTCTTTTCTCCACCGCTATAAATCAGCGGCTTCCTGCGCCCATCCACCTGCCGTGGCACCTGGTGCCCTCCTTTCCAGTAAAGAGTCTAGACAGCAAATTCCCTGGAAGCGTGTGCCAGTCCGGATCGTTTTGCCTTTTTTGCTTTTTTGTGGAGGCTTTTTAGAAACTGCATTACCTCACCCGTCGGCCTGGAGATTGCGCAGCCCGCGCCGCTGATAGGGCTGCAGCAGCCCGCGCAGAGCCAATGGAGAACTTGGGCTGCAAACTCTTAATGAGCAAAAGAGCAGCCTCTCGTTTAGGGCTCCGTAGTTAATGGGGGGGCTTCTTTTAAGTGTTACTTCTGAAAGACGAGCCACTTAACAATTATGTGCCATATTGCTGACCGGTGAAGCTGAACAAATAGCTATTTACATTGACAGATCAGAGGAATGTGTAAGTGCATCGTGGTAACCTACATTTTCTGTGCCAAGAGATTTGCAGCTGACTGCCTGGGTGACTCACTCCTTGGATTAGGAGATGAGGTAATGCTTTTGAGATACAGGGTGATGTCATTCCTTTACCTGAGCTGCATGCCGATGCTAGTTGCTAGTGCTTTCAAGGAAAGTCCCTTTTCTGCTTCTGATGTTCTAGAGAACGAGCTGCATAATTCAGATAGTTGTTGTTGTTATTAATGTCGTTCCAAAGCCTCTGGCTGAACTGCTCTTTTAAAAACAGATGGCACCACAAGTGGCCACAAATGCCTTTTGTTACATGTGTATGTGGGCACCTGCAAGTGGTGCATTTGCATACCTGCCCCATTCTTCAAATAAAGCTATTTGATCAAAAGAAGACCTTTGTGGTAATCAGATACAGTCCCCTGTCAGCACCATGTCATGTAATCCCACTTCCAGAGAGAGTCATGTTCAAAGAAGGTGATTTTTCCCTGTTCTGTTTTTGTAGTGAACTACCTCATTTGTGATGGTTGGTAACCCACATGCCCAGCTTGCACTTGGGGTCAGTTTAAGCTCATCTACTCCTACCCTGGCCTTGTCCTTCACTGCAGCAGCCCTTCCTGCTGCCCGTGCTCCCTTTGCTGATGTTCATCGACAGCAGTTGTGTCTTTCCTCAGCTTTTCCTTCCCAATATCACCCAGGCCATGCTGCTCCTGTGGATGCCCTGAAGGTTGGGAGCAGGGGCAGGTGGTCAGCAGAGCTGACCAACAGTGTCATCTGTCCTCTGCAGTGTATGGGGACCGAGGTGTTAACAGACAAGCAGGCAGTGAGCACTGTCAGGGAATATTTGAAGCCATGACCTGACTTGATCCATAGACTGGGAGTATGTAGGTGTGTGTTGCTGATTCAGCTTCATGTGTGTTGGAAATCTGGGTCTGGTTCCTAGAAACGACCAATGTGTGTGTGATGTTTGCTGGTGGAAAAGTGTCCTACTGGGGTCCTGGAGCAAGAGCTTTGAGACAGGGAAAACATTTAAGGTCATGTGTGTCATTCTGTCCTCAGAGCTTGCAGTTGCCCACTGAGTTTTCCTTGCTCAGCAGCAATTCCTGGGCAGTTTACACCTCTGTCTCCTTTCTTCCCAAACTACTGGGGTGGTCTGCAGCCCTTGGAGCAGAATTATCTCACGTTGGCATGGGCCTTCCAACTACTTGCAGGGATATGGATCATGTGCAGATCCATACAGAGGATTTGTTAATGCAGAGTAACAGCTGCACAGGCTGAAAGTTGTCATCAGAATTATTACACGCTTCTGAAAGAATATATTACAAAAACATTTTGAGATACTGCTCCTCTGTGTTGAATGTTTTAACAAGGTACTCCACCATGGTTACAGCTGTACCTTTGGCACTGGCATCTTTTGGTTTTAAAAAGGTGTTTGTCAAATCTTTCCCGTCTTTTGTTTTTCAAGATCACAAGGTTGCTCTTGAAGATGAATGTTTATATATAAACCTTGTTTGCTTTATTTGTTCACTGATCAGGTGATTTCTACAGATGACACACCCCACGGGAATATTTCTTTTTTTGTTGGTTTATTTCTGTGTGTATAGAGAGCTGTGTGTGTTTATTTTTCCTCTCCAATAATAGGCCATAGTGCAACATTTGTGTGTCACATGCAGTGTTTCTTCCAGGATGTTTGGCCCTTTTTGCCATAAGGTAAATATCTGGGAGGGAAAGAACACACCTGGTTTTGGTTTGTGAAGAGCTTCACAGCTAATCTCAGGGGTTTATTTTTATCATCTCTTCAGTTACACATTGTGCTGCTGAAAGGAGTTTTTATTTTAATTGTCAGTCATCATGAGGCTTTTCAAAGCTGGAAAGCATCGGTGCTGTATCCTTTAGGGATCTTAAATACCAGCACTGTCGGGTAACTCACCTGAATTTTCTCTTTGAATGAGGTGTGTCAAACAGTGTAAGAGGAGATATTAGTCATGACATGCACACATCTCCAACATCTGCCTTCCCCTCCCTGTTTAGGTGAATCCCAACTTTGCTTAATTCTGTTTGCTTGACTGTGACCCAGTTAGAGGAATGAAGAGTCTCATGTTAGATGGAATTTGAATCATGCAGGAGATGTGGTTTCAAATCCTCACAGTGGTTCCAGAAATAATAACAACTAGAAACCTTCTGCATCTTCTATATCACTTTGTAATACACATCTGTGCCTTGGAGTCTGAGCAGGAATACTTTTTTTTTCAAAGTGACTAATACACATGTACCAGGAGTAGACTTCAAATCCTAACATGTAAATTATTGGAATTTAATGTAATTATGTTGTAGGATACTGCCCAAATGGACAGAGGTTCTGAAAAAGCACTCAAATCTTCATGCTAATCCATATCCTCAAAAGCTAAGATTATGTGGATTACAATTTCTCCCTGCTCTTGATGGGCACAGCCACTGTGGCTCCACAGCATTAGTTATGGTCCATCATGCTGCTAATGAGTTTCTTAATAAGTCCCTTAGTACTCGCTGCCAATGACTCATACTTCCGAACCAGGATCTCCTTGAAAATCTCGGTGTAATGGATGAAATATTGTATCCCTCTGAAGAGTTTTTTTTCTTGTGTGTTTAGGGAAAAGCCAGGCAATTTTTAAAGGACCAAGGTATTTAAGGATGAGAAATTCCGAGAATTCAGGTTTAACTGTCTGGAGAGGCAAAGGTGAAATGTGAGCTCTGATCTCAGTGATAATTGCTTTCTCTGCTTTACAGAAAGTTAGATATTCTGGAGTAGTCATTCACTGTAAAAACAGCCTCAGTTTTTCTTTTAAAATGCCACTATCTTGAAATTATCACAAATAGTCTGCAAAACTTTACACTTTAACCAGTGACTGTCTCTTTGAGAATGCTTCAGCCCCCGTCATATTTTCTGCAGCTTTGGATGAAACCTGTCAACTCATCGAGCTTTCAAATGTTTTGAAGAAGTGTCACACACTGAACTGTTTTTTAAGTAAGAATAGTGAAATACAGATTTGATTTGAATGCCTGAAAGTTTTTTGTCTTCAGTATAACTTTGAAAAATAAGACTCTGGGGTACAAAACCATTAGGATGCTGGAGCATAACGCACTGGACTTGCTTATACAGCATTTCTGTTTGCATTTGTGGTCTGTGTGTTTTGATAAAATTGTGGTTAAATCATAGCTAACCTTCAATTCAATTATTGTAGGTATTTGGAAATAAGATGATTATCCCTTCCTTGGATGGGGACCTTTTCCAGTGGGATCGGGACCGAGAGAGCATGGAAGCAGTTCCTTTCACGGTCGAGTCTCTTCTCGAGTCATCCTACAAATTTGGGGAGGACGTTGTCTTAGTTGGGGGCAAGTCTTTGACAACCTATGGGCTGAGCTCCTATTCAGGGAAGGTAAGAGCCTGAAGAGTTGCTTTGTGTCTGTGTGTGTGGAGCACTGCCTTCCAAACAGGTGACTTGATTTAGCAGTGGTACAGCTCAAGTGCACAACTGCAGGGCACAAAAGGGCAGAACCTGAGCTTCTTGGGCAACAAATGCAGTGGGCTGGAGTAAGTGGGATGGCTGAGCCCCTCACTGCAGTCTCCTCCTGCCTGGGAGCTCCTGCTCTGTCCCTGTGCTGCCTTTAACCCTTGTCTCACCCTTTGCTAAGGTGATTCAACTTGCTAACCCAGCAGAGCACTTCTGATTTTTTACTGGGTTGGTTTTGTGCTGGGTTAGCTGTAGCAAGGGGTCAGGGAGTGCCAGAGCCAGCACAAGGGAAGGGACAGGGGGTTGTCACCAGAACTGAGAGAGGATAAAAGGGATGACCTTTTCTGCTGGGAGAGGAGTTCAGCTTTATCATCTGGCTCTGCTTGAAGTAGACTTTGCAGTTCAGCTCACTAAGGCTTTAGGTGACAGGTTTTTTTCAACTAATTTCAAATTTTTCAAAACGAGTGAGAAAAGAAAAACATTCAATACATGTAAAAGTTTAAGACTTTTCATTGTTGTCAATGTGTTTACTATCTCTCGGAAGAAGTTCCTCTTACATTTTGAAGTCATTTGTAAAAGTTAAGTGAAATGTCAGATATCATTAAAGTGCTTATGGATACTTTGTGTAGTGAAGAACAGACATTTCAGAATCAGAAACGTTGTTGCATTTTAAAACAAGTTAAAAATAGATTCAGGTAAAAAAATTTAACATTCCTGATGTTTGTTTTCAGTAAAATCAGGGTGTGGGTTTTTTTTCATTTTCACCATACATTTTAATGCAGAACACTTCTGTGGTGTGGTGAAGAGTCCTCACTAATGATAAAAAGCATAGACCCCAAACCAGAGTTCATTAATTCCTTTAGATTTCCTCACTGATGGCAGAGGGCTCTGTGCTCCTCCCCCAGTGCTCAGATGAGGAGATTTTCATTTCTGTTTTGATTCCTGGCTTATACTCACACTAGCAAAAGTAGCAAAAGTGAGGAAATAGTGCCTGACTCTTCCTTCTTAAAGAGTTTGGGCAGTTTCTTGTCTTTGGCATTGCCCATATAGTGCAAATTCTGTTTGAGATTGGAACCATTGCCAAGTCTGTGTGACTGTGAGAATTCGTTTAGGTTTTCTTTTCCTTTTAATAGCTGACAAGGCAAAGGGGGAAGACTTTGTGGTATTTTATAGAAATCAATAGTACTTCATTTGAAGCTGATAGAGTTATGCTGAGACAAATATGACATGAAAGCAGAATTACGCTGTGGGTCTTGAAGGAATGTTCTTTTGATGTCCACAGAAATAGTGGGAGAAGAGAGAGCTCAGATTTCTTTCTGTTAGAAGTACATGCAAAATATTTTCAAATGGTAGTCAAAATACCACAAAACTTGAAACTTCCTAGAATCCTTTGAAAATTCTAGTTCTGAAAAGCCCTTATCTCTTAAACCAGGCTTTTCAACATTCACGGAGTTCCAAATTGCCTGCGAGCCCGAAGTGGGCTGCAGGGATCGTTAGCTTTGCTCGGTGCTGTAGGTTGCCTTTGTCCTGAAGGTGCCCTGTCCCCCAGGTGAAGTACATCTGCTCCGCCCTGGGCTGCCGCCGCTGGGACGACGAGGAGGCCGAGCAGGAGGAGACGCTGCTGCTGCACCGAACGCAGAAAACCGTGCGGGCTGTGGGACCTCGCAGCGGCAATGAGAAGTGAGTGAGAGAAGTGGCAGAAACCTCCCAGAGAGGGACACGGGAAAGGCAGGAATCAAGGGACAGGGGCTTCCCTTGCCCTTGCTTACCTCACAGGAGTTTGTCACTGCTCTACTGCACAAGGCAAATGTCACTGTAATGTTCGTTCTGTTGCTTTTGTACAAGAGGAGCAGTTCAAAAGTCTTCTTACAACTACTAATTCACCTTTAAGTTCTTTACTTACTAATGGTAGCTGTCACTGGTGGGGTTTTTTCCACTTTATGTCTTAAGCTTTCATTTTAAGTTGATATTTTAAATCATTCTTAAATCTATGTTGTTCGTTTCATAATGTAGGTGGTCTGTTCTTTCCAAGCTGTAGAAAC
Source organism: Climacteris rufus (assembly GCA_013398175.1). Taxonomy (NCBI): domain Eukaryota; kingdom Metazoa; phylum Chordata; class Aves; order Passeriformes; family Climacteridae; genus Climacteris; species Climacteris rufus. Next base: position 308,548 of record VZRZ01002575.1, read on the forward strand.
TGGTTCAATCTGTGATTTTCCTGTCATGTTGAAGTTCTAATACATCAAGATTTCTGTAAAAATACAGACATTTATTTCACTGAAAAGAAAAAAAAAACCCCAAGCCCAAACCCACTTCATTAAATACAGACTTAAAAAGCTGAGTTCCATGCATAGTTACAATCACTGCCCAACAACGTGGTGGAGAACGAGTCATTCCCTGTTCCCCTGCTCCCTCTTCTGTTTGCAGCAGGATGTGACAGGTTGTGAATTTGCAGCCGATCAGAGATAACCTAATGAGAAGGCAGTAGATTAACAGATCAGATGTCTGAGAAGATAAATCTTGGGTTCTGTGATTCTTGGAGGCAGACGTTAGCAGGGAGAGATAAGTCAAACCCATGGTATTTAGTCTTGTGTACCAGAGCCCTCCTGCCTTTGTGGTGAGAAACAGAGGTGCTTTCCTGGTGGCACAGAATGGATGGGACTGATCTGGGGATTTAATCCAGAGAAAGAAACAGTTCTAATAAATCGACTGAGTATATAAAATATGCCAAACTTTTATCATAAGGGTGTAAGCTCCTTAAGGATACAGTTTGGGCTCCTGGTGGTTGCCAGACTGATAAGACACTTGGGGTACCTGAACATACTATTGAAGAAATATTTACTCCTTCATGCTGTTCAAGACACAAACTTGCCCTGCTTGTCCCATCTGTGTCTTTGTTGGCTTACAAGAATTGGAGTTTTTTGCTGTGCAAGGAACCTGTGTTCCTTATACATTTCCTTATACACCTGCTTGTTTCTGTGTTAATCTATGGGACATGAGCAGGCCTGGTTCCATGAAGTGCCTGTCAAGGGGTCTGGGTTAGGTTGTATGTGGGATTAAACCCTTTCTCAGTGTGAAAAGTCTGATGCTTCCAGTTGAATCCACTTAATGAGTGAAGAGAACTATGTCCTGTGTAGAACTCTGTTTCCTAAAAGCTTTGTACTTCTTGCTGTCATCAGCTACAGAATGTTTCCCTACTAAGCAGACCCAGCTGTAGTACTTGATGATTTTTTCCCCTCTTCATACACTAAATCCCTAATGGCCTTGGCCCTGCTTCACCAGCTCTTTTCTCAGCTCACCCATCGTGTTGGACAAGACTTCTCAGCTTGTTTGGTTTGTGTTCTGGATTAGCACTCCCCTCCTGGTACAGTTCTGTTCATTGGACAATCTGAGAGTTTATTATGAAAATATGGGCCAAATATAGGTAATTCAGTTTAGAAATCTTTTGGACAGAGGATGTGGGACTTCCTTGGAATATAAAAGTTGTTTCTACAAAGGTTTTCTCTTTGACTTGAAGGTGGAATTTCAGTGTTGGTCACTTTGAACTGCGCTATGTCCCAGATATTGAAAGCAGAGCAGGATACATTGAGAGCAATTTTAAATCAACTATGAACAAAGAAGAAACAAAAATCATTTCAGATGTGGATGAGCAGGAAGCTTTGATGAAAGACACAGTGATAAAGGTCTCTGTGGCTGACTGGAAGGTGATGGCTTTTAACAAACGAGCAGGACATCTGGAATGGGAATACCAGGTAGGGGAAAAGACAGAATATTAAATGTCATAAAAGTTGAAGTTTTGAAGATGTCTTTCATCTTTGGTTTCAGGCACTGTCTTTGTAAAGGAGCACACATCTGCTTGTGGTTTTTTTAACTAAAGTTCTGACTTCGAGTTGCTACATCTGTTACAAAAATTAAAACAAGGAATTTGAGCACATTGTTTTGCATTATTCTTATATAGTAGCTCATTAATACAACATTAATTTTCTAATTACCTCTCTCTCCTTCAGTTTTGCACTCCAATTGCTTCTGCATGGCTTCTTAAGGATGGCAAAGTAATTCCCATCAGTCTGTTTGATGACACAAGTTACACAGCAAATAATGAGGCACTGGAAGATGAAGAAGATCTTGTGGAAGCTGCCAGAGGGGCCACAGAATCCAGTGTCTATTTGGGTGAGACAACAGCTACAGCATTTTCTGTAGTAAACATTATTTGTTTTTCTGTTGAGGTTGTAGGAAAGCAGATCTTTCTGTACTGATAGATTTGAAACCCATAAATCTTTTCCATTTTGATTCTGAAATGTTCACTTGGTAGTTTCAGTACACTGGAGATGACTAAAAGTCTTGAAACTTTAAAAGCCAGGTTTTCAGCTAACAAGGCAGCCTTACTGCCCATTAATTTGTACACTGATTACAGTAACTTGCTGTGAAGAAAGTTCAGGTAAGATATTTTATAGCTTAGTTTTCATCCAGTTGTCAGAATTTGTTGGATGTAGTTGGTGGCAATTTGAAGTAGTGGCCCGAAGTCCTCCTTCTTGACTGTGTGTCTCTGGGAGGTAAATGTGCTTTGCTTTTCTAAGACTTGGTTTGTCTTCTCTAAGTCTTTACACCTTGCAGCTTTCCAGTTAGTGGTTAGAATAACAGATAAAAACTAACACTAGGAAGAAGCCAGATGGTTCCAGCCTTCCTGGTAATGGCTGTTGAGGAGTGATCTGTACAGCATTAACAAGGGTAGAAAGTTTGAAAGAAGTCTTGCCTATGCAAATCCCAGGCTGCTTTATAGCTCTTAAAAGTTGCTGGCATTTTCCTGTAGCACCAGCTCTCCAGCAGTAAAAAATGAGGTTTCTAGATCTCTTGCTTTTCTGGAATAGAGGGAACTTATTACTTGAATTCCTCCAGCCTAGCAATCAGTGTCAGTATCTCAGGTTCTCAGAATATGAAGAAATATCTTCAAAAATGTTTTTAACCTTGTATTTTAACTGGGCAGTTTTATTCCAGGGGTGAAGAGAACCAAATCTAAAGACTAATATGCTCCCTGGTTTATTGCTTAGGTATGTTCAGGGGCCAGTTGTATCTTCAATCATCAGTCAGGATTTCTGAGAAATTCCCAACCAACCCAAAAGCTCTGGAATCCAGGAATGATAATGCAATTATTCCTCTTCCCAAAATCAAGTGGAAACCTTTAATTCGTAAGTAACAATTCAGAGTTTCATTTATTGCCTTAGCTCAGAAAAGACAGGACATCTTCCTGATTTCCAGTATGTTTCAAACTGGTCTAATGTTTGCATTTGTAAACCACTTCAGGAACTGTCTCTGTGCTTTATTAAGTGGGTGTCTTTTCTAATTAAGTGTTTAATGTCTACTTTCTTCCATTATGGATTTGGCTGAGTCTTTTTTAGTAATGAAATGTTGGGTTTTCTCAATCAAGTTTTTCAGCAAAAAAGAGGAAGTTTTTTGCAGTGGTGTGAATATGAGTGAATTGATTTGTCAAGGGGGGGAGATGTTAAGTAACTGTTACCTTAAAATACCTTTGAATGTTTTCTTCTATGAAGTTTGCTTCTCATGGTCTGGTCCAAGAGGCATTTTCTAAGATTATGCAATTGGTGTTCTCTTTAAATTATTATGAGAACAGAATTTTAAAAACAATTCAGCTCAGCAAATGGTGTCTTTTCTATGCTTAGAGTCTCCTTCCAGGACTCCAGTGTTGGTGGGCTCTGATGAGTTTGATAAGTGTCTCAGCAATGACAAGTATTCTCATGAGGAGTACAGCAATGGAGCACTGTCAGTTCTGCAGTATCCATATGGTAGGTGAAGTTCCAAATTTTGAAGTGTGTCAAATAGCCAGGTTTGCCCATTTATTATCTGTAAAATTCAAGAAGTGACCATTTGTTTGACTTTAAATATGTTTATTTTTTAATATTTAATGAACTAGGAAATTATTGTCCAGACTAGGATTTCCAGGTTGTGATGTAGGTACTATTAGTGCCACATAAAGCACATCAGAGTGCCAACAGTTGCTGCTGCAGAGCTGTTGTGGTGCTGCCATGGCCACTGAGAGTTGGTCCAAGTGGAAAATCTTGGGAATTATTTTTTCAGAATTTACTGAGAGTGCTGGAGATGCAGGGTGGTGGTAGAAAGGTTTCCATATGGAAGATATTCTGGTTTAAAGCTAGGGAGGCCTAGCTGTTATCCACAACCTTGTTTAATTGAATTTTCTTCTGTGCCATTTAAAATCGTGGGCCATGCCAACAAAAACACCCCATGTCTGTTGGGGAAACCCATTAATGAGAAGCCAAAATCCTTCTGCAATTACCTGCAAGTAAATCCGTGATCTCTTTGTTTTGCACACAGATAATGGTTATTACTTACCCTACTACAAGAGGGAGAGAAATAAACGTAGCAACCAGATCACTGTTAGATTTTTTGACGACAGCAACTACAAGAACATTCGCAAGAAGGACCCTGTGCTGCTGCTGCACTGGTGGAAGGAGATTGTTGGCACCATCGTGTTCTGCATCGTGGCCACGACTTTCATCGTCCGCAAGCTCTTCCACCCCCACCCCTACAGCAGAGTAAGGATTTGTTTCTGAATGCCCAATACAGAATCTATTCTTTTAACTGTTTCTTTCAGTTTTGAGTCTGCAACAAGTAATATTAATGAGTTAATGACTAATGAGATAACAAAATCAAAAGTCTAAATTTATTGTTTAATCTGTGTGCGAAGGCTGCCAGCTGCCACATACAATTTGCTTAACTGCTTCAGCAAGCAGATTAGACTGCTTCTGACGTGTCTGGAGATACTTATTTCATGCCATATCTAGGGTACAAGCCAGTCTCAGGCACTCAAGGAGTTGATTTTGTCTGTTTGTTTGTTTTGTTCTTGTTTTGGAAACCCTTGTTAGCTGCGGAAGGAGTCTGAGACACAGTGTCAGACTGATTGTAAGTATGAGCCCACTTGTGGAGACATTAAAGACAACAGCTGGAGTGATGCCAAGAACTCTGGATATGTGTCAAGGTGAGCTCTGCTGAACACAACATGAACAGGGTGTTTAATCAGTGTGGCTGCTAATACTGTCTGGAGATAGAAAGAGTAGGTGTTCACCTGTTCTTACCTGGGAACTCCCAGCCTTCTGACTTTGCAGGGTAATCAGCACCTGGCACAAAGAACTCTGTGACCCCATTACTCATGGGACGTTGCAGTGGGATTAGTGTCAGAAATTCCAGAGAGTCCACAGGTTACATGTGATGAGACATGTTGCTCTCTGATCCACAGAGTGGAAGATTGATTCTTGCAGGTCTTAATCAGTGTTTACTCCATCTGTTCCTGAGTTTATGGTTGAAGGCAGAGAAAGGCAGTTGCAGATGGAAACAGATAACATTTTATATACCCTGCAGAATAAGCAGTCTATACTTGAAATAAAACCTTTGCTGCTGTTGCAAAGGAGTTGGTTAAGACAGAAGGCTTAATAGGGGCATGTCATTGTACTCCAGAGCAAATGTGACCATTTCCTGTACTTTTGTAACTCACTGAAAGTAAGACCTGGAGTATTTAAAATGAGGAAGAGTAAGAAAGGTAGTGATACTGAACAACAGTGATGTTTTAGATGGGATGTTTAGAAGGACTAGTTGCAGAAACAGTTATTTGGGGTGGGGTTAAAGGCAAATCATGCTTTAGAAAATACTTAGCTATAGAAACATAGGCTACATACTCATGATCCAGTAAGGATGCAACCTGATATTCTGAAAAACCCCTTCAGTTTGTGCAGTGCAGGCAGAATGGATCCTGCAGGGCTGTGATAGGCTCTGCATAAATACATAATCAGCAGCTGTCCATTTCATGGATAGGGAACCATCTGACTGCCTCAGTGGGGGAGCAGAGAAATATAAGAAATGCTTCAAGTGCTTCAGCAAGTTTTGTGTGTACAGAACTACTTCAGCCATGGTCATAAATGACTTTATTTTTCTATCTATAGTAATGCATTTTTCTGCTCTATCCTCCCTCCCGTCTTCTGTCCCTTCCTCACACCCCTCTGTTCCCAGATACCTGACAGATTTTGAACCAATTCAGTGTCTGGGTCGTGGAGGTTTTGGAGTGGTCTTTGAAGCCAGAAATAAAGTAGATGACTGCAACTATGCCATCAAAAGGATCCGACTGCCCAACAGGTAATGAATGAGTTTGTTGAGACACAGAAGCAATGAATGAATGGTGGGATCCTGTCCTACATGGAACCATCTGCTCCTGAGCTGATTTCCCAGATATTTCATTAGGGTGAATGACACACTTTTTAATGGGGGGCTGCCTTAGTTTTGGCATGGAGACTTTGGCATATGTCATCCCAGCAGAGGTGACCTGCTTGGCTAAAACACGTGCACAGCAGGACCCTTGTGAGGATGCTGCAGCTCCATGGGAACTCCCTTGATTTCCTTGATGAGTAGAGCCTTTGCTAACAGGATCAGTTATTGTAGTGCTGTTAATGTGCTTCTCTCCTTCCTCTCCTTACCTTTCCTACTCCACCTTCTCTTTCTTTTCTCTCTCCCTCACCTACTTTTCTGACTCCATTTGTCCATTTGTTCCATTTTCTGCTCCCACAACCCCTACCTTTTCTCTCAGTCATAGGTGGTCAAGCCATGCTGCTGAATTACCCTACCCAGAGCTTGCAGCAGTTCCTTTTAGTGGGAGATGGGAGACACTGCTTCTGGAAATCTCAAGTTAGAACAGCAAGAGGGAGGGGGTAAAGCTATGAAATCTAGAATTACTGTTTTTTTCAATGTGTTAAATAAGTGTGACTATTTAAGATTAAAAGTTTTGTTCAGAAATTTAAGGTACCCTAAATTCTTCTTTTCCAAGCATATGCAACCCCATTAAATGAAACCATCAGGCTTTATTTGATCCAGTTACCGTCTTATGAAGAGATAAATTACTCCAGTAACACAGGAGGGTGCCTGCTTTGCTGTCCACAGAACAGAAATAGTCCTTGTGCAATCTCCTAAGCTTATGCCAGTTAAAAACCAAATACTCAGATATTGCTGTCTGTGTTTTGTGTCAGTGTCTTCTACATCCCTGTAGAATATTGCTGTTTAGTGATCCTTTTTTCTATCCTTGAGAACAGTTGAGAGGAAGGTGAACTTTTTCTTCTTGGTTTTGCTGCCTGTAATTATGTGAAGAGATGACTAAATATTAAGCCTTTGTGAGCACACACTGCTCCTCCACACTTTTAACCTAAAGGAGTTACTCTGGGGAATTGAATATTAGTCTTTTGATGTGAAAAGCAATACTACTGGCCTGGTTTATACTGGGCCAGCTTTGATTAAATTCCTTTGCAGACATTTTTGTGCTGTGCTGCTGCTTTTTGTGACCATGTCTCTCGTTCCCTCACCCCCAACCACAGGGAGCTGGCTCGTGAAAAGGTGATGAGGGAAGTCAAGGCTTTGGCGAAACTGGAACATCCGGGGATTGTTCGGTATTTCAACGCGTGGCTGGAGGCTCCCCCTGAGAGGTGGCAGGAAAAGATGGATGAGCAGTGGTTGAAAGATGAAAGGTAACTCATGGGGGTCTTCTTAACAATTGAATTTGAGATTGCACATCAACAGAACTGGAAAACTGGTAGAGGATCCAGAAAGATGGAGAGACTGTGTAGGAAAGAGATGGTTATTAACTTAGCCTGTCAATTTTCAGTTGAAAACCCTTCTGCATTGTGTCTCTTAATTTATGGGTCTTCTGTTGTGTTGAGGTCCTTCTTGCAGCTTAGGAAACATCACATTTGTAATTTGTGTAACTGAATTTTTCAGTGATTGGAAGGTTGGAGCATTGCTGCTGTGATTCAGTTTCAAACTTGGGCATCTCTGCCTTCTTTGTTCCCTTCTACTGCTTTCCTCCTCTTTTTTGTCTTGGTTTAGATGGACCTGATACAGTAGTCCAAGGCTTCAATGAATTTGTTTCAGCAGAAATACGTACAGGATAATCAGAGTGTTGATTTTTAAAGCTTGGTGGAAGTAGCTTAAAAATGGAAAATAAGATAAAGGAGTTAGGGAATGTGAAGAGAGAGAAAAGGTGGGTGACTGTTGGCATTTATAGAAGGAGGCCTAATACAAGACTTTTGAGTGCTTTCATAATAACATCTTGGCATGCCTCACGACTTTTAGAATACAGTGACCTTTATATTTCAGGCATCAAATTAACATTTCACAGCTGTAATTCTTCCAAGGCATTTTAAATAGGCCTTGCAATGCATGTTCCAAAGGACTGGATCTTTTCAAATGGAAGATGAGCCTGATTGCACATTGGGAATCCAGGCAGCAGAGCTTGATAAATATTCCTTTATCAACACTTTTGTCTCAATGAGAAAACATTATCCCTGCTAAGACACAGATGCTAAATCCTGGTTATTAGTGATTCCCACACTTGGGTAGTCATTCACCATTGTGGTGTGACGTGGGTCTCAGAGGTAGCAGCTGTTAAAATCTGGGCTTCTGAAAGTGCATTTTTAGTGGAATGATTGGAATGATGGAATGTACTGCAATTTCTGTAATATTGATCTCTCAATTTTGTCTTCCAGCACTGATTGGCCACTCAGTTCTCCCAGCCCGATGGATGTCCCATCCTTTAAAATCAGAACAGAGCCATTTTCAACAAAGGAACACATTGAAATTACTGCAACTTCATCAGAGAGGGTGAGGTCTGTAGGGATACCCTGTGGTCAGTCAGATTCATCTGGAAGCCACTTTTCTCCTCTGGACTTTTCTGACACAGACAACAGGGACTTGCAGCACTCTGAAGATCCACTGTTAAACCTCCAGGACAGTGTCCTTACAGGCTGTGATGTGGAAGACAGTACTATCAACAGTAATGAGCTGGGACACTCCTTGGAAATTTGTTCTTCAGCTGTTCCTGTTGTACATCTGAAGGAAGGGACCTCCTCCTCTATTGTGTTTGAGGATTCTGGCTGCGGAAATGCTTCTAGTAAGGAAGATAAAGTTGAAGTTTCACATGGTGAGGGTCCTTCTGAGGATAAAGGGAAAAGTACAAAGGAATCTGATAACAAGAAATCTGCTTCAGGAAGCCCCCTCTCTGTTTCTCCTCCAAGGCCTACAAGTTTAAGCCTGGACCTTTCTAAAAACACTGCGGAAAAAGTCAAACCCACCTCTCCCAAGGTGTATCTGTACATCCAGATGCAGCTCTGCAGGAAAGAGAACCTCAAAGACTGGATGAGCAGAAGATGTGCCATAGAGGACAGGGAGAGGACAGAGTGTCTGCAGATCTTTCTGCAGATTGCTGAAGCTGTTGACTTTCTGCATAGCAAAGGATTAATGCACAGGGATCTCAAGGTTTGTATCCATAGGTTGCTCTGTGTGGGAGGAATGTGGCACCGGAGACAAATCCTGCTAAAATTGATTCTTAGCAGTGACCTCAGTGTGGGTGTTACAAAAGCTGAATTAATGTCTGTACAATAATCTGGAGGTGCAGCACTCCAGGAAACAAACATTCATCTCTTGTTATTGCAATTAAAAGTCTTTCTTACAGCAAGACTTCTTGTACCTGGCACAGATCAGTTACATTTGTTCTATGGTATTTTTAATTCATGTTCTTTATACAGGGTTATTCAGTGCTGAGCTGTGTGACAAAGCTGTTTTGGATCCAATTCTGCTATTTCAAGTGAAGCAGATAATTGGCAGTGTGGAGTTTGTAGTTGGACTTGATCTTACAAATCTTTTCCAACTTAAATAATTCTGTGGTTCTAATTCTGGTATTTTTCTTCTTTTATAGCAATACAGCCTAAAAGGAGCAGTGTTACTCTTGGTTAGAGAAAGTAAAAATTAAGTATCACTGCTCTGGGATTAAAATGTAAACTGTCCTGGAGGTGAATTCTGAGCCAGTGCCAGCTATCTGAAGTGCAGCTTTCTGAAGGATTCACAGTATTTTTAATGTCTGCTAGCATCCAGACAGTGAGGACAAGGAAAGGTGATTTTAACTTCTGGTGTTGGACATAACTGGTTAGGAGTAACTTGTTTATGCTCTTCCTATGCTACTGCCTAATTTTGCTGCAAATTAAAGCACTGAACGTGTCAATATGTGTTACCAAATGCACAAATTTAATTGAAGAGCCCAGCTGAATTTGGTTTTATTGGGACAAGCTCTGGGAAATGATCCCTTTGGCCAAATGGCAGAGAGACAGTTCCTGTTTCTCTTTGCTTGTTTGAGGAGGCATTAATACCTCAGTGGAGTAATTACTGAAATGATTGTAGCTTCTCAGATGGTTTGGTATCAGCAGAAGCAAAATACATAAAGTGTCATCTCAGATGTGGCAGTAAAAACTTCAGTAATACTGAAAGGATACATCAGAGTTAGAAAACTTCATGAACCCTTCCAGGTATTTTCTTTTCCCATCAGCATTAGGCAATTACCTTGAACCAGTTATCTGAAAAATCTTTCGTGCTTGAGAAACTGACCATAAAAGTAATTAAATCCCTGTACTAATATGTTGCTAGACATGTTAATTAAGAACCTTTCCTAACAATGCTGTCAGTTGTAGCCCTCTGCAGTCTTCACTGAGCTGACTGTTCAGTAAACTTTATGTAGATCTTCACTTAAAACTGTATTAGTCTTAATCAGCAGGTGTGGAGTGTTTTGTTGGAACATCTTAAAAGTTCAGTGCTGGCAGCAATTTGAACAAGAGATTTAATTTCGTTTACTTGGTATAACCAACTTGGAAATGCTCTCCCTGGATGAACAACTTCCTCCTGCAGGAAACTTTCTATACTTGGATAGATGTTATTCTTGGATCCCAAAGTTTATTTGTCTGTTATGTGTTAATTTGGTCAAAACAACAGCCAGTATATTTAATTATTTTCTGTATTTTTCAGAAGCTCCTAGGAACAGATCTCATCTAATTTTGTAATTTGTCCAAGAGATTGGTCATGCAGCTCTGAGTTTGTGCCAGCACTAACAAGTGAATAACCTACAAAGCTGCTTTGGCTTGGCTACAGGCAGAGCTAAGTGATAGCAGAGGCCACTTCTTGCTGCCATTGGCACCAACAAAAGCTGGTAGATCTGTGTGAAAATAAATTTGTATGTGTGCATATTAAAAGACCCAAGAAGTAATTTTAAATATTTAAATTAACAGTGCACATTAAAATGCATTAGTTAGGCTTCTGCTCATCAGAGATACTGTAATGACAAGATGGCAGTAATTTATGTGGGCAAGTGAGGAGGTCAGAGTTCAAATTCTTTTGAAGAAAATGAAGTACAGCAACAAAAGTCTGTCTGTCAAGTGAATTTACTGTTATTCCCAGGATAAGCTGTCGGTCATGCTTGGCAGCTCAAAAGAAATTATCAGTTTCACAGAACTGCAAGAACAGTTTTGGATACATTTTGCAGCATTAATTGAATTAAATAGAGTCTTCCAGATGTGTGAGAAGCTTATTCATGTCTGTGAAAAAATGGGAATTCTTATTTTGACTGAAGAACATGGAGAGAAATTTCTTTGTGCAGGTGGCAAGATAACTGAACTAGAGGGTGGTTATATTTGATGTATTATTCTGATGGTTTCAATCATGCATCTGCCTTAGGCTTCTTCTTCCCACATGGGATCTTGATGGTTTATTTTTGCTGGTACTTTGCAGTAGCAGAGAGTCCATTCTCCTTAATTTGTGCCAGCCCATTCAGAGACAGTCCGTGTCCAGCCAGAGAAATACAGAAATAAAACTTTCTGTTAAGGAGAGTTTTTCCACAGGAAGCAACACAGATCTTGTTGACTTCTTGTATGTTTGTTGGAGGAGGAGACTGGGGGTCAATGGGATACAAACCCCTAGTGGAGTTGTTTGTTCCTTGAACGTTAAAATTCTGATGCCAAGACTTTTGACAGCGTGGGTGTGCATGGGAGGGTGGGTGCTCTGTAAATGCTTCAGCAAGAGCCTGGAAATGCTGTGGGATTACAGGGTGGTGCCTTCTGTGCCCTGATTGCACTTTGACTCCAAAGGCTTTGACATTCATTACAGGGAAATACAGCAGGAGATAAGTCCTGGCTCCAGGCAGTTTCAGAGGCAGGATGTGGGCACTGTGGAGCTGTCTATAGGGCTTATCTCAGAGCTGGCCGTTGCTTAAAAAAACCAAAAAAACAAGAAGCCTTTTCTCTGTCTTGTTTCTCTTGCACACAGTGAGTTTGTCTTTAACTGAGGAAGTTGGATGGACTTTAAAATAGGTCAGCTTTGTAGTCTTTTTTCTTGTGGAAAAATATTGCCTTCTACCTGTCTGCCTACCCCTGCTCAGAGCTTATGTCAGCAAGGCACAGACCATGTTCTCCCAGCCTTGAGGGTCCAGGAGCTCTGAGAGGAACTTCCCAGCACCTCCTGCCTCTTCACCACAGCTTGGCCCTTTCCCTGTACATAATCCTGCTGCTTCCTTCCCCTTGCAGGATCAGTCTGTTCCCCCCAAAACTGTGTTTGTATTTGTAACAGAGGTGGAGTGCTTATATTTCAGAGTAATAACCAGTCATTTGGTGGCTGCTGTTCTATCAGCCAGAATGCAAATTTCTTGCAAAGCTGTCAGGGATATGCCCCATTAGCAAAGGCACATCTCTGTTCCAGTCTCTTTTCTCAGTAGGCTAAACCAGGCATTGTGGTACATGGCAAACAAGCTAAAGGAGAGTTAAGCCAGATCACCACTGTTGCTGCTTTTATGAATTGCAAAGTTCTTAAGCTTCTGTCAAAAATAAACTTTTAATTCTGTTATGCAAACAGCTGTTCCCCAGTTAAACTGCACAGTTACACTGCAACTGGAAAGGAGACCTTGTTCCTAGGCTTCCACTGTATCTATAATTTAACAGTAAGATGAGGTGCTGTGTGCTGGTTAATTACACAGCAAACGATTTTAGCACTTAGAGATTGGAATAAAAAAGACCAGGAGCTGGAACTGCAGCATCTGGTGTGAATGTGCCATGTGATGGAGAGCTGCATAACTCATCTGTGCTGTTCCCAGCAGTCTTGATTCTGTGTGTGTTCCTCAGCAGCTGCTGGTAAACTCTGCTGAGTGACAAGAAATCAGCAGTCTGACTTTCAGGAAGAGACAATGGTTCATGCAGGAGTAATTCCTTTTTCCTGAAGAGCTACAATTCTTAACTGTTTTCCCTCAGCAGTTTAATGAGTGGCTTAACCCTGACAGCGTGGCTCCTGAATTAGAACCAAGTGTTGTAACGACTGAAACAGACACTTGTTTGTTAATTCCTTTTTCTTTTCACCTCTTTGTTTTCTCAGCCTTCCAATATATTTTTCACAATGGATGACATAGTAAAGGTTGGGGATTTTGGACTGGTGACTGCTATGGACCAAGATGAAGAGGAGGAATCAGTACTGACCCCAATGCCAGCTTATGCCAGGCACACAGGACAAGTAGGGACCAAACTCTACATGAGCCCAGAACAGGTTTGTGCTCTCTGCTCCAAAGCTGTATTTGGCAGTGCCTGGGACAGCCCTGAATTCCTGGGAGCTCAAAGATCAGGCACTCCTAGTAAACTGTTGCAATCAAGTCACTTAAATTTTTTCTCATCAAAATATAGTTTTGAGATAAATTGAATTCCAAAATGAATATTTAAGTATATATTTGTTATAGCAAAAAAAGTGGCTAATGATTCTGACTGGATCCATTCATTTTTCATGCTTTTAATGCACTATAGGAAGATAACTGTAAAGATTTCACTTAAATGAGGAAGGACACACTCGTGCATGAGGTTTAAGTAAGGTGAAACACTTCACTTTGCAGCTGGGTGTGCACAGAGGAGCTGAGGATCAGGACCTCGCTCCCTGGTGCTCACTGCTGAAATTTGCCAGCATTCCTGTGCTGTAGCTTTCAGCTCTGCACAGGGCTGGTCATGCCATGGGTGGACTTGAAAGGTGTTGTTAACCTTGTACATAATTACATCCAGTGAGGATCTCCATTGCCCTGACCCTGGTTTTGCCTTCTCAGATCTGTGGGAACACCTACTCGCACAAGGTGGATATCTTCTCTCTGGGACTGATTCTCTTTGAGCTGCTTTACCCTTTCAGCACACAGATGGAGAGGGTCAAGGTATGTATGGTGTTGGGTTATCCTCAGGTTGAGCATTTGTTAAAATAGCTGTCTGCTTGGTGAAACACTGGCAAGAGATTCCTGTTCTGTGTTCTTTGGAAAAAAGCCTTGCAGCTAGGAGCACAGCTTCTTTATCAGCCTTGTACAGACCCCCTGGATCACTGAAAATAAATTGCAGTCTTCCTAATGTGTGCAGTTGAATTGAGGCTTTAATTTCTTTACAAAGCTCCTCTGTTGTCAAGCCAAGTAAGAGAAGCTATTGAACTACAATATCCAAGAACTCAAGCAACAAATATAGCTTGTGACTCTAAGCCTACCAGCTTGGTTTTCATTCAAGAATTGGAACCATGCTGTGCATTTTTATTATTTCTTCCTTCGTTTGCATCTGCAGGGCTTTTTCACCCAGAGCACTTGGTGACAAATGGCTGTTCTGTTGCTGTAGTGAGTTTTAGCTGAGAGTCCCACTCAGCTTCAAGCACAGTCTTCCCAAAACTGATGACCTTCATTGCACCAAATGTGAATTTGGGATGTTTGATGGTGCATTACAGCTCTTGCTTGCTGGTAAAATGTTGTGAGATCCATCTTGCTCAGGAGCAAGTTCACAGAGAACAGGGGATACAGCCAGAAAGGTCTTTCCTCTGTGTCAAACAGTGGCCTGTGCAGGAAAGAGAGAGTCATTAAAACTCGTATTTATCATTTAAATGTACTTGAGTGGGTTACATTCTCAGGTGAAGGAGTGGGTTTAGCAGAGGGAAGGAAAACCTTGGACAGCAGCCTGACCCAGTGCTTCACCTGTTGCATTCTCTTGATTGAAATGCTCTGGCATTTAATGGCACAAAAGAGCATAGTCTAGAGGAGGAATTAGTGTTTAATTTGAACCTTTTGCACTGGAACCACTTTTAATTTCCCTAAATCAGTTTTACTGAAACAAAATACCTGGGAAAGAGCCGTCCTGGATTCTCGGTCTCTCACAGCAGTGGCTACAGACTTGGCCCTTCCAGTTTCTCTCCTAAGAATAGAGGCAGAACAAGTAATCAGAATGAAACCTCAGTTCCATCTAATTCTAATGCTTTACTTCAGAAGAGGGTTAAAAGAGTGCCCTGACTTTCCAGGATTTTCACTGTCATTCCACTCTTTTTCTAAAAAGAAACCCTTACCCTTTCATTGCCAAGTTCTGGAGTTTGGCTACTTCAGTAGTTATTTCTGAGTTGTTGCACTGAGGTTTTCATTGGCATCAGCCAAGCATTAGCACTGCTTGCTGAAGCAAAACATGCTCTGCCTGACCAAGTAACCCAGCAAATTCTAGGAATTCCTGACAAGTGGCTGGAAAAATCCCCAGAGGTGGAGTGTGGGAGCTGCCTGTGTCTCAAGCTGCGAGCAGTTAGTCTGTGGCAGTGCAATTTCTTTCCAAATTAGGTGCTTGAAGACAGATCACTAAATGCAGACTGAAGTGGCAGAGAAGGAGAAAAGGTTTTTTTGAAGCATTTTAATGTCATAAAACGAAGTTCTCTCAGTTCTCTCAGTTTAACTGTTGCCCATCACTGTTTTAAATAGTCAGTTTGTACTTTCAGTGGAGTCATAGTGAATTCAGTTTTGGTTTGACTTTAGAACTCTTATATTTTGTGCTCAAACTTTTGTAAAAGGAGATCCTTCTGAAAGAAATGGTATTAAATGTTGTGCTTCTGGCTGAACATAGGAAAAATACTGTCACTAGGTGGAGCCAGTGACCTTGGTATGGAAGAAACACAGAAATACTGAACAAAACTGGTGATAAATCTGCTCATTCCTCCTTAAATGTTAACTAAAGGCTGATTGTACATTTAAAGACATTGTACATTTCATGTGTCTTAATACTGGTGTAAGCCATCTTGAGGGTTATGTGTGGTGCACAGATTTGTTGATTTTGTTGAGCTCAAGTGAGAAAATACAAGTTTATGCATCTGACTGATTTAAAACTTAAGAAATCACAATTCTTGTAACACAGCTCCTACTGCAGGCTCTATACCTAGGGAAGCAGCAGCTTAGCTGTTCAACTATGCTGTGATTTTTAACCACTAAAGCAACACTTTAAAACAAAGGGGGTTTTTCCACCAGGCTGATTTGTTTGGATAGTTTTTATACTTTTGAAAAATAGGGTAATACTACTGAAGAGTGGTATTTGGAAAAGTTACATGTTGTTCTTCATATTTTTGCAGACCTTAAGTGATGTTAGAAATTTGAATTTTCCACCACTGTTCACTCAGAATTATGCACAAGAAGTAAGTATATCTGATGGTCTTAATTGTAGCCTTTTCTTTAATAATTACAGCTTTTTTCCTTTGCTTTCCAGTTGCTTTGGGGGTAAAAATGGAGAAATCAAATAGCTTTCATGTTATTAAGATGCATTTCTCTATCCCTGTACTTCTCTAGATTTCAAAGCTGTAACATTGAAATAATGGGGATGATGACACTTTTGTCACACAGTTTTCCTCCAGCAATACAACATTACCTGGCTTCCCTTTGTCACTTGCAGTCATTCATTTCACATACATCCTGACATTATTTCCTGCAACAAATCCATATTCCCAAGGAGAAAGTGCAGAGTTCCACGCAGGTAAAGGGGAGGTTTTATGGGATCTCCCTCCAGAACTGGACCTCCCAAGAGGGAAACCATGTGAGCAAATTGTGCTGTGTTCTCATTAGGCAGGTCTGTAAAGTGATGTGGTTGCAGATAAAGAGGAGGTGATGTACAAAACCTCTCCAATAAAGAGCTGAGGTGCTTTCAGGTGTTCAAGGTAGTTTCAAACCAGTGGCTGAGTGAGACCAGCCTTTCCTGCTTTACAGCTGTAGGCAGCCTGGGGGAAGGTGCTGTGCTGTGCTCAGCTGGAGCAGGGCACTAATTCTGATTGAATTTGAAACAAATATTCAAGCTACCTGTATATTTAAAGGAAAAATTCTAATTTGCCATGAAAAAAAAAAGTGTGGCTTTAATATGTGGTAGCTTAAACATGAAGCTATAAATTACTTATATATCATATATATTGTTTTTAATTGCAAATAATGTAAAAGTTTTATAATTCTAGTAAATCTTGGTTCAGATTTGGTTTGCCAAATAGTTTATAGTCCTTGACAGTAAAAACACTTTTAAGAGATGCAGAGTGATACATTTTAAAATGTTTAATGCACTTCTAACTGCTGAGCCAAAGCACTAATACCCAAATTACCCAGAAAGCAACTGGGGGTATTTTCTACTTGTTCACACAGCCACAGTTGAAGTCAGGATGTTAAATAAGAAAGACTTTATGAATTGGTTCATGTCATATGTGTTGTGTTTTCTCTTAGTACACCATGGTGAAGGACATGCTCTCCCCAAGTCCCACTGAGAGACCAGAGGCTGCAGCAATCATAGAAAATCCTGTCTTTGAAGACTTGGAGCTCCCACCCAAACCTGTGCTTAGGCAGAGGTCACGGACAATGAGCCTATCAGGAAATAAACATTCCAGACAACCAAGCAAATAACTATCCTCAGGATCACTTCTTCCACTCAGCAGGTTTTACAGGGATTGTTCAGCAGAAGGATCCTATGATGCAGAATGTTTATCTTGGGAATAGTTTACTTAAAACTTTTTTTTGCCATGTTTAATGTACAAGACGTGTTGGACAGATTTTGGTTTACTTTGCCAGCCAATGAAACCCAGTAACCAAACCTTTCACATTCCATTTTCCTTACCTGAGCTCTCCTAGGCAGATGGGTCCAGCTGCTGTGCTTACCAATGTTGTGCTCCATTATCCTTTCTTTTGGGGGGGTTCTGGGGTTTTTTTGAAGCTTGTAAATGTCAGCTTGCTGGGTGAGTGAGAGATCTGTAACATGTAAATAGAATTAAAATACTGTATTTTTATAGAGCAAATTACAGTCTCTAAGCCTAGTGAGTATCTTATCTGGATCACTTGCTCTTTGGTGAAATGAAGATGATTTTGAAATGAACTTTGACTCCATTTTTGTCCCTGGTGGGTAAACTGGGAATCTGCACTATTTTTAAAGCAAAAAAGTACCACAGCTGTACATATTCACTGTCCATAGCCTGTCATTAGAGGAAATCATTTCATACTTCTGCACTACAGTAGATCTTAGGGAATGCATCTTATACAGATGAAGCTGTAGAGAAGGAAAAGAAGCTTTTTGCCATTAAATGGGGGGTTTTACAGGCAGTGGTTGGAAGAGCCATAGTCAAAATTATGTACAAACATGTTGTGATTCTGAAAATTTAAACCTAATGAAGTCATACATGTGTCGTATGTAATCTTGTAGATTTGTACTTTTTAAAAAAAAATCAACTGGTAGGCATTTGTGTAATCTGCTGATTTAACTGCCTAATGCCATGCTTTTATTTCTCACTGTAAATATGTTAATTTTTATTTATAAAATACAGAATCAATCCATTTGGGTTGGTGGTGTACAGGATGCACTTGCTGTAATTGTTGAGTGCATTGATTATTGTGACTTCTTTCAAGTCTAAATGATTTAATAAACTTTTTTTATTTATAAGACAAAAATAGTAGTTGCTTCTGTTGGAAGCCTGCATCTGTGTGTGCTGCAGCTGGCAGCCCTGTGCAGTGGGAGCAGGATGGGCTCTGCATTCCTGGAACTTCCTTTGCTTCCCTGTCTCACACTGGCCACAGCGTGTGTGATGACGCAGAGCTGAGTGTGCTGCTTGGCAGGGAGACAGGAGCTGGAAAAAGAAGGGAATTCAGCTCTCAACTCAGTGGATTATAGAGGCAGGTGCTCACCAGAGAGGGGAGGAGAAGGGATAATTCTTATGCTGTTAGAATTGTTCTTGTATAAATGTATCTTTTCTGTTTTACAGAGTCAAATTTGTTAAAGTTGTAGTCTCTGAAATCAGTTTCCTAAAAAGATCCTGGATTCAAATCCTTCTGGGGATCACTGCAGTGTGGTGTGACACTGTGACCAACAGTTAAAGCAGCTGGTATCCTGCAGCTTTCTGATAAGGCAGAAGTAGCTTACAATGATGGTCTTCCATGTGTTCTTGGATAACTCTCCTAGATGCTGGCTTGTCCAGGTGAAGCCAGAATGCTGCAGTGAAGATTTGGTCAGAAACAGAGTTTATTGAGTTTAGCAGAAGAGTCAAGTGTGTCCCCTTCCCTTGGATTTCTGTTTGGATCAGCTACAACTGCACAGTGAAATGGCCACGTTTGGAACCCCTCTGGCTTCCCTGCCAGCTCAGTGATTACAGGTGGAGCACAGGAAATGAGGAATAAGGTATTTTTAACTTGCTGTATTTCTAGATGTGGGCTGCTGCCTATTCCATGGACTCTGCAGCATTTCAGTACCAGAACTGGCATATGTGTTCACACAAGGTGTGTTTGCATGTTCTGGGGTGTCACACTTACCCTCAAAGGCTTGGACAAGTCCTCCCCTGTGTGGTCCCTGCCCAGCCACAAAAACACCTGGCCATGCTCAGTTCTTGAGCTGCCTGATCAGTCTTTGCTTCTGTAAGCACTGGAGTTTGTTGTCCCCATCTTTGCCCCTTTTTGCCCCAGGGTTTCATTGTGAAAGCCTCTTCTCTCCCCACAGAGGTTTTCCTGTGGATGGTGTGCACTTCCCTGCCAGCTGTTTTTGTGGAAAAACACCTGATAGCTGTGAGCTCACAGCCCTGCAGAAGAGACTTTGACCTAGGCTCTGCTGCACTGTGCAGCACTGTCCTGTCTCATTCTTGTACAGGATGTTGCCTATCCCTCAGCTCCCTTCCTCACCACAGCTCTTGGAAATGGAACACCATTCCTTGTCCTGCTTTATCAAAATGAACGGGGTGGCAGCAGCAGGAATGCTGCCCTGTCCAGCTTTGTGCCCATGGGATGCTTCCCCAGAATAAGGTGTAGTTACTCTACTCACCACTTCCATGCTGGTACTGGAGTTGTAGGATCTGGGACCCCTAACCCTCTCCATGAAGAGTCCTTTGGCAGGAGAACCTCTGATGAACCCCAGCTCAGGGCTGGTTTTTCTACCAGGCGCTTGAGAGAGAACTCCTGACCCTTGTGCTGGTGTCTTCAGTAGCTGAGCTGCTCCAGGCAGGTTCTGCTTGCATTTTGCTACCTCTGAGGACAGTTCCTGCTACCTTCAGGGTAGCCCTTTAGTGAGGCATTCCATGGATTTCCTGCTGTTGGAAGTCCAGACAAGTGCTTGGGAGTACTAAAAATAATCATTCCCATTTATCATGATTTTTTAAATGTCTCTGTGGTCCATAGTGCACACATAGTGCACACAAGTAAGAATTCCTACTCAGATTCCTTCTTTGGGTGGTGTTGGCCACCTGTAGGTCCCTTTGAAGCTCCTGGACATTTCGTGCTCCTGGTGTTACAGCAAGTCTTTCTCATCTCCTGGGCTCTGCCATATGGGATGTGCCCTTCCAGAATTAACAAGGAAACTCACAGATAATTCACAGAAAGCCATGGAAAGCTCTGAATATTCAGATATTCCAGAAGCAAGTGAAATGAACTCTGAACAGGCTGCAGAGTGGTGTCTCTGTAAGAAGTGAGCTCTGCTCTTTGGCCACATGCCTCCTCAAATTCCCAGCTTGTGGAGTTATTAAAACTGGTCAAATCTGTAATGAAGCTGCCAGATGAGAGCTACAGTGGCTTGGTGAGAAACACTGTCCCACCTGACACAGATCACCAGGATGCACAAAAAGATAAATTCACATTATGTCATACTAATTTTTTTTTTCTCCAGCATGAAAGTTGAATTTGTCTTAAGAAAGGCTCATTGAAAAAAATAATTATCCAGGAAGGAATTAGCTCCATTAATATAACAAATTGCCCCTAAAATATCAAAGTGCCTTGTTCTTAAAACTGGGGAGGGTGAAGAAATGCAGCTCTGTTGTCTGTCCCCAGCTGTAACATTCCAGCCCCTCCTTCCCCTGTTGTTTTTCCATTCGGATGTGCTGCAGCACTTTCTGTATCACCACCTCCAGCGACTGGCCCCGAGTCCCTATGACTTGGGCTTGCCCTTCAGGGCACCGTTGGGCACCGTCACGCTGTATTCCAGCTCCGGAGCAGTCTTGGAAAACGTGGCTATGGACACCATGTCCTCCCCAACGTCCACCTGCGACCGGTGCCTGCAGACGAGCAGCTTCTTGAGGGCGCGCTGGAAGTCCCTGTTGAGGAAGGCGTAGAGCAGGGGGTTGATGGTGGAGTTGCAGTACCCCAGCCACGTGATGATCTTGAAGGTGCCCAGCAGCACTGTGCTGGCCGAGTCGGCGCCTCGGGCCGCCAGCCACACGTTCAGCACGAAGTAGGGCAGCCAGCACAGCACGAACACCGAGATGATGATGCTGATGGTCCTGGTGGCCTTGTTCTCCAGCTGCAGGTGGTTCTGCCGCTTGCTGTTGGGGTGGTAGTGGATCTCCAGCGTCTGGGACACGATGCGCGTGGCCTTGAGGCGGGAGGCGCGGTAGATGAAGAAGTACATGCTGCACATGACCATGAAGGGAACAAAGAAGGCCAGGGCGGAAGCCACGATGGCAAAAACCCAGTTGGTGACGAAAATGCATTCTCTGCCCGCATCGAAGTCCACCCCGGGGATCTCGTTCCAGCCTTGCATGACAGGAAGGAAGGAAATGAGGGAGGAATACACCCAGACCGTGCAGGTCATCACGATGCATCTGCAAAAGGAACGAGACGGGGAGGGGAGAGAGGGTCTGAGTAATTTTGAGTTGAGAACATCCAGTACGACTCAATCCCCATGGTAACCTGTGTGGGATATCAGTGCTGAGCAGCCCAGCAGGGCTTGGAGAAGGGAAAAAGCTGGGGTGTAACAGTCCAGCCGTGAATGTCTCCAACAACCGCGTAATTGGTCTGTAGTTGACAGAACTGGGGTCAGCGTAAGAGTGCTCAGAGCTGGCTGAGGAAAGGGTTTATAGAGGATATTTGTTACTATTTAAAACAACAGCATGTAGATTTTTCTGGTTTCAGCTTTAATGTCTGGCCATTATCTGTGGGGGACAATGGGGGTGGAGGTGATGGACACCAGATCACGGAACCTGTGCAAGGGGGGCTGCACAGCCCCCTCCTCACTTTGGTGACTGCCCCTGATCTGCAAATCAGACACAGCAAGAGTGACAATGGGAAAAACACGCCCAGAGGAGCCTGAACCCACCCTGTAAAGCAGCCCACTGCTGCCCTGTCCTCTGCCCAGCCTCAGGTGACTTTCCCTACCCTGCAATCCGCATTTCAGCCTTTCACATGAAACCCTCACAACAGCTTAGAGACTCTCCATGTTTTCCCTGAATATATCTTAAGAAAAGATGGTGAGTTTATGACAGGGAAGATACTGCTACATGCATACATGGAAGTGCTTCCAAGTCCTTCCCCACCCTTGGAAGTGTCCAAGGCCAGGTTGGATGGGGCTTTGAGTGGCCTGGTCTAGTGGAAGGTGTCCCTGCTTGTGGCAGGGGAGTGGAACAAGATAATCTTTAAGGTCCATTCCAGCCTTTTTTGCTGTGATTCTATGCCCATGAAATGACTGCAAAGGGCAAAAGTTACAGATCCACATCAGCCCATATCACTGGTTTCTACCCCATTTTGCAACCCATATCTTTAGCTCAAAAATTACTCTCCCAGGAGCACCATCCAACCAGCTCAGCTGCACCCTCCTTGTGCTCTCCTGCACCACATTAAACATTTTCTGCGGTATAAAATGGTGCAAAGATTCTTTTGCCACGTCCCTCTGCTTCTGGGCAGCACCTTTCAATAGCTCATTCAGGCCTAAATCCATGTAGGCCACGGCCAAGTGACAATGTGGAGGGACCCAAAGTGAGCAGCAACTCCACTGACCTGCCACGGGACATCCTCCTGGAGTAGTGGTAGGGGGTCACCACGGAGCAGTACCTGTCCAGGCTGATGAAGCACAGTGTGACAATGGAGGCAGTGCAGAACATGACATCGAAGGAGATCCAGACCTTGCAGAACAGCTTCCCAAAGAGCCACATCCCCGTCACCTCGTAAATGATGCTGCCAGAGGAAACAGGTGGAAGTCAGAGCTGGAACGGCTGAGCTCGTGTGCTCCTTGGAGGTGCTCAAGGCCAGGCTGGATGGGGCTTGGAGCAACCTGGTCTAGTGGAAAGTTGCACATGGCAGGGGGTTGGAACAAGATGGTCTTTAAGGTCCTTTCCAACCCAAACCATTCTGTGACTCTGTTTCTTTATGACTGCACTGAGGTAATGCCACCTTTTATCACAGAGGTACCAAGGTTGGGCAGCTCAGAGAGCTGGGATTCATCCTCAAAGCACAACACAAGGAATAACCCACAGGTGGAGCAGGCCTGAAGAACAGCAAACCTGTGCTCCTTGCTGCACCCTAAGAGGGTGCCCTGAGGGAGGTGCTTTGCCCCACAAAGTTCCCTACACAGCACACACTTTGATGATTTATCCTTGGTTCCTGGGGCATGGGTGATCTCCAAGAAACTCCCTTTACATCAGATCTTGTGCTTCGAAGCCAGAAAGGATTTCCACTGTTGGTTAAAAACAAAACAACAAAACAACAAAATCCTAGGAGGACGCCTATGCAGCTTGTACATTATGGAGCTCATAAATGCCTCAGCGAGGTAAACACACCAGCAAAAAGCAGATATGGTACCAAAAATATTTCTAACAAAGTGAAAAGAGGCCTGTGAGAAGTGAGCAGTGAAGGAAGGAACATATGGCAGCTGTAGGAAGGCTGATGCGTGTTTCTATAGCGTTCATGAGATGCCATTTGCTTCCTCTTTCTTTCACCAGCTTTCTGCGACTCCCAGGGTGCTGCTGAAATTACCACTGTGTGTGAATTTGATGAGTAACTCCCTAGTCCTGCAAAGCTTTAATTATCCTGTAACTTCCCAGCTTGCTGGTTAAGTAAGTGCAGTGAGAGCAGGGCTGCTGTGCTTCGGTGCTCAGATGTCCAGCAAGGGCAGAAAGATTGAACTTGATGTCAGAAAACAATGCCTGATCTACATCTCATTAGCAACCATTCCTTAAAATGCCTTGAGAAGGTTGTTCCAGAGCACAACTGCTGTGGTGGGTGCAGTGCTGCTGATGGGCAGCCCTGGGCAGATCTTTGTTGTGTGGGATTCCATGCAAAAATCCAAGCAAACATTAAACTACAGCAGAGCCTGTCCCTACACCGTGGGCAGCATGGAGGGTCCCACTGCACACACATGGAAAGGTTTAATGGCTCTTTCACAGAGGGGAAATAAGGCATTAGAATTGAAGTGTGGGTTCAGTAAGGAATTTGGGTGCCTTGGTGCCATTCCTCAGAGCCCTCCCTGTCCCCAGAGGTGCTGCAGAGCCTGTGGTGTGTCCTGGCCTCCCAGAAGGAGATGTGCTGCTGTCAGGACACCCCTGCACACAGACCCCATCTGCACAGACCTGGTTGGATGCACCTGACCTGCACATGTTCTCACACCACAGGGAACTGGATACCTGACCCCTCTTCTCTGTGGTAAAAGGGGTCTGCAGCTTGGAAATGATGTTGGATAAGAAGGAATAGTAAAAGCCCAAAGAAACACAATGAAGTCACCTCTGCCTTGCACTTCTGCTCAAAGAAGAAAAGAATTGCTGGAAATATTCATCCTGGAAATGACATTACTGGCTGGAGCGCCCAGACAACAAACTAAACTCAGCTGAACTGCTCCTGCAAACCAGCCAAGCCAGGAACAAAACACAAGTCTTCCTCTTATGAAATTAAGACACCAAGTGACAAAATTTGTTTTTCCTTTCTGTCACATCTTCCTGAGCCAAACTGGCTCTTAAGAGAATTTCTTTTCCTTCCCTTTGGCATGTACTAACCTGCCAGCTGAGGAGCAAACTGAAATCCAGAAGAGCCACATAAAAGTGAAGCCAAAATGGTGGGAAAGAGTGAAACAACAGCAGGGCAGGACAGTGCCAGTGGAACCAGCAGGGTCCATTCCTCACCACTGCCCACCAGGTCTGCCCACCAGGTCTGCCCACCAGGCAGCACCAGCACAGCCAGGAGGGGCACAGAGCACCAACCATGCTCTGATCTGTGCTCCCCTTTGTAATTTTTGTTGGTTAAGCAGTATGTCACTCAGAGTAGGTTCAAAGTAGCTATAAGGAAGAATTTTTTTATAAAGCTGTGCAGAGAAGCTGTGGCTGCCCCATCCCTGGGGATGTTCAGAGCCAGGATGGACAGAGCTCTGAGCAACCTGCTCCAGGTGCACATGTCCCTTCTCACTGCAGGGAGATTGGACTAGATGGCCCCTGAAGATCCCTGCCAACCCAAACCACTCTATGCTTCTATGGTAATTTCAGAACCTGAACTTAAAATTCACCAAGCTTAGAATTTAAATTAGCAGTGATATTTTTTTGGAGCATCATTAATTGCTTTTTGTCACCTGACACTATGGACTTGTCAGTTTGTAGTGGCTTGCTGTGGCAATATTTTCGGTGCCAAATTCAAAAGCACCAGCAGCCCCATGAGAGCTGAACCACAGAACATGAAAAGAGTTCAGCTTCCTCATATTGCTCCAGGAACTTGAAATAGGGTGCAGGTCCCTGCTTTACACAATCCTATGGCTGCTTTGCAGAACAAGACAGCCAAAACCACAGATCAGCTGCTTTCTGGGCCTGTCTCACTGTTTTAGCCAGGTAGTGAATAAATATAAATTAATAATAAATATAAACCTCATGTAGGGACATCTGCCCTCTCAAGTGACTCTTCCTCCATTAAATATTGGGGGAGACCAAATTACTCTGCTTATACTAAAATAAATTCCTTACATGTACAAAGTGAGAGGGAAACAGGCTCTGTCCCTATGTCAACACTGCAGCTACCCACGTGCAATGCAGTCAAGTAATAAGGGCAAAACAATTCCCCCCAGTGCAGCAAATCCCATTGTTATCCCATTTTTTATCCCACTGCAGGGCCTTCAGCCTGTTGATGCAGACACAACATTTATTTTGCAGTATTGCTGGCCTTTCCCACAAACTCCATTGGTATGTTGCCTGAACCAGAAAGTTAATAAAAATACTGTGTTTCAGCAAGAATATAAAGGATAACATCTCTGCAACAGCCTTCCAGCTTCAGTAATATGAAACAATCTGTTTTCTTATGCTATAAGGAACAATTTTACTTCTCCCTCACACTACCAGAAAAGACAAGGTTAAAGAAGTGTGAAATCAAAAGCACAGAATTAAACTCCACTGATTTCAATAGTCACTCTTGACTCAGAAAAATGAGGGGAAAACATTCTTTGTGTTTTGTTCTGCCTTTGCAGCACTGGCAGGACTGATGCAGTTGTTGCTCTTAATGCTGCCACACCAGTGGCACCCCAGCTCCCATTTCCCAAAAACGTGTGCAAAATCCCACCAGCCAGCTTGGCACAGCATTCCACACACAGCCGGGCCTGGGAGAGGGGACTCACTGCTCTGCAGCCCCACGTGTAAAGCTGCATATCAAGCTCAGACCAGCAGCCAGCATCCCTAGGTGGCCAACAGGAAAAATACCCTTGGGAATGGTGTCTCCATCTGTTCTAAGGGGATCCATAACACAGAACAGAGACAGGCAGGCACATACAACCATTAAGCCCTTTGGAGAGCCCAGCCCTGAGCCCAGCAGGTGAATCCCAGCCCTGCTCCAAGAGCAGACCCAGAACCAGGAGAAAGGAGGTTTGTGCTGTCTGCTCCTGCCCCACGGACACTCCTCACCTGAAGGGCATCACCAGACAGGCCACGAGGAAGTCTGCCGTGGCCAGGGACATGATGAACATGTAGGTGACAGTGCGCAGCCTCTTCTCCACCACGGGGCACAGGAACACCACGGAGTTCCCCAGCAGCGTGGCCAGGTCGATGAGGGTGAGGATGAGCCCGATGAGCACCTCCTGCAGCCCGGCCCCTCCCTGCACGAAGGAGGAGGCAGCTGAGGAGAAATTAGAAAGCCAAGTTTCATTCCTGTCCATCAGCATCTTCCCACTCTTAAAATCTGAAAGAGATGGCAGGGGAGGACTGAAATTACTGTAATGCACGACTTGTAGGTGTGTGAAAGGACAGAAATAATGTTCGTGCTTCGTTTGCTCCAAGAAAAATCCACACACCCTGCTGGGCCTGTGCCATCACTGTCCCATGGTTAGCAGTCCATTAGAAGTGTCTGAGATCCTGAGGGTGAGGATGAATGTGCAGCATTGACTGAAGTCCTTCATGGCAATTAAAAGCCTTCCTGTGAATGAAAATGCATCATCAGATGAAGCAAGAGACCAAAAACAAAATAAAAATGTACTGAGAGCAGAGAGGACAAGAAAACACTGAAATCCAAAATTAAAGCAGCTGGGCTAAATCCCACTGAACAGCACGCCAAGTCCACAAAATGTGGGGGCTGGAACTCGATGATCTCCAGGGTCCCTTCCAACCTCAACCATTTTATATTCTCATTATTATCTTTGCCACCCCCAGAGCAGCTGAGGCTGCTTGCCCAGGCTGGCTGCCTCTGTAACCCCCTGTTCAGCCTGTGCTCTGCTCTGGGTTGTCCTGGTGCTTTTTCAGGCTCTGAAGTTGAGAGGTTTTTTCCTGCCACGGTGGGCAGCTCCATCCTCCAGTCTGCAAGGCCAAGCAGGGCTGCCAGCACTTACACAGGAGCAGAACTGTGGAATCACAGAATGATTTGGGTTGGAAGCAGCCTTGAAGATTATCTAATTGAGGTGTCTCAGGTCCAGCAGTGACCCCAGATTCGTGTTCCCTCTGTGCCCAGGTGGGAGGTGATGCTCCCCACTCCTTAATGGGGGATTTTTAAATAGAGGAAATTCAGGTGCTTGTGTCCACAGCTCAGTTCCCAGGCTTTGACCAGGTGGTGTCACAGGCACCTGGCAAGGTGGGAATGATGCACTGCAAAACCTCGGAGTTCAAAGCTCCTGGTGTAGCTAAGGGAGCACAAAGACAAAACTTTTGGGAAAAAGAGAATGATAAAAATATTTCCAGATGTCAAATTGTTGTATTTAAATGTCATCACTTCTCCTGTGACCTAGCTCTGCTTCCACAGTACCCTCAAGTCAATCCTACTTCTCCAGGGCAGCACTACTGAGTGCAGTGTGAGAATGGGCCTGGATAAACATCCCTATAATCAAACATTCTTTATCTCAGTGGCCAAATTGTGCCTGAGCAGGAGTGTAAGAACAAGGCAGCATGCAGCAAAAACTTCCCAACATCTCTTTTTCCTTCCTGCAGCCTCTGATACAGAATTACATCTAAAGGTGCTTTCAAGGACCTCTGACCCATAAAGTTGTCCTGCTTCCCCTTTGGCCCAGCAAACTTTTAGCATCCATGACTTCTGTAGCAGCAACTTCCACAGCTCAGCTCTGCACCCTGCAAAGAAACACCTTTTTTTGCTTGCTCTGAGCCTGTCACCAGCCAGCTTCTTTTGGTGCCCTCTGATCCTTGCCTGGGAAGGGACATCCCACAGCCCATCCCCACCCACTGTCCCAGTGCCACTGCTGGGCTCTTTAGCCTCTGTCACACCCCCAGCCCCCTCCTCATCTCCCAACTCGCTCATCCCTTGTAGGGAAGCACTGGAGGATTCCTGGCCATCCCTCCTGCTCTTCTGAGCCTCTGAGAAGGACCAAAACTCCAAACAATTTCCAAGTGGTAACTGCTTTGTGGAATTACCTAAGGACAGGATCTCTGTTTTCCCTGCCTCCCTCTCACAACCATCCCTAACAGGGTTTGCTGATTTGGTTGCACTGAGCACTGAGCTGATCTTTCCACGGGGCTGTGGCCATCCAAAGTCTTGTTCCTGGGCAGTAACAGGCAGCTCAGAGCCCTGTGCTTTAGATGAGAAAATGGGATGAAATATGGAAATTAAGTTCTCTCCATCTTCCCCAAACTCCATCATTTCACAGTTGAATTCCTCCTTCCTCTTTAGTGCTCACTGAGCCTTATTTTTTTCCATTCACTGTCAGACATTATCCTTCATGCCCTGAATAAACTTTGTTTCACCTGCAAACATCACTTCATGATTCATGATTTTTCCAGCTGGAGATTTACAGAATCCCACATATTCCAGCCCCTCTCCCTGTAAAGAGCATCACTGACCTCTCTTCCACATGGTAACTCACCATCCACTTCACCTTTTGGACAAGTATTTATACACACAGGGAACCTCCTTCTTAACTCAGGACTGTTAAGTTTCCTCAAAAGCCTTTACCATGAGGGACCATAATGAAAACCTTTCAGAATTCCAAGCAGGTTACAACAAGGTGCTTCTTATCCTGCTGACTTCTTCCAAGCACTCCTTGTGAAGTTGGGCTGCTTTTCCTAAAAGCAATAGTGACCTTGTCCTTGGACATAATCATGTATTACATGCACCTGCTCATCCTCCAAAACCCTCAGCTCCATCCCCTGACTCCTGTTTATTTGCTGGATTTAGTGGCTTCCTTTCCTTCAAGTTAAAAAATTTAAAAAATAAAATCAAGAAAGAACTAAAGCTGTCTAGAAAAAAAAAATAAAGAAGGAAAGCTCCTCCTTACTGAAGCTGGGACTCACTGACTGAGACTAGAAGCTCTCCTGTTCCTGCAGGAGTTTGGACATCATCCCTTTGGCAGCCCCTTGAGCCAGCACTTCTAAAAGTCTGCAGGGTGTCTTAAGTACATCAGTCTTGATGAAAATGTTCCTTTGGACACCATTCCACACCCTGGTAACACCCCATAAAAAGAAAATAAAAAGTCCTGTCTCCAGCTCTCCCATAATGGACAGGAAAGAAAATAATCTGTGCTGTGGTTCCTGAAAGCCCCACTGAGGATGTCTGAGACTGGATGAGCCCCTGTGGAACAGTTGGATTTCAATGCAGCCACATTTCCTGGCAGAAAAGCTGTTCAGCCTGTTCTCCTCCCTGCATGTTCTGCACAGACAGCTCAGGGACAGCCAGCTGGGAAAACCACATGGACACATCCACGTGCTCCACATCCATCTTCCAGCTCACTTCCCACACCTGCTGGGAGATGCTGGTGTCCTCACACCTCTGGTACCTCTGATTCCCACCTCGAGTTCACCCCTACTCAGTTTAAACACAGGAGCACCACCCAGTCAGCCCCAGGCTCTCCCAAGGGAATGTGCAGCCTTAGGAAAGGCTCCTAAGACATAAGCAGCAAAAAAAAAAAAAAAATCAGGTTTGATGAAAAATCAATGTTTTTTTAAAAAATCAGCATCAAATTTTAGAGTTTAAAACATCATGTTTTACAGTTTTAAAAAATCAGTGTCAAATTTTATGGCCATGGATAGACAAGAATAAGAGATGAGAATTCTGGATTCATTATTTGGGTGTTTTAGAAGTAACACTGAAACAAGCAGGTTTCGAAGTCACTCCTTCCTGTAAACTGTTCCCACCCGGTCATTAAGCCTGTATCAGTGTTAGTACAACTGTAATTAAAGCACATCATTACTTACACGGCTCTGTGAACATGCACACTCTCAAACTGCAAGCAGAATTAGGACATGGTTATTAGAATCCCTCTTTGCCAGCTCTCTGTGCTCCTCAAGTGCCACCTCTGCCACCAGCCTCAGTTACAAGGTCTCCTCAAGGGATAAACTCCCAGCAGGTTCCTTAGTGCAGGGTACATCCAGCAGTATGACAAGGCACAAAAACAGGAGACAGATGTATCCACACTCAAAACATCACAGAAACCCTCTTTTGTCATTTTTTTTTTATCAACACAAAGGCTGAGGGACTGGAAATGAGGCTGTCTTTATTTGGCATCCATTACTCTGACAATAAAAAGAAGAGATGATGGATGCTTGAAACCTCAGATTTGAACCTTGAACTCTAATCCAGGGAGCAGAAAACAGGATCCTGCTGCTCCTGATTCCTTTTAAGGATCCCCAGGCAGAGAGTCCCTGGAAGCTCATCCACAGTCCCTGTCACAGCCAAGGACCCCAGGGAGGATGTCTGGACCCCTTTTGCCTCTGACTGGGCAGCCAGTCCTTACCCTAAGTGCATTAACTAAGTTAACTTAACCAAGAAGTGCTGCTCTCAAACCCCCTGGAGAATTGTTAATACAGGAGAGCAGGGCATCATACAATCTTCACCTCCCTGTGAAATTGATTGGGAGAAAGCAGGATATCCCATCCTTCCCAGGGATGTACTTCCACAGCTCAAAATGTTGGAGCTTTTAAATTCTCCCTTGAACTGCAGCAGCCCGTGTGGTTACACTGCTGATCCATAATCTTTCCATAACATCTTTCCTGTAAGGAACCCTCTTAAATCAAAGGGAAAAATGCCCAGTTTTGCCATGATGTGGGATCTTCCCAGGTTTTCTGGGGGTCTCAGATGCCTTAGGGTTTGTATTGTTTTTATTAGGACATTACAGTTTTACTTCCTTTCAAAAAACAGATGGGTGAGATTCTGCTCTGAGGCTGCCTGAGCAAAGCAACTCCAGCATCTCAGTTTCCCTTTAATACCCAGAAAGTTTGACCTAATTTATTCAGCAGACAAATCCCAAGTTAAAGGCTAATTTCATTGGCAAAAGGCATATTTTGATGGCAAGGGAGGGGGAAAAAAGCTCTGCAATCTCAAGGCTGACTGCGCTTTCAAATCTTAGAGGAATGATGCAAACTGGAAATCCATTACTGGGAATACATTTGCTGCCAGGCTCTGCTCAGTCGGGTGCAAATGAGCACAGGGCAGCGGGGAACCACAGCTGCCCCAGGACCTGCCACGCCTCTCCCTCTCCTCTCCGTGAGAAAACTGCAACAGATCCCTAATTTGCTGAACAGAGCAAGGGATTTCTTGAAGTGTGGTGCTGAAGGAGGGGGAACATCCCTGGGGACGCTGCCACCAGCACAACACGCACTCAAGGAGGCCACGCAGAGACTGAGCCGCGGCACTGCCTTTCCTTCTCTCCTCTTCCTCTATCCCACTTTCCCACTGGATGGGCAGCATTTCCCAGGGCACGAACGGCTTCTTCCCACCCCCAAATCAGCGCAGGACGACTCCTACAGCCTGTCCGGCAGCCCCAGGGCTGGAAACCCAGCAAAACCGTGTCCTTACCGCCAAAGCTGGTGGCTGAAGCGGCTCAGCAAAGTCCCCGAGCCCCGAGCGCGGTGCCTCCCCGGCAGAAAGGTCCCAGGGACCCCGGGCAGCTCCCAGCGCTCCCGGATCCCTCCCCGCGGAGCTGCTCCCAGCCTGGCCGCCTGATGCTGATGGATCCTCCCCTACAGCCGGCACAGGGCTTTGGGATCCGCTCCTGCACAGCCAGAGCCAGCCTGTGGCAGCCGCTGCCAGAGGAGACAGGAGGGGCTGGAGCGTCAGCACAGCAGGAAAACTCAAGGCAAAGTTAAACCCGCGCAAAACAGCGGGGTGCTCATGGCCTTGGGAGAGCGGCTGAGCCAAAACCCAGCCCCTGGGGAGGCAAAATCCTCACCCTCCGGGGTGCACACCCCCAGCCCCTGGGGTGCAAAAACACCGAGCGTGGGGTGCAAAAGCACCAAACCCTCGAGCACAGAAACACTCCCCATGGGGTGCAAATCCCTAGCCCCGGGGTGCCAAATCCACCCTCCTGGGGGTGAAAACCATCAAACCTCTGGGAGGAAAAACCTCAAGCCCCAGGGCAGCAAAACGCCCGGCCCCAGGCAGAGCAAAGCGCCGAGGATGCTGTGGAGCACATCTGGCTCTGCATCAGCCCGGGCAGGGGGGATCAGCCCGGGTAGGGGCCGGGGGGATCTGTCTTGGAGGTGGGGAAGAAGCGGGGGGAGACCTTCCCGGGGTGTTTGAGGGGTCTCCTTTGGGCAGGGGTACAGGACCTGCCTGGGGGTGCCTGCAATAGCGGGGGTGCCACCCGGAGCGGGGAGCAGGGGCAGCCGTGCCCGCGGGGAGCCCTGCCCGGGGAGGGGGTTTGAGGATCTGTCGGAGGATGGGAATGGGAATGGGAGTGGGAATGGGAATGGGAATTGGGAATGGGAATGGGAATGGGGATGAGAATGGGAATGGGGATGGAGATTGGGCCGGCAGCACTTACCGAGGCAGCCGCGGGAGCCGCCCCGCTCGCTCCTCCCGCTCCTTCCCCCGGCACCGCCGCTCCCCGCGGGCACGGAGCTTTCTCTTCCCTGCCTTCCACCCAGCCCTTCCCACTCCCCCGCTCAGCTGCGGGGACACGGCGACCTGATGCATGAAAATAACAATAAAAACAAGGGGCGTTCCGTGGGTTTGGCTCCCCCGTGGCTGAATAGGGCGTTTTGTTCATAAACTGAAGCAAAACGCCCAAAAACGCCGGGCTGGGAGAGGAACGTGTGGCATGAGGTTGGGGAGATGTCACAGCCCGGCCCCTCGCTGCCGTGCTGCGGGCATGGTGCGATGGTGGGGTGGGATTTTGGAGCCGCTGGCAAGCGGGCAATGGGTTCTTTAGAGGAACCTGGGCAATCCTGGCTGAACTGGCTGCCTGGAAAGGACAGATCCTTATCCCAGTGCGGGTCCGGGCTTGAGGGAGTGACCGGCACCGCTCGGGGAGCTGACCCAGCCCCGGGCTGGCAGGAAAGGAACTCGGCAAGAAGAGGTGTAAAAACCCGGTGTTTTGGGTGTTTGGGGGAGTGTCACACACAGAGGTGGGCGTGTGTATCCCTCGTCCACAGCTCCGGCCCCAAAACAGCCCCCAAACCACGCTCCAGTGCATCATTCCCACACTAGGTTACTGTCACCACAAGTCCTTCTCCTTTCCCTCTTGTTTTCCAAGACTGCTGCAGCGGTTTTGAGCTGTGACTTCACCCATTATAAAAAATATCCTCGGAGAATTTTCTCAATGGGTCTGTAGAGGAAATCTCTTGTTCGGGGTTGGTGGAAATTAAAGAAACCCAGATTGTCCTCTCCCTGGAATAGCCCAGCTCTCGGCTGCCCATTGGCCTCGCAGGTTTCAGGTTTGTCCTTGACATTGGCAACCAAACTGTGATGGAAGAGCATGTTTGGATCACTTTGTGTCATGGCTGTTGCTTCAGAAAAATCAGATTACCCTTGGAACATAATAAAATCTACTGTAAATTATGCATTTCTACTCCAGGAATGAAAGGACAGCAAGGAAGGAAAGAAGGAAGGAAAGGGAGGAATGAAGGGAGAGAAAGAAGGAGAAAGAAGGAGAAAGAAGGAGAAAGAAGGAGAAAGAAGGAGAAAGAAGGAGAAAGAAGGAGAAAGAAGGATTGTATCACATCCAAACACAACTTCATCTGTATTTTCCTTTAAAAAGAATAAAATATTTTTTATAAAGCTGGAGAAAATTAGATTGATTCCACCACCTTACTCAACATAAACTTCCATGTGTTTCTGAAAAAATCAGCTCTGACAACTTCGGTGCAAAATACTTTAAAATTATTGTGTTTAAAGTTATATTCTAATTTACATTTATTTTTTAAAAAGTTTTTATAAAACTTGAAATTTGAGTGAAATCTTTTATTTCTGATCAAAAAGAACAATCTTCAGACCTGAAGAAAAGGTTCACCAGCCTCTTTGCAAGCTGAGTTCTTGAAGCCACTTTCTGATCTCCTTCCTCACTCCATTAATCCCACTGAGCCAAACAGGAGCATCTGACCAGGGAAGATAAGCAAAGGGGTAAAAGTTTTGTTTAAAAACTTGTACCAAGC
This sequence comes from Climacteris rufus, assembly GCA_013398175.1. Taxonomy (NCBI): domain Eukaryota; kingdom Metazoa; phylum Chordata; class Aves; order Passeriformes; family Climacteridae; genus Climacteris; species Climacteris rufus. The sequence goes on from VZRZ01002575.1 coordinate 343,001, forward strand.
TTGTCTTTTATTTCTCCATTTGCTGACAAACAAGCATAAACAAATGGAATTAAATTATATATATATCATACACACATTTTATATCAATTATATTTTGTATCATATTCATATATTAAAAGTATTATAAATATATATAATTGCACAAACAAGAAAAACCTTGTAATTTTAAATAATGGCTAGTTTGGGATTGTGGGCGTTTTTTTGACAAAACCTTTCTGAAGGATACTTTTTCATAGTCATAGAATCACAGAATGGTTTGGGTTGAAGAGACCTTGCAAGGTCATTTAGTTCAATGCCCCTGCCCTGGACAGAGCCCCCCAAGCCCTTCTGGGCAGGGCTGCTCCTGCTCTGCTCATCCCCCACCCCGGTGTAGCCCCAGAACTTGCCTTTGCCAAACCCCCTTTTTTCTCCTCCTCTATTTCCCTTGAATTCATAAAATAGTCAAAAAAAAAAAAAAACCAAAGGGAGCTGCCTCTTTCCCTAATTAGTGTTAATTGCCTGTTCCTGGCAGGTGGGAAGGGGCTGTGCCACTGGCTGTGGTACCAGAGGGTCACACAGCTGGGCCTTCTTTGTCCTCGTGTGTTCCAGGCAGGCTGTCAGGCTCCAGTAATTGAGTTTTTATGGAGTGGAGAATAACAGTAAAGGCCTGCAGCTCTCCAAAGGCACCAACCTCCAAAGAAATGACAAAGGAGATAGATAACAGCAAGCAGAAGTGGTCTGGACAGAGTGCTGCAAGTGCTGTGTCAGCCACTCCTGCTAATGTCCTCTGTGATCCATTCACCTGTCAGCAGTCACAAACCATCAAAAGTCTTGACACAATTTGTCATTTACTGGAAATTCAAGGGTATTGCCAAGCAGGAATTCCTAGGATGTGGTCTCGTGGGTTGCTGGGGTTCTGGTTTTACACTGTATTCAATGCTATCTGGAAAGGGAGGAATGAGGGAAAATGGAGTTTGTTTGACTTTCTGATCTTTGCAACAAGCAGAGTGATAGGAAATGGACATTTCAGAGCCTTTTGCATATCAAAAACATATTGATCTCAGAAAAATTGAGAAGTAGGAGAGCTGCTTCTGCAGACACCAAGGTACAGCTCCTTAAATTGACAAATAAGATGGTGCAGGGTGTAGAATACTCAGGAATGGTTTGAGGCTTCATTTACACTTGGAACCCACTTAGAAAATGTTGTTAAATCCCCTGGGAAGGAGGGAAGAAGCTCAGTATGATGTGTTGTGTGTCCAAGAGGAGGGATACAAGGAAACACTTTCCCTGGTGGGTTTTATACCTCATGGTTCAGCAGTGAGGATGCTGCTGTGGCATAAGACAACCGCACCACACACAGAGAGTTATGAAATGCACCGAGAAAAAAGGGCTGAAATTCATGTATCACTGGGTAAATAGGCCCGTAGGAGTTGCAGCTTTGTTTTGGTGTTTTCCTTTGACTCTTGAGAGGCAGCCTGTCCTGGTAGCCCTGCCCCTTTAGGGCAGCAGCGTGAGAAGCAGAAGGAAGAAATGAGCATTTGCTTTTCTGCCTGTCCTGATTTATCCAGGTGTGAAACTGTGCAAACAGTTGTCTGAACTGCTAAACAGCTCTTTACCAACCCTGCTGGCTGACAGGGTCTCTGAGCAGAAGCCTCTGGAGGTGCTTGCTGCCCACCCCAGTGGCAGCCCCAGGGCTCAGAGGTGGCTGCCAACACCTCCCATCTCTGTGTGTTCCTCAGCTCAACTGCAGCCTGTGTCACTCTGCTGAAAAATCAGGATCCCTCCAATGTTCAAGGGAACTAGAAAAACCCAAAACAGTCTTAGTGAAATCCACGGGAATTACTGGAGGTAAAGTTTATCAGATATTTATTATCACAACACCCATTAATTCAAGGCAGTAAGATGGATATACAGCAATGGAATTATAGAAAGAATAAAAGAGAAACAATCCTCAAAATTTAAAGTGGTTCATGAGATCTGGTGTTTGTAAATACCAGGAGTTTTTCATGGATATGCTCAATAGTTTTGGTCTTATGGGCAGTTTTGGGTCATTGGATCAATCCCACTTGGAGAGGAAGAAGAGCAATCATATTTTAGATCTTCATAACCCAAACTCTAAAATGCTGTAGGCATCTCCCATCCAAATGAGGATTCAGCCCAGTCTTTCCTGGTGTTCAGGCTGCAGATTTAATCTCTGGCACACAGCAGGACTGGCCAGCTGTGACAGAGATCAGGGCGATGCAGAGGGCTGGTTGGCAGGGCACTGCTGAGCAACAGACTGTGACTCATTTGAAGCTTCTTGATGATGAAAATGAGTTTCCAATTTTTTTTTCTGTCATTCTCCATAACTTTTCTGCTGGTACAAACAAGCCATGTGTGTTTGCCAGAAGGACCTGTAGTCACTTTCCCCATAACTCTGCTCACGGCCCCTCAACTGCAGAGCTGTAGGTACTACACTGAGTTAATTAATATATGAAGTTTTGTGTCCAAATTCTGCTCTATTATGGATTTCATGTCCAACTTCTGCTCTGTTACAGATTTCCCCTTGAGCCAGAGAAGAATTTGAGGCTCACAGGCTGTAAAAGCACATTCAGACAAAGCAATGGCACAGCTCTGCCTTGTGACTTGCAATGGCAACAACTCCTGAGTCCTCTTGAATGTTTGAATTGTTCATTGTGGCTTCACTTCAGACACATTCTGGCATCATTCCACATGGGAGTGAGCAGCTCTTGCTGAATCTTCATCACTCCTTGGGGAGACCTTGGGCATTTCATCCCATGGAGAGATAATAGATCTGATGCTGTCAGATCACTGTCCTCTCACACTGGCTGATAATCCAAGAGGGAGAGATCCTATAATTCCTGTAGAGGTATCTCAGGCTGGCAGGAGATTATCCCTGAGTTTGCTGGAAAGCACTAATGGTTTTTACAGTAGGACCAGCTGCTGGACACCAGGAGACTCTCTGGGAGCTGTGGATATCTTGCACTGATCACATCTCCTGAAATTGCTTGCTCACATCTCTGAAGTGGCTTGTTCTCCTTGTAGCTGTTGGGCAGATGACTTTTATTTGTGGGAGATCTCCCCAGGAATGTGATGGCACTTGTAAGCAAAATGCTTTTCCCAGCCCAGGCCATGTCCCAGCTATCAGATGGTGGAGGTTTCACCATGGGCACGCCCCTGGCCGTGTTTGCACCACAGCACTTTCACCTGGGGATCACCCTGTTGTGCAAACAGGAGCCCATTGTCAAGGGGGAACCTTGGTAGTTTTACCCTCATTTTAATAAGGAATAAACTGAAACCTGGTAAGTTCTCTCTAATTATGGGCATCTCCATTCCCAAGCACCCAGATTGGGGTGCCTTGGCTGGGTTTGTAAAACTGAGCTCTGTGTGTGCTTTGAGTTCTCCGAGACCATCAGAAAATTCAAGGCCAGGAGGTGGGAAGATGCTCAAACTGAGCTATCAGAAATGAGTGGACATTTTTTTTAAGCCTTCATTGCCTGCCAAAAGCTACACAATGACTCAGTGTCATGGTCTGAGACAAAATCCCTGGTTCTGTGTGTTATCTGTTAGACCATGTGGGCTGTGAGGGATGAAGAGAATTATAAATCTGGTCAGAAATCATGCTGAGCAGACACCAGAGATCTGTTGCAGAGAGCACCAAGGGGAGTTGCAAGGCTTTCATTGATCCTGGAAGACAACAGTGATACACAAAACAGTGTCCTGAGAGGGAGGAAAGCATTAAACACCCACAGATAAACACCACAGATAAAACCACTGGAGGAAAAAGTCAGGAATCCTACACACTGTATCAGGACACAGTATCTATTTGAATAGCTGCCATAGTTTAATTGCTCCCAACATTTCTATTTCTTGGTTCTGTTGTGTATTTCTAGCAACAATGCTGAAATTTTTGTATAACTCTGAGAAGAAAAAAAAAAAAGAAACATCATCAAAACCACTTGCCAGGCTGAAAAAAGTTGCCAAAGAAAATTTTCTTTTCCCTTTTTATTGTTCTCCTGACAAGCTGGACAGGGGCTGTTTTCTCTTGTGCTGCAAAATCTAATTATATACATAAAAAAATAGACAGCACTAACCATTTGTCTCGCATGACTCACCACTGTCTTTCCAAATGTCATAAATGCTGGCAAGAAAACTACAATCACAAAACACATTAGTGTCTCACAAGGCTGCTTGGCTCGATTACAGGCTGGCAAGGATTAGGCTGAGTAATTGGGAGAAGATGGGAGGAAGATTTCAGTGGACATTTGGGATTGTTGTGTGCTGGAAACATCAGAGGAGACAAACCACTAAAAGACAATCCAGTGCCTTCAGTGGCAATCCCCATAGCAGTGTGACACCACTTGTACAGCCCAGAGAGATGAAGAAACACAGCCTTTATTTTAAATAAAGGGGTCTGAAGCCATCACTTGGGCCTACTGTTTTAAATCCAAAGGTGGATCCCTCTCTGGAATACATCTTCATGGCCACCTCCTGTGCAGGAGCAAGGCTGGTGCCTGAAGGCCCTGCCCTGGACCAGGTGGTAGGGGGAGGGTTTCTTGTACACCACAGAGAGACCCTGGGTATCCTCAGCAGAGTGCAGAGGAAATGCACTTTATTTCCTCACAAAACTCACTGGAAAACCAGGGTCCTTCTGGATGTTACAGCAGCTCCTCCTCTCTGCCCTGGGGCTGCACCAGGGTTGAGGCCCCACCTGCAGTGCTGTGTCCAGATCTGGGACCTCCAACATCAGCAGGACCTGGACCTGCTGGAGTCAGTCCAGAGGAGGCCATGAAGATGCTCAGGGGGCTGGAGCACCTCTGCTGTGGAGCCAGGCTGAGAATGCTGGGGGTGTTCAGCCTGGAGAGGAGAAGGCTCCAGGGAGACCTTTGAGCACCTTCCAGTGCCTGAAGGGGCCACAAGAGAGCTGGAGAGAGGGACTTTGGACAAGGCATGGTGTGACAGAACAAGGGGGAACGGCTTCACACTGAAAGAGAGCAGCTTTAGATTGGATATTAGGAGGAAATTTTTCCTTGTGAGGGTGCTGAGACAGTGGCACAGGCTGACCAGAGAAGCTGTGGCTGCCCTGTCCCTGGAAGTGTTCAAGTCCAAGTTGGATGGGGCTTGGAGCAACCTGGGATAGTGGAAGGGGTCCCTGCCCATGGCAGGGGGGGTTGGACTGGATGATCTTTAGGGTCCCTTCAACCCAAACCATTCTATGGTTCTGTGATTCTAAGCATGCCAGGGCAGAGCAGAGCCACAGAGGAGTGTCCTGGGTTGAGTAGAAGATGGGATCATAGGAGTAAATCTCAGACTCAGAACATCACACGTGACGAGTCTGCTATAGATAGGCTTTAATAAAAAGATAGCTTTTTTAAAAATCAAAGTTACTTCTGCAGCCCTGAAGGACTCTGAAGGAACTCATCCTTTCACAGTGAGATGGGCTGTGTATTTCTGAAACAGCCTTTCTCAAATGCTCTTCCTCAACTTCCACGGCACCGATGCCAGGGCCTGTCTGTTCCAACAGGAGCCGGTCTCGTTTCACTTTTACAGCCCCCTTGGCAAACACATCCCCTCACTGCCCTGCACAGCATTTCCTGGGGCCAGGGACGGCTGCTGAGCTGTGAAATAAAGTGTGAAATAAAGTGTGAAAAGTGTGAAGTGTGTGAAGGGTGTGCATTCCCAGCTCCTTCTGACCTGCCTGGAGCACGGACTTCGTCTCGCTGGCTGACATCAGGGAGGTGCTGCCCAATATTCAGAAAATGTTCACAGTAGAAAATGGCAAATCTGGAAGAAATACTCACGTGGATAGGGACATTTTGGACAGGAGAAGAACCAGGCTCCAATTTTAAATCTGAGAGCATCCTAGGTTGCATTGTGAAGTTGTGCTCTTCTCTACAAAAACGTGCATCATGTTTTTGTCATTTGGCAAATATATCTGTGGTCTATTTTTACCTTTAATTAGGTATCTCCTTTTAAATCTTATCACTGCCCACCCAGAGCAAGTGGAGTGGGCATAAACACCAACACAATGTAGACCTTCTGCTGAAGAACATGGCAACAGCAAATTAATAATCTTTTTTTCCCCCAGGCATTTCATCTTGAATCCAGGAGAGACTTGTTTGCTGAAGTGATTCAGTAGTTGAAGAATAAAATGTTGTCTGGCAAGGTTAATATTTCACATTTTAATATGGATTTTCACTTGAGGATCTAAAAAATATTTACAAGTCTTAAGGCCTAAACTAAACACAATTCTTTGCAGCGAGTTGTGGAGGCCTCATCCCTGGCAGTGCTGAAGGCCAGGCTGGATGGGGCTTTGTGCAACCTGCTCTAGTGCAAGGTGGGGATTTTTTTTAAGAACATGGTCCCCCCTTCACAGTACCTCTCAATAAATTCACAATTACAGTTACAAAATACTTTAGAGCTGTATAACATCAGTTCCTTGCCAATACAGAAAAAATTTTACTGACTTGAGCAATGTGCATTTGCATGGAAAAACCTTAGCATCACTTGTCTTTTTAACTAAAGCTGCAAAATTCCTCACAGCTCCGTGGGGGTAAAGCTGATCAGAGCAGTCAGGGCCTTGCTGTTCCCCTGGGAATGGTGGGGTGGTGCTGGGAATACACACCTGATCCCAGTGTCTGTGGAAGTGTCTGTAAAAACAGGGATGTGCTTGAACCAGCAGGATGAGGGACACCCCTGTGATGGAAAACCACACTCTGGAAAAGGTGCTTTGCTCCCAAGATAAGTGAGCCCCAGGGAAATTAAAGAAAAACGTGTTGGAAATCAGGTGTTATTCTCCAAGGATTTTTCCTTTTGCATGATGTGTGTCACTTGGGCATTAAACCTGGATGGCAAGAGAAGGGATAGAATCTAAATGTAAGGCTGGGGAAGGCAGATGAACAAATGGAACTATTTGGGGGGCAGCAAGAGTCACTGCACACGTGTGGAGGTTGCTAAGGGCACGTGTTCGTGGCAGCAGCTCCTGGCACCTCTGCTGGGGATGCCCAGCTGTGCCCAGCTGTGCCCTCTGCCACCCCACAGCTGCATCTGCTGCGTCTCAGAAGGAGCAGGAGAGAGGGAAACTCATTTGGTAGGTTATGATATAGAAGAGGCTGAGTGGAGGAAGATACGTCTTGTCTGCTAAGATGATGAACTTCTTTGAGCTGGATTACACAGCTCTTCAGGGGCAGGACAGAAATCCATCTCATCAAAACCTGATCTTTCCCAGGAACAGATATAAAGCAAGTGGGGAAGGGAATGAAAATCAACATCACTGATGAGGGCAACAGAAACTGGGGTGGGGGTGAGAGGGTGTGCACATTGCCCTGCCAGAGAACCCAGCAGATCTCTAAATCATCTCATTTCTTTCTCATATTTGCTTTTTTATCCCTTTCCCCCAGTCTCCCAGCTCAGTAATTCTTTCCCAGGAATTCACATAAAACAGTGCACCAGGTGCTGTCTCTGTGTGGAACTCTGACACTAATTGCTTTATCTAGCCAACGGCTTATGAACAAATTCCAAAAATGTATTTCTGTTGGCAACTGTGCCAGACTGACCCCCAAAGACCTCCTTTCCCCATAATAATCTGTCTGCTTTCCACTGTGTAATCCATAATATTAAATCTTACATTTTGGTTATTCTATTTTTCATGTCTGTCTTCATACCAGCCAGGCTATGTTTATTTGTTTGACACTGACTTAGGCTAGGTAAATACAACTTATGCCAGATATAGAATCACAGAATCACAGAATAAACCAGGTTGGAAGAGACCTTTGAGATAACCAAGCCCAACCTATAGCCTAATACCTCCCCATCAACTAAACCATGGCACTGAGTAGGTTGGATTCAAAGAATTGGTATCCAGGCTATTTATGTTAGCAGATAGACTGAATCAGTTTTAATCAACATAAAGGAGTAAAATCTGAATACAGAAGAGGAACCAGATATGAAGAAGAACACGGGTTATAAGTTGTTTTCACACATTTTGTTTCCTTTGTGAAATGATGTTTTTCTGACTTTTATGATGAAGTTGCCACTCACCCTTTTAGCTCTGACACCATCCATAGTCACAAAGCTGGCATTTCCCAAATCAGGTACATCCACAAAAGCAGATTCAGGTCAGAGTGACCTCCAGGCTCTGCAGGACACTGGTGGGAGGCACTGTCATGTTTGGGTCTGACTGTGAACACCACCTGCAGCAAAGCTTTGCTCTCTGCATTGGATCACTCAGGTTGTGCCACTCTCCCCTTCCAAAACCAGGAGAGCCAGCCCAAAGAAATCACAGCTGGCAGAGCATCTCCAGGAGCCTTTGGGCACTGAGCTGGAAGTGGCTGCATTTCACAGAAACTCATTGTCAAAAAGGAGTGCTTATCTATTAAAGCTGTGGCTGAAGCAGAGTCCTTTGGCTCTGAGGGCTGAATCCCACATTATGCCAGGAATAAAATGAGGAAAATAACCTGAGCTGAAGCCATCACCACAGACAGCAAAGGCTTCCCAAGCAGCATAACCAGGGTGCTGCCAGCTCCAGGTCTGATGCTCTAAGTGATGGGCACTAAGTGATGATCCTCCCATCCCAGGGAGGATCTGAGCACTGCCTGTGTAAGAGACTGAATTTAAAGCATTTTACATTCTCTGCTACATTAACTCTGAGGGATAAGCCCCTTCCTGCAGCTTGGGGATGAGTCTACAGAGGAATATGAGGTGATGAGTGCCTTGTGTTTGTGATGTGCTGAAATCAGACACTACAGGAGGGAGAGCTCCAGCCTTGGGCTCTGACCATGGGGAAGCTCCCGTCCTCCTCCCTGGGCCACCTTCCCAGAGGTGCCTGTCCCTGGTGTCTGCCCTCTGCTGCCTGGCCCCAGGTGCCTGAGGCTTGTGTGGAAAACCCAGAAGAGATTTATCAACAAGTCAAGTCTCAGAATACAGAATCCTGCGTTTCATAGAGTCATAGACTGGCCTGGGTTGGAAGGCACCTTAAAGATCACCCAGTTCCACCCCCCAGCCATGGGCAGGGACATCTTCCACTTTCCCAGGTTGCTCCAAGCCCTGTCCAACCTGGTCTTGGACACTTCCAGGGATGGGGCAGCCACAACTCTGAAAAAAAAGCTTCATCCTGAGGAAGAGGCTCCTTTGATGGGTCATCAGATCTTATGTAGATTCATCAGATTTTACGTAGGTTATTGCAGAGATTAAGATGCACATGAAGATGCTTTTTCTGATACTTGTTTTTTCCTTTTTAAAAAATATATAGTGTATGTTGCACAGAACGTTAATAGAGAACACTGTATGCTGTCCCTTTTTAAATGAGCACTCAGGATGTCCCAAAAAGCTGCTCTGATTAGAGCACTTTTTGTGCTTTCCAATGAGGTGACTGCTTGGGAAAGGCTACTCCATTAAACAGAACAAAAAATATCACATAGGACCCCACCCACCTGTCAAAAAAACCCCAAACAGAACATAGAAACAATTGTTGGGGAACAGAAAAGAAAACATAGATTCTGGCAAGAGAAACAATCCCATGAAATAGCAGGTTCCTCACCACTGCCCAGATAAGATTTTTGGCTACATGCTGTTGTGCTAAAAGCCTTTATTTTTTGGTAAAAAGAAATCCTATTTTTCTGGCTACTGCTTGTCATGATGCCCTCAAGGGAGCATTAAATATTCATTTACTTTACCAGAGTTCAGAAATGCTTAGCTCAAACCAATTAAGTTTTTAATTAAAACGCATTAGGAGGAGACTCTTGCATATTAAATTTCTTTTTTTTTTTT